>JAACJM010000037.1:0-543544 GCA_013368315.1 Tetrapyrgos nigripes
AAGGACCAGCCATAATTATTTGCGGCATTGACAGTAACCATGGCGGGGATAGAAGGTCATGGACTTGGAAGTCTGTCTGACCAGGTTACCTCTACAGGTGATGTAGGGAGGCTCATCCTGCTGAGTGATGGTGGAGTCGACATATACTCAAGGTCGCTGGTGTCAGATAGGCTCGGAGACATGCTCCGGAGTTCTGGCATTGAACTCAGAGTCAGGACCCTGGATGGTAATTCCGCCTCTAGTTCCATTCCTCCTAGTCCGATTGTTGCGTCTCTTTGCCAATCGAGCAGCTCATCGTACCTTCCATCCTCGTTTTTGAGATGAGGAGTTAGCCATTCCCATCCCATTGAAATCGTTCCAGGTGTTGGGCTTGCAACACGGCTGGACGGTAAGGATTGAGTGGTCATGCCACTGGGATGTGCAGGCAGTGAGCCATTTTGCATCTCGCTGCGGGCTGCAGCAATGCGTTGGACCAGAGAAAGAGTGCCCGTTGGGGCAACAGTGTTCAGTGCTGCTCAGAGTGGTTCCCCATAAATGTGTAGGGAATCCTCGGGATTCTGGAATCTCTCCCCAAGGTGAATTCCGCACTCCATCATCTCGGCAGCAGGATCCGAGGCAAGTCGGTCAGTAAGTAGAACAGGGGTCCTGGTGTCCTGCAATTCCTTTACACCTGACTCCGTCATTGTGGAGCCAAACACACTTCCGAGTTCCGAAGTGTTCACCAGAGTGTCCTCGTTCCAACTGGCATCTTCTTCTTGAGCGCATTCCATATCGGCATCTGAACCGGTCTGAGTTCCGATGGAACAAGTGAATGCATCGTTCCAGTTGTCGTTACATCCCCAGCCATCAGAAGATGATTGGAGATTATTCCAATAGATGCGTTCCGTGAGAGTGCATTTAGGATGAGGAGCGGGGGTAAGGAGAGTGAAAGAGGAAAGATCAGGGTGAGACATGACGACATCCTCCAGAGTAGCAACAGTCTCACCAGATGGTCTCGTGCCAATATCGCGTGCAAGATTGATAGCTCTTTTGGTACCTGTGAAAAAGGCGTCAAAAGGCTTCTCCGTTTCCATGAAATATGGCTTACGGGAATCGACGACGGTGACTGTATGCATCATGGGAGACATATCCCCATGAACGGGATGTGCCTGGCCTTGTCTCTTGGCCTGCTCGTACTTTCCAGCTCGACCTCCTTTCCGGAAATGAGCTTTTCCCTTGCCCTTTCCTTTTCCTTTTCCCTTGTTATCTCCGTTAGAGCCACTGGCTCCGTTAGCACCGCTGCTGCTGCTGTTGGAAACTAGGGTTACTGTCCTTTTGCTTGACAGCTGAAAGACGGTTGGCGTGGGCTTTCCCTGAAGGCCCATTGAAAGCTCCTTGGCAAGATTCCCAGATGTTGACGATCTCGCTTTGCAGTTCATCGAGACTTTGTCTGTCAATCTGCGAGATAGAACATTGAGTATACTGATTAATGAGATACTCATATCTGGGGGGAAGTTTGGAGATGATGAACATGACGATGAGGAAGTTGGCAACTTTCGTAATGGAGGTGTTTGAGGAGTCGTCATTAGGGATACCGGCGTTACTAACCCTATCGAAGTGCATGCGAATAAGCTCGACCGCAGCACTAGGATTAGCGTCATTAGGAATGATGATGGAAGTGGCACATTTAAAATCTGTGTAGATTGCGGAAACTCCAGGTTTCCTGTAGGTCTTCTTGAGGGTAGTCCAAATTTCTTTGGCAGTAGTCATACCGAGTACCTTCTGGTGAATGGCGGCAGAAAGACGAAGCTTGATAGACCCAATGGCCTTATCATTCTTCTCATCCCAGTCAGCCTGTTTCTTTAGAGCCGCCGTGATAGCCTCAGCTTGAGCCGCTGTATCTTCAGTGGATAGAGGGGAGACAGTACTCACTTTGGCATCACTGGGGCAATCAGTGCTAAGGACAGAACTAAGTCCAGTAGCCTGGAGCCAGGAGAGAAGAATGTCAGCCCAGATATTGAAGTCAATACCGGCGAAGACGGGTACAGTGGTCATCAAAACGTTGGAAGACATCTTTGATAAGTTCTGGGGAGGTCAACTGTCAGCATTTATCCATATGCAGCATAAGAAGGCAGCAATAAATGCGCCATGTGAAAGTGAAGAGAGGCAGCGATGAACGCGCCATGACAGTGACTATTCCCCTAGATCGTCTACAACCTGCGCTGTTGGACGTATCGTCAAGCCATTAAAGGCGACGCAGGCTGCCACAAAGGGCGCCACAGGCTGCCATGAAGGCGCCATCCAGGTAGTATGCGAAGTCTATGGTTTGCAGCCATTGAAGGCGCTCCCAAGGGCCTTTGGGGCCCATAACCTGTTAAGCAGGCATGGTATGGTCCTGTACACTACTAAACGCAGTGGCAACTACGCAACTTACCTGTGGATAGAGAGTAGCTTGTAAGGCTTGTTAGAGGCTTGTAGAGCGATGTGGGTTAAGTATAAAACTTGTTATTTGGAGGACAATCTATGAGTCCTTATATACCTTTGAGGAGGTACAAATACATGTAAACTAATACTAGAGTAACAATAAGATTCTATTGTACTTGATAGTACAATGCTGGTTTCGTACACTATTGTCGTACTACACTTATTGTCTATATAATCTTATTGTTCTATTTATAAATACTACTATTGTTCTACATAGATTACGTTGATGGCTGCAACTGAATGCGCCAATTCAACACATCTGATCTACGAGAAGTGAAGAAGAGAAGGTGTCGACGTAGCCTGGTGGCTAACTTGAAATTGATCCCCTAGTTACGAACGTATTACTGTATTAATCACAGAAGTTGATATTCTTAGTCTTAGTGGGATAGTCCGAGACAGAGACGAGGAATAGGAAGATTTGGATCTATTAAAATAGTAACAGCTTTCATTCGATGAACGTTAAAACCTCGGATCTGTTAGTTGTCTTTGAGGGGTGGCTGGGTAAGCTAAGTTGCAGCTAGAAAACAGTCGCGGAGTTGAGGTTATAAACGTCTCGAATTGGCGAGGAGCAGGGTACTAGTATGTGTGGACTAACTAGAAGCCGCCGCAGATCAACGTCATACGTAGATTAACTTTGTTTTGTATTTTGACGGCAATAGTCAAGAAGAAAACGAAGCAAAAGCAAACTCTGGTTATCATAAACCAGCAGAGGGACACCGGGCGTTACACAAGCGAAATACGCGACAATGAACCTTGATCAACCATTATTAACTTTTTTGAATAGGATTTTAGTGTTCACCTACGAGTGGAAACCCAGAAAGGGAGTATCCGGTGGTACGCTAGCGCCGCAGCGTTTGAAGATAGTAGTATTTTGTACTCGGGAAAAGAGAGGATCAAAGACTTGATTATTGTCGCTATATAAAAAGAAGGAAAAGTATTTGACCTTAGATGTACGAGTGGGGGCCGGGAGCTAAAGCCCGGATGAAGTACACTCTCACAATTATTAGCGAGACAGGCTACAAGATGAATGAGAGAACGGTTGCAGAAGGACGGCAAGTAACTTGAGGGGTGTAGCCGACGTCGACGACGTGGTAGGGGTCGGTTTGGTTGGGTAAGCTTGATAATTTGGCGCTGAGTTAAGAAAAGAACGTCTGATCAGACACGCAGCACAAATGATGGAAGAAAGCTTGAGTCTAGAGTAAGAGACAAGACAGCATCAGCAAGAACAACACGAAAGGTAAGAGATGCGGGTGAAGAATCGAAAACCTGTAATAAGATAGAATTAAGAGAAAAACAAACGAAAAAAAAAATCACTATTGCGCACCTTATCATATCTCAAGCATCACACCAAACCCCGAGCGCCGGATCCTAACCCACCGCCCAACTCAAACCATACTCAGACCCTGACCGCTAACTAACCCCGACCACTGACCAGAACGAACGCGACCGAACTTGAAGAGACAAGGCACCTGTGAAGCACACATGAGTTAGACGGAGCGAGGAGCAAAGAAAAGCCTAACTCACCGATATCCAGCAACGACTAAATCCCCTAGAACCTACAAGTCGCAAATAAGAATGCGAAAAAAATAAACAAAATACCGTTTAGATACTAGTACTCACCTTTGACCTGCTGTAAAGGCGATGGGATCAGTAAACAACTTTTGCAAATGACGAGAAACAACCTACCTCGAAGTTTGAGGACCCTCTTGCGTAGATTTGTGGGATAGCGGTGGAAGCGACGTTGAAGACAGAGATAATGGTGGTTGGGGGGAGAAAGAGAGTTTGTGACGTGATATAATCACAACTAGGAATAAGTATGGTGGCGGTGAACGTTACGAGGCCCTTTAGGGTCTCGTTCTTATAATCTGACGTTTCTGCGTGTGGCTATGCAATTTGGATATATGCTTTTTTCGAGATTTTCTTACTAATTTCCGGCTCGGAGTTTAATAGGAGCCGGTACCGAATAGTTGTCAGTTGACGGCGCTCATTTAGCGCTCGCACTCACTCTTTTTGGGACTCGTTATTGCCACACGCAGTGGTGGCCCACATCTCCTTCATTAGGTAGAGTCGGTAGATCGCGTTGGGACGGAGTGAAATAGATATGAGTATGTCGAGGCACTGTCAAAGTTACTGGAGAAAGCCGCTGCCAAGTGTGGGAGGTATGAAATGGTGGGTGAAGACAGACAGACGGGGTGAGGCAGGGAAATTTGAGAAGAGGGGGAGTAGTTGAGTAAAGGAAAACGCTGAATTATATCGTCGGCTATTATTAGAGTCCGGCAAGAATTAATGGGGCCATCATGATGACATTATAACTACCTTATAAGGCAGCCGTGCTTATAAGCGAGAAATGAAAGTTCCGACATGGTCCCAGCGCTGACTTACACGTGACATGACGCGTCTCTGTTTAGTCACACCGTAACGCGTACTTAACGTTGATTGGCAACCACCATCATCTCAACACTCATCCTCCTCCCTCAACAACTACTCTAACCTAAACAATGTCCGGACGTGGAAAAGGCGGAAAGGTGTGTGCTCGCTGTTGTCGACCATTAGCTAGCCACTCAACTCTTTCTTTCTTACTTTGCAGGGTCTCGGAAAGGGTGGTGCTAAGCGTCACCGTAAGATTCTTCGTGACAACATCCAAGGTGCGTGGCTATTTACATCGAGCTCTCCGTCTTATTGATTGTCCCCCCGTTGCCAGGTATCACCAAACCTGCCATTCGTCGTCTTGCCCGTCGTGGAGGTGTAAAGCGTATATCTGGTCTCATCTATGAAGAGACCCGCGGTGTTCTCAAGATTTTCCTCGAGAACGTTATTCGTGATTCGGTTACCTACACTGAACACGCTAAACGGTGCGTCGTCGTTATCATTCCTCGTTGGGGTGTATGCTGACCCCTTGGATGTCTTCTAGTAAAACCGTCACCGCTCTCGACGTTGTTTACGCTCTCAAGCGATCTGGTCGCACACTCTATGGTTTCGGAGCATAAGGGCTGTGTCGGTCATGACTCACGTTGTGAGTCTCCCGAGTCATCGTCTCCCGTCGTCGTCGTTGCTTATATCGTTGCATAGTCTTTACTCTATACTTTACTGTCCTCCCTACTATCTCGTCTCCTTGTATGATGGTCTGTATATGTATATGTGTATCAAAATGTTACTATAATGTACCCTACGCCTTGGAAAACTTGCGATATGCCGTGATGATTCCTTTTGTTGTTTGTTCACTCGCAAGTCGAACCATTCGGAACCGAAGGTGGGACCTTATGACTTCCAAGGAGAAACGTGAGGACACTGCCCGCGCTCCCGCTATGTCTTGAGAGATTGTGGGAGATAATCGTGCCAATTCCTGAGGGGCCACCAGCTTTTCAGCTCAAGCAACCTGTAGAAATACAAAAAAGGGATGAATGAAGAACGTATAGTACCAGAGGTACGGTAAACGAGTAAAGATACCGTGTATCTAGGTACAGTATTTATACTACATATGTAAATGGCTAATAGTAAACTAGTAATACCTCAGGCCTCAGGCCCAGTGAAAAGTCAGTGGGCCCAGAGCGAACCCCAGCGAATGTCCAAAAGACGCTCAGTCTGACTCGCCTCTATTCGCTCTCATTACAAAATTGTGCACCGCTCACTGAGTCAAACTGAGTCAGAGCGAGTATTTTTTGGAAGATTTCGAGTATATTCACCCTCATTCGCTCTCGTCCGTTTGGATTGAATAGGGTGCACCTAATTCTGCACCCGCTTTGGTTCGCTCTGGATCACCCTGGTTCATATAGTTATGAATGAAATGTTCATTATGATTCATTACGGTACAATTTGGTACAGTACATGACATAGAAATACATTAATAAAATGCATTCTCCTGCACCTACTCCCATAATACCTTCTACACCGATGTCCTCTCCAAAAATGCCCAAAAAAATCTGCATACGTAGGTTCTGTATCAGGAAAGGCATAATGCAGAGTTCCCAGGAGAGAACGTACCGACGTGGACAATCGCAAAGTGGAAAATAGCTGGGTAAGAAGTCCATCAGTACTGCGATGATACGGTGGCACATCCAAGACGCACCGGGAGCCTAGATATCCATACAAATTCGCCTAATACAAAAGGCGGGTTAGAGAAAGAAGATTACGCGATACAGAAGACTCACTGAACGACGAAATATCCACTTGTCCTTCTCATTTCCTTCCCCTCGCTCTCACACAGACATGTAACGCCTTTGCAGATCACGACGATGTTGGCCAGGGAGTTAGCGGGCAGCGTACAGGAATGTGTGCGAGACGTACCCAGAATAAAAATACCCACTAGTACACACCTGATGGAAAAGACGGGTTAGAGAAAGATGGTAGCGCGACCAACGGAGGACTCACTGGACAACAAAACCCACTTGTACAACCAATTCCATCCCTCGTTCACATCAGAGACGCATAAGGCTTTGAAGGTAACGGCGTTGGCCAGGCGGATTGCGCGTCGAATATGAGAGAGAAGAAGTCGACTGGAAATGGTGATGGTAGAAGGAAGAGAAAGGCGCGAAGTCCTTGAATGACGTCGAGTGTTTCTAAGATGCTCGGGACCTGCCGAAGTCGTTGACAAAACGAAGCTATGCCTTTGTACAGTGTAGATAACATTGTACTACACAGTACGTAGGATACATAATGATAAGTTGGACAAGTAGAGTGAAGTTACCTGGCTAACTTAGCCTAACTTCATAGGAACTAGTTGCTTTGACAACAAAGTAAGGAGAATTAGCCATACTTTAGCAGTTATCTAGTAGTTATCTAGTGCAATACCTAGCATATGTATAGCCTAGTTCGCTCGGACTCTTTCTGACTCTTTTTTCCCCGATCATTTGCGGGTGCACATTCGCTCTGGTTCGCTCTAGGGAAACCGACTTTTCACTGGGCCTCAGGCCTCAGATATCACTTAATGACTCCCCCTATATGTCGAGCGGTCGTATTCAGCTTGTCACGGCGAAATTTCATTTCCAACACAACAGTCTACTCCAGCGTCCTACATACTAAAAACTTATGTATGTATACTAGCAGCTGTAACAAATCGGCCCCTCTGCGACCTCGATTCCGCATTCAGAATGTCCTCTCCGTTGCTTGCCACCGGCATCGTGACACGACTCCGATTCTCCAAATCAGGTACACGTATATACAGAACGTCACCCGAATTTGTGCGATTGAACAGCCTCCGACGAATATTTAGGTTGTAGAAAAGCGTCAATGAATAGATGCCGCCAATACAGTAGCCAAATACCACGGTGACTTCAATCCAAAAGTTCAATAAAGCCAAATGTCAGTATCTCATGCCAATGGAAATGGGAGGAGAGAAGATAGGACGAGCCTGAGGACGTACCATTACTCTGGATATCAGTCACAAAGGTTACAAGAGTTAGCACTGCAATCATAGCAGTGAAAGAGCCGGTTTTGAGTGCGAGGGCTGCTAGACGGCGAACGAGTCTGAAAGAAAAGAATTTGTTCATCTTCTTAAGCTAATCATTACAGAATTTGTCAATTGGAAAGGGCACTTACTTGGATGAAGACCTGAGCGTCCTGTCAATATTGGTCGCTCGATAATATAAGACCATGAGTAGGGCGATTAATAGGTCTGCCACCATCGCAGTTGACAGCCACAAACTATGGTAAGGGATAACGGGATAAATTTGTGAGGTACGAGACACCTAACAGAACTTGGAAGTACTTACATTACTGCAGGCAACATTTCTGTAGGTAGAAGATTCTCTTGGGATTGGAACGCAATGATAATAGTGGTGAGGTACAAGGTACTTGCAAGCTTTTATGATGGTATAATTATTGAACATATTATTTCATGATCATAGGCAGCTACTCCCCAGCTTGAAGACAGTACTTACTGATGAGAGGATTACAAGTGCTACTGCACTTGTAAGCACTTTTCTTCGGGTTCTTTAACCAAGCAAAATAGGTCAGATAATGAGTTGGACGCAAATGAACTCAAAACATACTTACAAGGACCAATATCTATGCAACATGAAAGCTTGCACGATCGACGCAGAGATACCAGTGCAAGCCAGGTCTAAGCTTCTAGGCCTGCATGCGCAAAGGCCAAACAATAATATGAGTAAGTTATTCGAATGGCGTTTCATTTGACAAAAATCATTTTTCTAGCTTACCAGTGTCGCGTCTGTAGAGCACCTATGTTTCCTGTGCCACCCATGAGCCATTATGCATCGAGTCAGCTTCAAATTTAATTGCCATTTTCTCGAATCGAATTCAAAAAAAAAATGATGTAGATACCGGTCCATGTACTGACCTTGAAAGGTGACAGCATCCTAGTAGATATCGTATCCAAACGATTTGAAAAATCAAGCGTTGACTAAACGGTGCCACTATGCGAATGTGCGACTCACCAAGTAGACGTCAGCGCATCCTGCGATTATCGTACCCATATCACAGACAAGGACAGCAAAGACAGCGATCCTGACGAGAATTCTGTCGGTGGGGTAGTGGCGAAAGTAATACAAAGCCTAGACATACTTATATGTCAGCATTTATACGAACTACGCATACGAGAGCCAAGAGTCCAAGTCATCGGAGATGATCCCCAGGCCGTGACTCTGAAAACAGTAAACTGTTTAGGAAAAAACTGTTACTCACCTGGTTAATGACCAACACAAACAGCATCAAGTTCAACCATGCTCCTATGAGCATTGGCCTATTTTCCGACGATGAAGGATGGTCGATGCACATCAGCAATGAGATAAAACTCGAGCCTCTAAGTAAGTAGGTAGCACGTACCCAATGACTTTGTGCAGATTGATCCGAGTGGCATCCATGGTACTGTTCGACGCAGTGCGCGGCGGGCGACAGGACAGGGCTCTGGCTAGGCTTCGTGCTGAAATTCCAGCCAGAGAGGGAGACGTTCCGTAGGTTGGAGAGCGAAAGGGAGACTATATAAGTAGGGTAGGTATGGGGAGACTAGGGACAAGGGTTATAACTTGTTTTATACACGCAACTTGTCAATGTCAGCTCTACGTTAGTCACGCTAGAGCCTTCGTTAGTACATTAATAGTCTCGCGGCTTTCAAGAAGTAATGGTCACCTTTCACTGATGTCAAATGTGGCGTTAAGCATCAGGACCCCCGATTAATAATCGGAGATGATGTTCGCACAATATTTGGGTCAAAAATCCCAATCTCCCTGGGGCTGGTTCGCACAAGATTTGGACCACCGAAGGCGGAACGCTGGATAAAAGTTCGCACAAATCAGAACTCTGAGCGCCGATTTGGATATTTTGCTCGGTAAATGAGATCCCAAATAAAATATCCGACCCTAGGGCCTAGGCTGGGTCGTGGTGTTTGGCCCCAAACCAGATTTTTTCAGACTCAGACATCTCCATCTATAATCGAGGGTCCTCATGAATCATGTTCTTTCCTCAAGTTTACTGCATGTGTGTGGCTTGAATTCAGCCCGCGGCGTCGCCCCGTTTTGTAGGGTCTTGCAGTATTACTACACTAAGGTCTAATAGTTAATAACCACAGACTGTCGACATGGAAAACAGGAGAAAAACAAGATAAGTTTGTGAGCTTATCGCTACGAGACACCACCCCCATGCAGAGCTTGAATTACTTTGAATTTAAGAACGTGAAAGTACTTAAAATGATCATCGCTTTTCATTTCATTTCCGCCCTCCTCCCTCCGTCGAGTTTCTATCAAGAATTCTCGTCCCTGAGAACACCTTTTTACCCGCTTGAGTTTTCCGTCTTATTTCCGACCGCATACAGGGTTCTACCGCGCCATCAACTCGCTCTTTTCTTTCTTTTCTTTCTTCTCCATACCGTGAAACCTATTCACACACATCTTTTATTACAGTACTTTTTTAACCTTGGTTTTGTGCGCACCTGGCAATGATCACTTTAATCGCAACACTGTCACTTTGGCCACCTTTTCTGTGTTTGCTCTTTTTTCTTTTGCATCTTAGTCTTGGGTTAACGGCATCTGTCTGCAAAGACCCAGCGCAGAGGCCACGCTCGCATGGAATCCAAAATTCGTAATTCTCTTATCTGACCCAGTGAAGAAAGAAAAGGCAATGTAGTTTATTAGTCGGGGGTCTACATTTACTAGTATTTTTTGACGGTGGATAGAAGAAGATTCTATCAAAAGTAATGTGTATTTTAGCGTTGTGGAGAGCTCTGGCTTCGGCGCTGGCCCACACCCCTTTCATAGACTAAAATTCGAGAAAAAGGCTTTTCCAAGGGATATTGTTCTAGACACATGGCGGTGAACTCTCGAAAACAAGGATAAACCACCAAAAGATTGGACTAATACACGAGGGAAATGTAGGCCTTCGCTGCGCGTGGCACGATAACGAGGCAATAACGAGGCCCAAAATCAGTGAAGAAACGGCATACCGGCATGACCGGATATTGCCGACTGTATACAGGACCTATTCAGCACAGCCACACGCTGGAACGTCAGGTTAATTATATACGCCGAAAAGGGACAAATATCCACTCAATGAAGGAGATGTGGGCCACCACTGCGTGTGGCAATGACGAGGCCCAAAGGAAAGGAGGTAATTGGCAAGTGCTAAATGAGCACTGTCAACTGTTCGGTTCTGGATTCCAAGTTGGAAATTAGTAAGAAAATCTCGAGAAAATCGTATATCTAAATTGCATAGCCATGCACAGAAGCCTCACACGCCGAAAATACAAAAATATCCGCTCGACAGAAAGGCGTACAGAAACACACTTTTTTACAGATATATCTTATATCAGTAGTACTGATGTGATCTATCTGTCAAGCGGATATTTTTGTCTTTTCGGCGTGTCAGGTTATCAGAACAAGTCCCTAAAGGACCTCATGGATGGTGAGCAGCGATGAGCAAGTGTAAAGGATGATGGACGTCAAATGGGCATTGCAGACCACATGTTTTTGCGGCAACAGCTGGTGACCGGTAATGAAATGGCACTAGTAATGAAGAAACGGCATACCGGCATGACCGGAGCTTGCCGACTGAATAGGAGACGCATCGAGTATAGCCACACGCAGGAGCGTCAGGTTATAAGAACGAGACCCTAAAGGGCCTTGTAATGGAAAGGTGTACTGAAAGACAAGTACTGTACTGAAACAACACCTTTCCATCATGCAGAAATTTGTCCCTTTTCGGCGTGAATTATAGGATCCTTAACAACGCTGCGCGCCGTCCCCGGCACCGCCCTCTGCCGTCATTTGCGATCTCGGATGATCAATTCGAAGTGAGTATATGAGATGGTTTGGGATTAGAATGAGCATACACACCGAAAAGGGACAAATTTCCGCTCGACGGATACATGACTGGATATGTGTACAAAAATGAGATATATTTGGAACCTAGATATAAGTACAAAAAGATGATGTATCTGTAAGCTAGATATTTGATCGGAAAGTTGCCATATAAGGATGAATTTTAGTATATTTGATTGGTGTGCGGACATATTCTGTATCAAAGCTATTGAAAGAACTACAAAAAGACCCCAAATCAGGGTTCCAGGCGTGGTTACGGATATGTGTCCGCAAAGACAATAAGTCCGGATTCCGGACAAGGGTCCTGATAGTAGTCCTGGTAGATGAACTGATAGATCAGAATGAATGCTATAAAAATATCAGTATTACGGACATATGAACTATAGGCACCCATATCTGGAAGCCGGATGTATTGTCTTTTCGGACGCATATCCGTAACTATATCCGGATTCTCAATTCGAGGTCTTTTTGTACTTCTTTTAATAGCTTTGATACATAATATGTCTACACACCAATCAAATATACTAAAAGGCATCCCTATATAGCAACTTTCTGTTCAAATATCTAGCTTACTGATACATCATCTTTTTGTACTTATATCTAGTTTCCAGATATATCTCATTTTCGTACACATATCCGGTCACATATCCGTCGAGCGGAAATTTGTCCCTTTTCAGCGTGATAGCTATGTACAAGTGTAAGTAGTACTATTAGTATATACATGAAGTGGTTTAGACCTGTAACTAGGTCCCTCTAGTTAACGAGGAGTTGATAGAAGGCAGAGCCTTTCCTCACTAGAGGGACCTGTCGCAAAGGCCGGATCTTTGGCTGACACTACATATGACGTAGCTAGACTCTCATGTGATCTCTGAAAATGGGGCATTGCCTAATTGGGCAATTACGATTTGCACTGATGTATCGCGTACCTTTCGCTGTAACCACCTTTGTACTCTCTGTAATCTCTGTATTCCCTTCATATACCCTCCAAATGTCCTCTATTAGCAGCACTCGTCTCACTTCCACTTTGTCTGACACTCTGGAACCAATTCCAACGCAAATAGCCACCAACTACACGACATTCTTCTCATCACTAACCAGTCCTCTTCCTCTGACGTCTACGGACTTCCCTTCTGAGCCAACTTCGGATATCGACATGTTCTCCGCAATTTCAGAATCCGAGGATGATGAAAATCAAGTCAAAATCACACAAACTTCCAAGAAGACACCCGAAACTGACGCTGAGAAGTTGACATGTCAAACATATCTGCAATACATAAAGTCCCTCGATGAGCATACAGTTGCCACAATGGTGCGAATGGAGATCCCAGCTCATATGCTTCCTAGAGATTACATTGAAGGCCTGTCATGTGCGTTCCTCAAGAAGCTATGTTACCAACTATGTCTGATCTGCTGGCAGGTCATGAAGAGGACCCAATGCCCTAAACCACTTCAGCTCAAATTTGCATGTGCTGTCCACAAGAAACAAGATGTCTTTATGAATGTTGGAACTGGATTTGGCAAGACACTGGCTATGATTCTTCTGCTGCTTCTCGCAGATGGAAGTTTCATAGTGATTATCATTTCTCCGCTCAAACGATTGCAGGCTTCTTTTAATCAATCTAGCCCTTGTCTAATTATTGGACAGGCCGACGCACTATGAGAGAAGTATGGACTATGTGCTGTCATTGTCAATGAAGACAGTCCAAAGGATGATGCATACTGGAAGGTAAATTGTTTCAACTATTTCATTATCTGCTGGTACTGAATATGTTTCTTGTATTAGACTCATGCATATGACTTTTGACTGAAGTGTCCGGGCTCCGCAGACATTTTCATTTCTACAACAGAGCAGTTCTTTGTGGCAAAAGAAGGCTATCCGACAATTTTCAGCAAGTTTGTCTGCAAATTGGTTTTTAATCAACAAATTGGTCTCACTGCAATAGACGAAGGACATTTTGTGCACTTCTATGGACTCCCGTTCTGTCCTGCATATGGTGACCTTGCAGGTATCAAGAATCTTTTTGGTCCAAACATTCCCTGGGCTGCTATGACAGCAAGTGCCACTCATCAAGTTCTGCGAACTCTTGAAAAACAAATTTTTCGCCCCAGCTACTGTACTCTGAGTGCAACGGCAAACCGGCCCAACATGTATGCTACTCGCTGTGTACCCGGTCGCATCAGTGATCTGAAGAATTACATTTGTTTCCTCTCCAATCCATTCAATTTTGTGACTCAGAAATGCACGCTTATATTCTGTGATAACAAGGATGATGCAGGTGCTATTGCCTATTATCTGGACAGCTGTTTACCTTCGGAGTATCAGGGCCTTGGCATTGTGATGCACTATCACTCGCTGATGTCCAACACTTATCTTTGACGGGCTCATGAAGAGTTTACAAAGCCTAATGGCATATGCAAGATATTGGTTGCTACTGCTGGAGAGGGTAATGTAAGTATAACAATCTTTTGACATGTCCTTTTACTCACTATTCTTCAGGGAATTGACCATCCAGATGTAGAGATTGTTTGTATTGCTGGTCTTCCATCTGATGTGCATAATGTTGCACAGTGGGGTGGAAGGGCAGTGAGACAGATATCTGCCGATGGACTTTGTGTTTTATTTCACGAGAAGTGGGCACTCGAGATTGATCTCTCTGACTACAGCTTTGAGTTGGATAGTTTCTCTCTTGACTCAACTGACTTCTCATCCTTCGATGTCAATAGACCGCACAGGCTTGTGCTTACTGAACGGTCTCCACCAGCTGATCGTGCAAGCTTCACCTGTGTTGTCCTTACCAGAAATTTGTTCTGTGTGTGCCATTTCATCGCAAGATGCTTGAGAGATAATACTCCTGAATGTAAGTAATTAGTATCTCAATATTATGTCAATGCAGTTAACCCATTATTATAGCCATTGAGTTCTCTACACTGTTCTGTTGTTCCTTCCATAGTGCCAACTTTGACTTGCAGAACTTTCTGCAGGGCAAACTCTGGGATGGCATAGAGATGACACCTGACACTACTCCATCTACATTACCCAAGCCAAAATCTTGTTCAGGCGAGAAACAACGTCTACTTGAGAAGAAACTTGAAGCTTGGAGACTAGAAATGCATCAGGCGCAACCTTGGCCTCCATGACCGGTATACTATATTCTTCCTGACTCTCACATCAAATTACTGGCAGCATCCCTTCCACATTTGATTTGGAGCACACATGATTTTATAGGACTTACTGGGCAGTCGGTGGAGTGGGGTTGGCACTGGGGTACATCTCTGTGTAAGTTGGTGATGGAATTTGATTGCATGGAGGAGATGGTTAGATCACCAGAGTTTATTGAGGAAAGTGATTGCGATGAAGATCAGTGGGAGGATATATTTGCCCAAGGCCAAAAGACACGAGAATGTACTGATAATTGTGCTATCAAGGCCATGGGTACCGACAGATATGAGACTGATAAGTGCTGACATAGCATATTTTTTGAGATTACAAATGAGTAGACTACTTTTCTGTAACATCTGCAAAATCTACTTGTGGTAACTCATCTGTCTCGAAACCAAATATAGCTGCTAAGTCTCCATCTTCAGAACTATGAGGTTTTCCACTTTTCAAGTCCTTCAATGAGCTGTTGAATGTCTTGAGTCCAGTTGACTTGTACTTCTGCTGACCAGCTGTGTGAAGATCTGGAAATGCCATCGCTGTCTCATTGCCCTCTCTGTCCAGGTCTTCTCATAATAACTTCCATCTCTTCACTGCTTCGCATACCCTTCGCCCTAAAACCAATTTATCTGGTTTGGTGTGTCCAGTCTTTTGATAAGGCACATTGACAGAAGTCCAGACAGTTTTCTTTAGCACTGGGTGCAAACACTTGTAATTCCTTGGATATACAGAGGAATTACACAAGACTTACACTGGTACACTCAATATGTAAGTCCACTTGACTTACTAAAGTATTACCAAGGACCACTGTGAGACTTCATGCCTTGCAATAGTCATATATAATTGTTCTATTTTTCTTGGTCTCTGGTAATACTTCAGTAAGTCAAGTGGACTTACATATTGAGTGTACCAGTGTAAATCTTATGTAATTCCTCTGTATATCCAAGGAATTACAAGTGTTTGCACCCAGTGTAGTGCCTCTAAATACTTGATAGCTGCTGAGATTTCTCAGTACTTATACCAGTCCAAGTAGACTCATTTAGCAGCAAGAAGACCCTGACAATGATTACAATTTCAAAGGTAAGTTCCATCAAAAAATCGCAGAACTTACTTTGAGAACGCCAATTAAATGTTCAATATTCATATCAATTCCCATGCCATGTCCTGGTAGCCCTGCAATGTTCACTATCATGTTATCGCACATGATATTCCTGAATGCCAAACGTGTCAGATGTCTGGATAGAAGTGGAGATGCTAATTACTTACACAAAACCTAGTGACCAGACTTTCTTGAGATTGTGCACAAAATGCAATAATTGTGTGCTATAATTGTTTGAGCCTGCACCACAGAATATTCGAGCTAAATCCATCAGAATATCCTCAATACAACCAAAATTACAATCAGAAATAGCTTGAACAAGTTCTTGAACATAGAGAAGGTCTTGAAAAAGCTTGCACATGTTCTGGAAGATGATATCCTTTGGATTGCGCTCCTTGTCTCTTTTCTCAGAGGGGGAAGGAGGAGGAGTAGGTTGATACTTCTGGAGTATAGACATCGCAATCTCAGTGAGTTTCTCCAGTGACAGATTTGTCTGTGCAAATGCAGAGAGAGACCTATGCCCACATTCGTGCTCCCAAGCAGCAAGAATGATGTCATCAAGGATTTGCTGAAAAGCAGATAACAGAGTATGATAATCTGGCTTCTCATTTCCGAGTCTCTTCTTCTCAAGTAACGAGAAAAAGAAACTTAGTGTGCTGGGCTGCAATGCTTCCCCACAATGAACATGTAGAATTGCCCACACAAGGTTTAGGCACACATGAAAGAGTCCCAGACCAAATTGCAGAAATTCTTGACGATCCCATGGTGCAATTTCCACACAACGATGGCTCTGAATAGCCATGCTGCGGACAATGGTAAGGAGATCTGCGAAAAAAGGCCATGCATAGTCATGTAACTGCTCTGGGGAAAAGCCAAGCTGATTGATGAAGATATCCTCTTGAACGTGTATGTTTCCAATGACTGAGGCCTCTTCAGTCAGGCAAATTTGAAGGGGAAAGCATTTTGTCTGATGATCAGAGGGTAGCTGTCTGCAGGGATGATGTTGGAGAAGAGGATGTTTTGAGTGGTATCTGGGGAATGAATTGGGCATGTACTTTGTTAGAACACCAATGATATGAACCGCAGATTGCCGCTAATAGGCTTCGGTCTTGATTTCAGTAGGCATGATATTAACGAGGGTGAGTCCTGTCAACTTGAGAAAGTTCTCCTGTATTGGAGCAAGTTTCATATCCCTAAAGTCAGCTCTAAAAAGTTGATATGCTAATGGAAAATTTGCAGTCTGGACTTTGAGAGCTGCACCAGGTCATTGCTCTACAAAAATAGACTGAGCTACATGGATATTGTCATAGGTCATGCCAGATGGTTCACAGCAAACCATCAGCATTACTTCATCCATTGCATGTTTACCGAGTTCTGCAGCAGTGCAAGCAACTGTATCTGTGGAGGGGATAAGACCAGACCAATGGAGAACATCTATCATCTGTTCTGAAGTACCATTTGCCCAGGCATAGATGCCAAGTGCACTCTGGAACTTTGCAGAATTTCGTGACTGCATGAAATAGACTTGGGAGGTGATAATATGACAGTGCTAATGAAATCACTGTAAATAGCAATCCCTATGTAAATTGGAGTTGAGCTTACTATTGCATTGAGCTCCTCCTTGAGTGGTTTGACTTCGTTCTTAGTGTCCATTGCAGCTGTGTGCAGAATCCTTGAGAAGGTTGGAGTCGGTGCAGATTTGGCAATTTTGGTAACATCCCAGTTTTGAAGATAAGACAGAGAAATATCAGATGACTTGGCTTGCAATAATGGTTTTGCAGCATCAAACTCATCGGATATCTTCTCTTCCACCAAAGCCATCACTACATCACAAGTAGACAGCCAAGATTTTATGCACAGCTTCCCCTCGTCACTGTCCCATAAAGTATCCAGAAGCCATTCAACATTCTCATACTTTTCCTTGAAAAAGGATGTATGATAACGATGAAGCTCAGCATCGGTAGAGTCACTCTTTAGAGTGGAAATCAAAAGATTAGTGAGACTCGAGCAAGCCACATGAGTATGTCCCAGTGCTTTCAGGAGATTTGGGTGCTCTCCACAAATCTCTCCAAAATCTCAACTGAAGCAGGAGACATTAGAGTCGAGGGACAAGGTCTAAAAAGTATATCATGAGAGTCAAGATTCAAAGTATCTACATAGTTGTAAAGTAAGTACTTAAAATACAGTACTCCATAAAAATCTTCTAACCATTGAAAAAGGTATCATTGACATCCATCAATCCACTAGTGAAGACATTTTGTTGAGGGACCAGAGAATCCAATGTCAAATTACTGACCCGAAGGTTCAACGGAGAAAGAGATGCCAGATTATTAGGTGTCGCAGGTGAAGGGTTTGGAATAGTACGAGGTGTTTCCAGCAGGGAGCTAAATGGAAACTGAGATGTCAATACAGTGGGGGAGACTGATGGAGATGTCTCCTGTCATGGTACTCAGAATGTAGGACTTGTCTTGGGCTTTTGTGCAGGCATTACTTTGCCCGATACACTATGCCAGACAGTGCTCGAAGGGCTGGTAGTAGGTAGAGCATTGTTGGGGCTCTCTGCTTGCAGTAGTGGTGGTGCAGATTCTGAGAATGACAGTGTGGACTGTCCAGGAAAGAATTGCTCTCGCTTCTTCTTTGTGGACATGGAGAGATGTTAGTATCACTAAGAGAAGTGGAAAATTTTTCTATTGGAGGTACATACATAAGCAGAGATTTGTAATCACCCAATTAGGCAGTGGCCCAAATCGAGACATCACATGGGAGTCTAACTATGTCATATGTAGTGTCTGCCAGAAAAATCACCTATGTGGCAGGCCCCTCTAGTGAGGAAAGGCTCTGCTGATACACTGTACAAAATTGCCATATACAGACTTCAATTTTGGTCTATAATATCAGTTTTTGATGTTCTTTAAGGGAATAAGAGGACTAGGGTGAGCCCTGAACTGCTAGTTAATACCTAGTGAGACTAGAAAACTATGGTACAATAATATTAAGTGCTCATTCTAAGTACTATGATAGATATGTACGAGTTGGAGTTATGATAGCAGAGCCACCAAATAATAAAGATAGCCTACAAAGGCTTTCAAATCCTATTATAACTACTAGTACTGTAGCATGATCCAAAGGGACAGTGAAGTGAGATAGCCCCTATTCACAGGCATAGGAACGTGTAAGCAGCACAATCCTCGGCTGAAAGGTTGGTCGGAGAAGACAGCGCTAAGATTGGACATGCAGACAAGCACACTAGGCCTAGATCTATGTATCAGTAAATCCCATAGTACAGTACTGGAGAGACAAATCCTCTTAATGTTTGAAGGATAATACCTGTTATAGTTCAATCAGGTCAGTTTCCAAAGAAGACACCGGTCAAAACTGTGCAATATAACTTTTTCTCATTAAAGTTGCTTATGCATTATGTCACATAAAAATTCACACTCGCCACATCTCGAAAAATTGTTCATACCCTTGAAAAGCTTCACAGTCAACCAGATCGACTTCAGTGCATTCATACCTGATATTGCAGACATCAACCCTACAAAAGATGACTGTTTGTTCCTGTTTGCGAAATGAAAGATATATTCTGATTGGCTACTGCCTGTTTTTGTCATTACTGGTGTTTGCTGAAAGCTGCTGAGCTGGTGTCGACATGTTGCACTCTTTCGCAATTGACCACCATGCACCTTCCCTCTTTCCCTGCTTACCATTCTGAAGGGCCCTTTAAGGGTGCACCAAGGCAACCGCCGACTGGCCCCACCAGAACTTCTCTGTGCAAACCTTTCTTCTGTCTTCTACTTTCTCCTTGGCATCCAAATTCATTTTGTCTTCTGGTGCAGATAGAATTTGTTTCTAACTGCAGGGCGCTATTTTTTTCTGACCCACCCCGACCCATCAGACTTGAAAATTCCAGAACTTTCTTACAGTATGCGACATGCCTTAAACAAGGCACAAGTTCACTCCTTCTACTACCCAGCCTGCTGAAGTGATTCCTCTGCATCAGTGAGTTGTCATTTCAGGACTCAAATCTATTATGCTCATACTCTGAGTCTCTTTTTGCAGATCCATTGAAAATGTACCAAACAACACATCTGAAATGGTTGACGAAAATGCCTCTTTACCAATATTGGTACCTCACAAGTTGGAGCAATGGGACGTGCAAAAGTCAACCAACAGTGCATGTCAAATAAACCACATTGATATGGTATGCATTCTTCACCTCTCCTTTGCTCATTACACTTACATCTCTTTAGAAATGTGGTCTACCTCATGTTCACATTCTTCTATGGTTAGAACCCCTGGCCAAGCTTTAACCACTATGCTCTAGCACTGGGTGCAAACACTTGTAATTCCTTGGATATACAGAGGAATTACATAAGACTTACACTGGTACACTCAATATGTAAGTCCACTTGACTTACTGAAGTATTACCAGAGACCAAGAAAAATAGAACAATTATATATGACTATTGTAAGGCATGAAGTCTCACAGTGGTCCTTGGTAATACTTCAGTAAGTCAAGTGGACTTACATATTAAGTGTACTAGTGTAAGTCTTGTGTAATTCCTCTGTATATCCAAGGAATCACAAGTGTTTGCACACAGTGTAGGTTTCCTATCTGTTTATACTCTCACACTGCTCCAGTGCACCCTTCATCTTATGGTGACACATATTTGATTGTTCTACAAATAGATTTTCTTTATTCAATGAAATTTCTATCTGCTGTCTGATGCCAGTTACAAAGGATGTCTGAGCTTGAGGCAGTAGTCACCTGGAACTTTTCAGAAAGTTTGTTGGATGTGAGTGATGCAACTGGAGATCGCTTAACTTCCTTTGACCCACCTGTTCTTGAACTTACTACCACAGGTTACTTCCCATACTTAATTCGTGTACGTGCTCTTCACAGTTTCCCCTGTGACTGTGAATGTATGTGCATTGCTTCCTATCGCTGTCACTGTCTAATGTGTGGTTATATCCAGGCCTACTAATCCTGAGGACGAAGTCTTGAATATGTCCTGAAGACATCAACAGTGCATTCAGAATGCCATCTGCGACACCCAAACTAACAAGGATGTTAATGCCAGCCCTAGGTGTCAACGCACAGTAGTCCATGACGAGAATGTTTTCACTGATAATGGAGCTACATCTGTCAGACCCACTGACAGCTGTTCAACAATGTTGAGGTATGTTACAGTTTTTTTTTCTGTTCCAAGCTTTATAACAAATCACTTTCACAGCATCCCCTTGGCACCTCTCTCACTCTCGCTCGCCTGCTTCCAACAATGACAGTGGTGATGAAGAGCTGGGACAATGACATGGTATGTTCATCTAAGCGTTTTTTGTTGAAGGTATCTAACAGTATTGTATAGATGATGGTTTCCATCCTGACTATGCTCTGTTCATTGGCACGACTGGGCTGTTCTGTGCTGCACACTGCCCTTATATCAAGCCAGTGCAACAGCATGACCTGGGTCATATGGATTATGTGTGCATTCATTGTGGTGCTCTTCATTGGCTCCAAGAAAAGATGTCCAGATCTCCTTTGGCTGCACCTGAATTTGGCATATGCTGCAAGCATGGACAAATCTGTCTCCCTCTCCTACAACCACCACCAGACTATCTGCATTGGCTCTATACTGCAGGTGACCACCAAGCCAAAGAGTTCTGGGAGAACATTGCACAATACAATTCAGTGCTGGCTTTCATGTCTGTTGGTGTTTCCGTAGA
Source organism: Tetrapyrgos nigripes (assembly GCA_013368315.1). NCBI lineage: Eukaryota > Fungi > Basidiomycota > Agaricomycetes > Agaricales > Campanellaceae > Tetrapyrgos > Tetrapyrgos nigripes. Next base: position 21,710 of record JAACJM010000037.1, read on the forward strand.
TGGCAGTATCAATCATTGTGGGTGTGGACCTCCTGTTTTTAGAATACATGGAGAATTAAAACATCTGTCCAGAACATTACTGCCACGTGAAGGGAGTGCTCTGTCATATGCTCAGCTGTACATCATCAACCCTCAGGCTGCTCTCCAGTACCAAATGAATAGGAACAGTAACCTTCAACGTGATGATACGCTGTACAAAATCGCAGTATACATACTTGGATTTTGGTTCATAATATCAGTTTTGACGTTCTTTTAAGGGAATAAGAGGACTAGGGTGAGCCCTGAACTGCTATTTAATACCTAGCGGGACTAAGAAAACAATGGTACAATAATATTAAGTGCTTATGAATGGAGAAACAACTCATTCTAAGTACTATGATAGATATGTATGAGTTGGGAGTTATAATAGCAGACCCACCAAATGATAAAGATATTCTATAAAGGCTTTCGAATCCTATTATAACGACTAGAACCGCTAGCGTGATCCAAAGGCACAGTGAAATGCGAGGTAGCCCCTATTCACAGGCATAGGAACGTGTAAGCAACACAATCCTTGGCTGAAAGGTCGCTCGGAGAAGACAGCACTAAGATCAGGCATGCAGACAATCACACTAGGTCTAGATCTATGTATCGGTAAAACCTGTAGTACTAAAATGGCTTCAAGGGAATCTTATCACTGGGGGCAAGCTCATGGGAAGCAGAGGTCTGGCTCCCGCACGGGAAGCGGACCAAGACTTCACCATCACACCAGCCGGTAATCAAACAAGTAGATCCGAACTTAGGATACTCTTAGGATACTCAAGATGTACTTAGATTCCAATAATAGAAACTAACCGATGCATAGCAATGGATTTTGAGATCCAAGATAGTTTTCTTTCAAAGAATACAATGGTAAAAGAATACAAATGCGAGATATATATGTATGTACAACAACAATGAAAGCAAGCGTCAACAGCTAAAACAGGAAAAACAAAGGAACAACTTTAGGGAACTATCAAATGCATGCAAGTCCTCTCGTCAAGACGAGAGGACTTCCCACCACATTTCACTCAAACAAATGGAAAACACCGATTCGAGATAATACCTTAGTTCCGACTAACAACCTTTGCGACGCCAACTGAAACTATCCCCTATGTCCTCCTGTGGCTTGGATCCTGGAACATCACATGTGACTGTAACTCGTGACGTGACCGTAACTCGTGACGTGACAGTAGCTCGTGACATGACTGTAACTCGTGACATGTTGGTGACTTGTGACGTGATGCAATTAAATCAGCAAAGTCACGAATAAAAATCTGATAAAATCCAGAAGAAATCCTGATTGCTGCAGGCTGACCCTCAAAGACAATGACACGATCGGTAAGGTAGGTGGCCATGATGAAATTGTGCTCGATAACGAATGCAGTCTTTTTTTGGCATGAAGAATGGAATTGCACATGAAGACAGTAGATCACCGTTTGATGACCTTGCTAGCTGTATTGGAATATGTATGATCGACATTCAGAATCACAAAAGTACTTGAGGATCTCTTGCCAACCAGGAGGGTCCTGTAAACAATATTGATGTAGCTTTTCAGGAAAAGAGAAACAGGCAGCATACCTCGTAACGACCGAGGCTTTAATTTTCCAGCCAGAATCCTGAGTGCAGTACTTCGTACAAGCCAGGAGAAATGATTAATGAGGAAATCAGACTAATAGCCTTGGCAGTCTCCATAAGTTCTTGATTTTCAAAGGGTATAAAAGTGAAGAAAGGCTAAGGATGCGAACAAAGAAAGGCTAAGGTAAGTGGTTTGATTATCCTTTCAAAAAATATACAGGAAGGGGACAAAAGTTGGGGAGAGAAAGGACATCCAAGTTGACACCATCCAGCTTGCAACCTAAGCCAACCTCCAAGTCGAGTTTATCCCGCTCGCAACCAAAACCGAACTCCAAGTCAACTTCATCCAGCTCGCTTGAGAGTCCCAAACCAAAGTGTATGGAATGCCTACAAACATGCCTAACCCACCTCCACCACCTCCACCTTCACAGAATAACACTCACACGCCTAATCGAGGTCAGAATCCAAACATGGGTATGTTGAAAGAAAATCACAGCAAAGACCAGTGATACAATGGGCAGTTTGACCTTGATTCAAAAATTTGAAGGTATAATGGCATGCTGTTGTTTATCAAACATAGGGCAGAAGTCAAAGGATTGGACAAAAAAAACCCCTTTGTGCCACTACTGATTCCCCGACTCATAAAAATCTCTGTACCCTAAGTGACAAGTTCAGTATCGTCCCTCTGTTCATTCCCAATGTCATCTAAGAGAAAACCTCCGTCTACGCAGAACACTTCATCATCGTCTAGACCAAATCGTTCATCGTCGGCGGAGAATTTGCCAGGTATCCCTCACATTTCCATCAGGAGAGGGCAGGACATTGTAGGACCTGTTGATCATCTCCTCCATCCCTGGACGTTTCAAGAAGAACTCGAGCCATGACCTGAAACACTGGGTGCTATACAAGCGCCTAGGGACAGTAATTTCTCCTCTTCCAGTTCTCCTTGTGGTTTTCAAAGGTGTTCCACAGGGATTCCTCTGATATACTCCTTGCTTCTAAAGACAATGATCAGGAAGGTTTGCCATGTGGGGATAGAGTGTGAAGCACTTGGGACAGCAGACGGTGCGAATGATTGTTGGTAAGTAGAATGAATGTTTTGAGGAGTGGAGACCTGTATATTGATATCATAACCACAAGTTTGTAGCAATACCGAAATGATGTGGAAGGCGGTTGCAAGAATGAAGGCAATGCCATTCAGAACCACATTGGTAGCGGTACGACTGGCACTGCCCTTGAGATGAAGCCAAGCTGCTAGGAGAGCTGTCAGATAGGTTATTATTGACAAGCTCTCGTCTGGAGAAGAGATGAGGATTATGAGTAGTTGGTCAAATGCATCAGTAAGTAAAACCACACACTGCATTCCTCTTGCACAGTTTGGATCCTCCCTGCAGAATCCCATTGCACCTCTATGATATCCTCATTCTCATCATCTGACTCATCTGTGTCTGAGCCATTCACGTTGGCTTCCCATTGCAATGAACTCAATTGGTCGCAGTTTCGGTGGTCGGTCCTCATGCTTCTGCCAACCCATTGGCCAGGGAGGCATTCTCCATTGTTGTCGTACATGAATCGTTCACACTTGGAGCAATTGCAAACCACTTTGTTGGACATATAGTGTGTAGGGCTGCAAAGAATAGAAAGGCTTTGACTCTTTGTATTCACAAGTTGTATACATTTTCATTTAATGCCGGTCTTTGTTTAGGCTTGGTTCCATCCATTCTGTTTTGAACTCTGCTGGTCGTTCATCAGAACAGCTGGCATTTTTGGGCATCGTTTTGGGAGCTTGGCATGGGAGTTTGAACTTAAAAAAATCTGCTTCTTGTCTGCTTCCTGTCTCGAGTACCGAAACGTTGCAATGTATCTTCTTTTCTCCCCAGTCACTTTCTAAATCAACAATAATACTCTACAACATCCATATCAAAGGCTACGTCTTCTGCCGTCACAAGCCCCAGTGTTGGATCATGCTCATCATCAAAAACTTAAGCTAAATCACCCTGAAAGGGAGCTCTGCCATCTTCTTCAACAGTCTCTGAGTCCATTCCTCTGTCCGAAAATGTTGAGTTTGAGTGACTTCCTATACCACTATCAAGTCCTCCTATTACTGGCATCTGACATCGTTGGGCTTGAAGCTGTTTAAATGCTGCATTGTAGTCTTGGAGTGGTCCAGCAAGTTGGTTAAACCCTTTGGTGATCACATCTGTGATGGGTTCATTGCCGTCGTCAAAGGTTTGTCCTCGCTGGATGGTATAGACTTGATGCTCATGCAGGCTTTGCATTAGAACTTGGATGTCGTTGGAGAGGTCAGGTGGAGCGTGCTGGGTTCCTTGGGTTCCTTCGCTGAGGGTTTTGTTCATGTTCGTGGCGAGATTTCGAAGTACTTGGACGCATGGTGAGACCATTGCAAGCCAGTCCCAGGTGGAGTTGCTCCCATGAGCTTTATAGACTGTTTGTAGCGAGTAGACCTGTGTTAGCACTGTATGTACTGTAAAGATTATGTATAATACAACATACCTTAATCCAATAGTTGAGATGTTCTTGCACAAGATCCACCTCTACAAAAGTGTCGTCTTTGCCTTGCAGATTGAGTAGCCAGTTATTGAGCACAATATCCCTGTCAAGCACAATATTTGGTTAGTTTGACAAAATTAATCAGAAGTAATTTTACTCACCGCAAAGCAATGTTGTGGATGAGATGTAACATCTCATATGTGTATTTACTATGCCCGTTGCCTCTATAACTCAGTGCCCAAATCTTCAGAACCAAAATAACCCTTCCTGAATCACCAACTTTGACTGCGTCTGTAAACTCTTGTGAAATGAGTGCATCACGAAGGAATAAGACACCTCCTTTATAAACCATATCTCCTTCCTTCAACTTTTGCCAAGTCTGAGGATGTGTAGCCTTCTTTTTTGACTTCTTTGCTTTTGCTCCAGCTTCCCCCTCCTTCTCCTTGTTTCCCTTTGCAATCCTCTCCTCTTCACACTTCCTGGCTGTTCTAAGCTCCTCCACAGTGTCGATGCTTGCATAATGGTCATATATAGTTTCTGCATGTTGGACTAGAGTGTCCCAGTCAACAGTTGCAACATAATCATCAAGGTCTGTTTTTTGAGAAACAAGCAGAAGACAATAGAGTATGTGGGAATAGAGAGAGATGAAAACGAGATCACAGCAAGCGCGGAATGGTGGTAGGGATGTGATTGTGATTGGAAGCCAGAAGAGCAAGGAATTGTGAAATGCCAGGCAGCCTGGGTTGTGACTCCCTCCATTGACTTTCCCCCAATGCATCAATAGTATTCCCTGCATATCTGCCATTTTTGCATGAAAAAGACCAGTGAACCAGACACCCCAGCCAAATCCTGAATACCCACCCTCTTTGCCTGCCTGAAGACTAAAAAGAGAACGAAGATGAGCCAATGATAGCTGGTCAGCCCCAATTATCTGAACAATTTTCATCCACCAGCTTGTCTCCTTCATCTCAGTTTCCTCCACAATAGCTTCATCTACTTCAGCATTCCCGACTATGGTGGATTCATTGATATTGAGTGTTCCTGAAGGATAGAGTTTGGTTTTGTGGGGTTCAATTTTATGCTCTGACTTTGGCAGTGATGCGCAGAGTTTTGAGCCAAACTTCTTCTGGAAATCAGCTCCACCTTGGTTGATAATGGTATGAAGAATGCAATGGATATGACATTTCCAGAAAAGCACAGCTTCAGACACGGTATGCAGGATATCATCCACAGTAAGCTCGGGTGCATTATCAAATGCGGTGTTGAGGTCTGACAGCTGCATATCCTGGAGACTGGCCTTCCATAGCTCCCAGAATGTGTACGTGGTGCCATTTTCCTGGGTATCTAATAGATCTTATTCAGCCAAAACATTACGGGTACAATAATTGGAAACTCCTACCTGAGCGACCAATTATCTGCTCAGCGTTCCTGGCCATGAAGTTTATGTTGTCATAAACACCACCAAAAAGCCTGACTGCAATGACAGAGCAAACTCTCTGATGAAGTGCATATGAGAGTGCTGGTAATGTTCCAGGGGACTGAGGTTTGGCAGAGCGGAAACCTGGATTATCTGAAACAGTGTCAGGCTCGAGTTCTACAGTGTTGTTGCCATCGTCATCAGGCTCGAAGTCAGAATCCAATTCGTCATCATCGTTATCGTCATCCCAAGCCAAGAGTTCCAGTATATCATCAGGAAATTCCCCAGGCATATGGAGTGCATGTGCACGTATGGGGCCATATGCCCATACAGCCACCATACATGTACAGGGGTGCATGGGAATTGGGGGGCCTGCATAAGTCCCATACACATGTATGGCATCGGCTAATCTGCCCCATACGCCCCATGCACCTCAAAATTCCTTGCTTTCTGCACTGTCCATACACCTCCATACATTCCATACACCTCAGTGCATACAAAATAGGGAAAAAAGTAATATATCCACTAGTACAACACTGTACTATAATCTACATGTATGCAGACAAGAGGAGCTCACAGCAATGAACAGAACTGTAAGAACAATGATGTGGATATGTTGAGCATGCAGTCTACAAGGAAGAGAAGAGAAAGACTCACCAGAGCGGACTCATACTCAGAGGCGAACAATACAAAGAATCCTGAATAACAACAACTGCTGTGAGTCCATGGATATGCACTGAAGTATATGATACTTGTCACATTGGCAGCGTGTCCATCCTACTCTTCATTGGGAATGATCAGAGCTGAGTACACTGACAGGAGGGTATGATAATCACTCACTGGGCAAAACATAACAACTAAGTCTATTCCTTCCCTCCTTCCCAGATCAACCCCTTGCCTCTGTAGCCTGCAATGACACTACGTCCATAGCCAGAGTGGTCAGCAGAAGAGAGAATTTAGTACTCGGAACTTCTAAGAAAATCGGATAGTACATACTCACCAGATGTCCGTCGCACCGCTCTGGGAGTCTGCAATGACGACGCTCACTGATGCACCATGGAGTCAACTCTACTTACTTACAGTCACTGAAATGACACGAACACTCACCTAAAGCAAGCCAGTAGCATAGGGAGACTGAGCAGCAATAAGTGAGAGAAGGGGATGGGTTGGAAAGACTTGAGTGGGCGGTGACATGGTGGTTTTTGAGAGTGAAGCAGAGACGCCAGCGAACAGCGGAAACCAAAATCGTTTCAAAGTCCGCTTCAACCATATACGTGATCGTGACCTTGGTCTTGGAACTCCCAGCACCACTCGCTAAAGTGTTATGTATGGGACTGTATGGAATGTTGGCAGAGTGTATGGGGCGGATCAGAGGAATATTGCACGGGCGCGTATGGCAGGCATGGCTCCTATGTGCCCATGTGCCCATAAAATTGGGAGTCTACTGATGATCTTTTAGCATCACCGCTGAGGAGATATCCTCATCTTCTGCAGTTGTAGTGGTTGGGTGCAGCTCTGTGCCTTTTTGAGTCAAATTTGAATAACTCTCTGTGATACCAAAGTGTGAAAGAACAGCCATGCACTGTCATTGATCTCCATTTGCATAGAGATAGAGTCCAATGACCTGCTTTGTGAGCATGTTGGACTGGCTATACTCACACAAGAGGCTAGAGGCAGCAATTACTTGTGTCTGTAGAGGAATCATTCAGTCAATGAAAACATTTGCAGCAAAAAACAACATACCAAGCTTTTCTTTGCATGTCGCGCTAGCAACAAGCCATTTGTTTCTTGTCGAGTCGATGTGGAGAACGCATTGAGAATATGCATAGCAGTTGGGGCCAATGTTTCTCATAGTGAGTCCCTGAGTTTCTCAAAGCTAAATTTAGCTAGACTCTCGGGAGACACTATCCAACGCAAGAAACTGCGCTTGGTGATAAGGCGCACTTCACGACGGACCATCTTCTCAAACATGCTTTACAGCCCACTCATGAACCTCTTTACGAGCAGTGAGTGAGTTGGCACTTGACATCCAGTAGTCAAGAACCTTGCCAGCATGTCCTGGTTTCGCGAAAAATCCATACCAGCAAGTATATCCCTGCTTCATCTCCAGGTTGAAGACAAACTCGCAGAGATCCCCAAATGATACTTCTTCACTATGCACACCATTGAGAGCTTGCTTCAAAGACTCTTCGATCGAAGTAGCCCATCACTGGAAGGTGGAGGTAGAGAGTTGGCGTGCTCGCGAATCCGCCGGCAGCTCTGACTGCTTGGTGGATGTACTTCTGGCAGCCACTTTGACAGTGCATCAGCAGTGTCTCCGGTGCTTCTTCGTTGTCCAAGTCAGATAAATCAGTGAGACTAGATGAGGACATGGAGGAAAAGACGAAGTCAGGAAAAAAGTTTATTCTTCTGTTACACCTCTACCCTCTCGACTTCGACCACTTCACTTCCTATGCCCCCACAGAAGAAAACAACTTAAAGAAAAGACAATTTTAGATCTGGTCCACCATGGAGAAAATTAGCAACTCAAAAAGATCTGAAAAATTTACCGGAATTACTCGAGAAACAACTCAGCTTCAAGCCTCACGACTTCCAAGTTCATGCCATCCAGGCTCAACTATCAGGAAAGGATGTGGTTGTACATACAGGAACCGGATCTGGAAAAACACTTATTGCAGCAGGACCACATTTGCACAACCCAAAATCTGGAGTCACCTTATTCATTTCGCCTCTCATTGGTCTACAGAACGAGCAGGTGAGTCTCAATAATACCAAAAAGCAGTAAAAATAAGCTCACCTGCAGGATCAGGTCCAGACCTTTTCCAACCAGTTTAAACTCAAAGCTGTAGCAGTCAACAGTCAATATGGAGGGTGCAAACCAGAACTTTAGCAGGTACGTTACCTGAAGTACACTCTCCAAAGCCAACTATTGACGACCTTGTCAGAGTATAATCAGATGCGAATACAATATTGTTATACTCTCACCTGAAATGCTGCTATTGAAACGGTTTGTCGAGACCATGCTGCGAAACTGTTCCTTTACTCGCTGTGTCATCTCTGTGGTGGTTGATGAAGCTCATGTTGTGTCGCACTGGGGCACAGGTTTCTGTAAGAGTACAACGAGATGTCATCAACAAGCTACAAATATCCAAAAGTGATCACATCAGCATTGACAAAGGGAATGATCGGGGAAATGTCTCACTAGTTGTGCGCCCAATCCATAACGCTATCAATTCATTTATTGACCTTGACTTCTGCATACCAGAGGATGTACAAAGACGGGAGGATATTCCAAAAACGTTTATCTATTATGACAACATCATGGGCAGTGTCGACATGGAGGATCATCTTAACACTCTGTTACCAAGACATCTCCGGAATGAAGGACTCGTTCGTCTATATAGTGCCGGGTACTCCAATGAATATCGGGACAAGGTCATGACACAGTTCAAAGTGGGAAAGGTGCGGGTTTTGATATGCACAGATGCTGCAGAAATGGTGAGGGGTCAATTCATCTGTTCTACAGTCTCTCATTAATGTTTTCAGGGATGCAACATACCAGATATCCAAGTCATTGTCCAATGGAAGCTACCTGGTTCCGTATCATCAGCTGTATTGTTGTTTGTCCAGCAAGCTGGTTGTGCAGCTCGGGGAATAAAGGAAGGTCTTGCAGTTCTTCTAGTGGAAAAGGCGGTGTACTATGTTTCAGTCAATGCACTGAATAAAGATGTTAGCAACACAAGCTCTTCAAAGATGGCCTCTTCGTTACCAAAGGAAGCAAAACTCACCAAAAAATACGCTGAAAACCATGGACTACTTCGAGGAACAAAAAGACCAGGTGTATGAAAAGGTCATGTTTCTGGTGGATCCAGGGGCGGTGGACGAAGGGATCTACGCGCTTGTACAAACTGGTCAATTTTGTCAAAGAATTGACGGTTGTCTTTGGAAATGAACCTGCAGGTCAGTTCCATGAATATTTCAGTTGGACATGTAATACTTACACTTCGACTTAGCTCCTACTGTCCCATGTTGCGATATCTGCAACCCAGAGCTTCTAGATCGTGTCTGTCCTGGAGAACCAAAGATTTCGAAACGCAAACCAGCAATACCAAAGTCAGAAGAGCCATACCTTGAGGTGCAGCAAGCATTGCACGATTGGAGGAAAAATACCCAGAAACTTGACCCTCGACTTGCTTGTCTTGCATCTGAGGCCATTCTTGACAACTCTTTGATTGACCTGTTGTCCTCAGTGAGGCCTATTCCATCGAAAGCTCGTCTTGACGTGATTTTGAGTGGCCAGTGGGTGTGGTTCAACAAGTACGGTGATGAGGTATTGGAGATTCTCGTGCATATTGAAATCCTGGCAGTGACCAAAATGACGTTGAAACGAAAGGTGGCGGAAGCTCCAGAGTCTACTGGGTCTCAGCCAGCAGAGAAATGTGTTTGAGTCGATGTGATGGTGGTCAATGAGAACGAAGCACCGGTCAATTCATCACAGGCTTCTTCAAGTTCCCGCCACTGTCAGGCGCCGCCAATTCAACAAGCTTCCTTTGCCCCATACGCCGTTTCTTCTCTCATTCTTCCATCAACACCACAACAACCTGCTCTGTGTTACCCCATAACACCTCAACCTACACCCTATGCTATACATCTTCATCAAATGCTCTATCCTCACTCTCACCAATCTTACCCTGTTTTCCCTTCTACACCTACACCCCACCAGATGGCTTATTCTAATCTACCTCTCACCAGTCACAGTAATCAGCAGTCTTACACTATTCCACATGACTACCCTACACCTATATCCCAACAAATGGCCTATTCTACCCCACCTTCCATCCTTCAGAGTAATCAACATTTCTACCCTATTTTCCAACCCCCTTCTACACCTACACCCCAGCAGAGGTACCCTCAACACCCTAATCCATCAGCTCCTTACAATGGCTACTATACACCCTCTCATACTCACCCTTCAGTGTAAATTTTGTCTTAATTCTCCACAATGCACATATACTCGGAAACAGTACCATTGGGTGTCTTATTTGCAACTACAGTACATTATTCTAATACATGTCTTCCTCCGAAATGACTCTCTTCAGATTGTAAGCGAATGTCTGTGTCTGCAGTGCTCTCGCTGCTTTCTGGATGCACAGCGAACGAAAATATTTACAAGTTCAAATTCGCATGCCAAGCTCCCAAAACGACGCCCAAAAATACCAGTCGGTTGGGAAGCAAGTAGTGTTGCGCTGGGTCGAGTCCGCCCTTCACATGGGCTGAGCTCGAGTCGAGCCCGCCCCCATATATGGAAGGTCCCATCAACCACATCAATCTGGCATTAGATGATGATGTGGGACCGTTCCACTGGTTCAGATAGGGGCTGAAAGCATCTTCTCCTCCTCGTCCACCTCTCTGCCCTTGTTCTGTACCTGTACCTACTGATATTGCCCATCTGTTTCATATTTTCAAATTTGGTGATAATATATGAGCTTTTAGCTAGCTTGACAACGGTTCTGATATTTAAGCTTGAGCTTTTGGGGGCTTTTAGCCTTTTTTTCCAATCCTTTCTGACTTTCTCTCGATGAATGGGTCTTACCATCCACCATATGGTCATATACCTTATCCGACATACTATCCACCTTCAACTTCCGCATCAACTTCAAATTCATGTCCTACTGCCCAAAATGAGCCTACTGCATTCCAGGCTGCAGTGCCCTCTACTCCCCAGTGTCCCAATCAGCCTGTGCAGTATGGATACTACCCCTACATTGCTCACTCCCATGTTCCTACATGGGTTCAAGCTCCCCAAACACCATACAGCCCTACTACATACCCCAGTGGTTTTCCTTATACTGTCCAAACACCTACTCCACTAACCCAGTCCACTGCACGAAATACAAGGCAAACTCGAAAACTGTCCGTCTTCGTACTAGTCAAAAGGAAAGTGATTCTCGTGGCGCTGCTTCTATCACTCCCACTGCCACTGCTTCGGTCACCAGTGCAGGTCCTATATCTGGTTATGCTGATTCGGACCCGGACATTTTTTCGATCAAGCTCAATCATCCTGCTCTCGAATCAAACATATTCAAATCTGTTGAAGCCAAACGCGAAAATCCGAAGGCAACAGCAACCGACGTTTGGTGGTTTATCACCCCTACAGACAGTGATACTGTTCCTGTCATTGACAAAACTGCCCCACGTCAAATTCACAAGGTCAAGCCAACCTCAAGCAAAGAGACTGATGCAGATCGACGGTCTCAACTTGATCCGGTCTTCATGGAAGTGCTTCAGATCTTGAAAGCTATGCATCGTGAAGATCGATTAGATTTCACGAAGAGTTGGGTTGCTAAAAATTCTGAGCTGGGTGAAGAGAAATCCGATGGGACTTGAAAATGTCACTATGACAGACATGCCGCAAGAGAAGTTGCGGGATATGCTGATGAATGGGCAAATTCAGGACATTGCACGACTAATCAATGCTTCGTACGGTATTTCTACTGCAGGATCTAATGTATAATGCTTTTCACATTGTGTAACTACTGCCATCGCGATAATATAGTCTACTAGTCTAGTATCTACATCTATTCACTAGTACATATGTACTATAGTATTGCTTGTGCAACTCGTGATTTTTTGCCCATAGACTATATAACAAAGATTACATACATACCGAAGCTTAGAAGTAGACCTAAACTTCTGCAGACAGTGGATATGTCGAGGAATGACAGAGAATAGGGGGATCCTTCCTAATGCGGAAGGATTTGTCAGTGAGCTCGAGCCCAGCTCAAGCTCAATTAGCCGAGCGCTCGGCCTCCACTCTAACTCGACCCGGCGCAACACTAGAAGCAAGCCATAATTCAAGCTCCGCTGTCACTTTCTCGCTTAGCTTGTGGACCAACCGACTGGCTTGCGAGTCTAGTCTTTGTTCTATATCTGTCGTACTACTACAGTGTTTTCTATATAAGTATACTTATAAGGTACACTGCAGATTGCAGTGCAATCCTGGATTCAGCCCCTGCTAAGGTTACACGAAGTACTTGGGCCTAGCTACTCAGGCCCTTCAGATTCAATAGTTTAGATTACCGGTGGGAGCTGTCCAGTCTGCTTCCCATGAGGCTTCCTGCCTGGGAGCCGAGGGCCTGCTTCCCATGAGCTCGCCCCCAGTGTAAGTATCTGTAAAGGGTACATATGGACAAAAGTAGGACAAAGTATATATGTACAGGATCCCAGAGAGTTCAGCTATCCATTGGTACAGAGGGGATAGTGGATGGGCATCTCTACACAGAGATATGAGGGACAGAAGTGCTAAGTCGCAATACATCTGAATGATTGGAATACAACCCAAACGGGTAACGTTATTTCCAGATAAGGATAAATCTGTCAGTAATCATCTAGCTAGGCGTTGAAAGCATTGAGGAAGGAATAAGTATGCAAAAAGGACTGCAGAAGAGCTGGACTTGTATGTAGGACTCAGTAGTAGACTGTTGGCAATACATAGAACACAAATAAAGCAAGATCAGAGAAAAAGGGAAAGGAGAACCAAACGGAATAAAGAAACTATGAGAAAACCCTATGCCCCTAGTGTAAGGATGCATATGAAGGGCCTAGCAGTCATAAGTGGAGTGTTCTGAGTCATCGATGTGATGCTCGCTAACCAGGACAGTACACGAAAACACCAGATGGCTTACAAAGGGAACTGAAGAAAGTTCCTATGAATATTTAGATAATATTGCACAGTTTCTGTATACCCTAATAAGCAAGTCTTTACTTATGAGGAAGTAGGTAGAACTCGCTAGCGGACTTTTCGATTTATTTTATATTTTCTCTATGTACCTTTTAGCGGACATCAAAAAGAAATAGGTAACTGTATAGTTGTAGCTGCGAGTAGTATAAAAAGGACCAGATATTACGAGTAGCTATCCAAGCCACATACTGTAGAGTATCAGATCTCGCCAGCAATAGTAGAGGACATGAAACATGGACTAAAGCTTCTAAACAAACTTAACTGCACTTGTTACAAGTATAAACATTGTGTTGGAGATAATAGAGTTTTAAAATTGAACATCTTTGGGGTTATAACTGTAATCTTTGTGTTGACCTTCTGGTCTATTAAGTGTTGATTTTAAGGCAACTGTGGCCTACAAGTGTTTGATTTTAGGGACTTGTTGATCCCCTTGGTGTTAAACTTGTGTTTATTGTGTTGCACGCTAAGTGCTAACTTCATTGAAAAACCCTGATCAAAAGTACTTATAGTACAAGTAAACTGGGAGTTTGAGTACTCTGACTACTCAGAACACTCGTCTCATTTACATTTGTATATGGTTTTGTGTTTGGGTGCAGTTCCTAGCGCTTAATTACAAAAACCACCTATTAGCGACACCATGGAGAACTTGCAGGTTCTTCTCCAGAATGCCAACCCCTACTCTCAGATTTTTCAGCATGCCTATGAAGTTCTCCAACAACATGAGGATGTACTGGACTATACAATCTGCCTATGAATCATGCCAGGCCAAGATAGACAGCACTACAATCTCCCCACTGCTGATGAGGTTGCTGCAATCGTTCCTGACAACAGTAGTCAGGCTACTGATAGTCGAGACATTATTCTTTGTCTTCAGCCTGAAGTGATTGGAGAGGGAGAATCTCAGCGAGAATTATGATTGTGGCAGGTAAATGATGGACATGCTGCTTATGCTCCACTTCATTATGTCCTTCTATTTCCTTGAGGCAAGTCAGGGTGGCACTGGGGTCTTCAATTGCCACATTGACTTACCCAGACCTGCTATGCCTCTTTTCAGCTTCATGCACATCAAAATGAGTTCTCCACTATTTTGTGTGGAGGTTGCCTTCTACAATGCTATGCAGTGGATTTATGGGCCAGCACAGATCAGAACTGCTTGGACTATCTATGCAATCATCAAGACCAGCTTTGAGCATTGCTGTATCAGGGACTAGAGGATACACTTGCCTGAGATGCAGATCTCAACAGCATTGGCCAGCATAAAATTCTTCCCTCTTCATACATAGGTGGACCATGACACATGCACCAGCGATACCAGGATGCTATGGCAATTGCAAGGTTCTTCAAGAAGGTTGATATTTTCCTCACTATGACTGCAGACCTGACATGGCCCGAGATTGCAAGAGAATTGCTTCCAGGTCAGACTGCAGTGGACAGTCCTGATTTAGTTACTTGAGTCTTCAGGTTGAAAAGGGATGCATTATTGGATGATGTTCAGCAGATATTCAGGCCCCTTGCAGGCTACATCTATACAATTGAGTTTCAAAAATGTGGACTCCCCCATATGCACCTGCTTATCTTTCTCCATTGTGACTATAAGTTGTGCAGTCTGTTGGCCATTGATACTGCAATCTGGGTGCAATGGCCAGATCCTGAAAAGGAGCCAGTGTTGTTTGAGGTGGTGAAGAAATGTATGATCCATGGTCCTTGCAGTGCCCTTAACCCCCAGGCTCAGTGCATGGAGAATGGTAAATGCACAAAGAAGTTTCCAAAGGCATTTCAATCTGGCACATCCATGGATCAGGATGGGTATCCATTGTACCACAGACCCAATGATGGGTGAGAATACGAAGTCAGTCACCACAAAATTGACAACTGCTGGATTGTCCCATACAACCCCTACCTTTCAGCAAAGTACTGCTGCCACATCAATGTCGAGTGCGCAACATCTTTCAAAACCATCAAATATACAGTAAAATATATCAACAAAGGGCCTGATTGGTAGATGAGGGTCATTATTTTTCTGCCTCAGAGGTGCATTGGCAGATATTCCATTTTGATGTACACGACCAACAGCCTAATGTTGTTTGTATCACTGTTCACTTGCCAGGCCAGCATTTGGTGTGTTCAATCCTGATGAACACCCAGATATTCTTCATGGAGGCATTCAGGAGGAGAAGAGCATGCTCACAGCCTTCTTCAAAGCCAATGCAGATTGAGCAATCAGTGAAGTTGCACAAAACTACACCTATCAGGAATTTCCTCAACACTTTATGTGGAAGAATAACAAGCACTGGAAGCCAAGGGAGAGAGGTTTTGCATTGGGTTGCATGTATTATGTTCCTCCCAATGCTGGTGAATGGTTCTATCTCTGAATGTTGTTGACTGTTGTCAAGGGGCTGAAATCATGGGAAGATGTTTGGAGTTACAGAGGTGTTGTATTCCCTACCTTTCAGGAGGCATGTCTTGCAAGGGGTTTGTTGGAGGATGATGGAGAGTGGAGGAACACTCTGGAGGAAGCTTCCCATCTGCAGACTGGACGGAGTTTACGACAAATGTTTGCAATCCTCAATGTCTAGGTCAACTCTGGAACGACTTTTGCAAGCATATCTGTGATGACTTACAGCACTGCTTATGAGTCATGGGCTGTGCCAATCCAACTCCTGAAGATGCTTATTATTACGGACTCTACCTCCTTGATCAAATCTTGCAAGAGTCAGGTCATTTTCTCAAGGAGTTTCCAGAATCTCTTACTGCTGCAAAATTGGGCTGCACAGACCGATACTCCCTTCATTGCCAAACAGTTGGATTATGATAGGGAGTCTGAGAGGACACAAGCTAAGTGAAACTTAGAGTTGATGGAGGATAACCCTGAGCAGAAGGCTGCCTACCAGGAGGCCAGAGATGGTCATCTATTCTTTCTCAATGGTCCTGGAGGAACTGGCAAGACTTTTGTCTATAAGACCATCTGCCATGCTACCTGAGCACATGGTTGGATCAGCCTATGTGTTGCTTCAATGGGAATAGCTGCTCTTCTTCTTCCAGGTGGTCAGACTGCTCACTCCATGTTCAAGATCCCCATTGATGGTCTGACAGATGACTCTTTTTGCAACATTATGAAGCAGAATCCTCGAGCAGAGCTGTTACATCAAACTTGACTTATTATATGGGATGAAAGTCCCATGCAGAACTGAATGGCTTTTGAGGCTTTGGATAGGACCTGCTGTGATATCTGAGATGATGAAAGACCCTTTGGAGGATCACAGTGGTCTTTGGAGGAGACTTTCAGCAAATTCTCCCAGTTGTTGTGAAGGGATTGCAGGAGGATATTGTGTCTGTGTGTCTCAAACAGTCATATTTGTGGCCATTAGTGATTCTGTTAAAGGTAACTCAGAATATGTGTCTAGAACAAGGTGATGCTGAAGGAGAGTCCAAATTTGTGTTGTGGTTGTTGGATATTGGACACAGATGCCAGCTTTCCCATCAAGACAATCATATATCTCTGCATCAAGATATGCGAGTGCTCTTGGAAGGGTCTCTCATTGATGCTATCTATCCTGACCTCTCTACTCTATCCACTGCCCCACCCCCCAAGTTTTTCATGGATCAAGTGATTCTTGCCCCTTGGAATTCAGATGTTGATGCTACCAATGCTGAACTACTCAGCCATCTCCCAGGGGAGGAACATGTTTACATGAGAGCTGATTCCATCATTAGGGAACAAGGCACTGACAGGCCTGATGACAATCCCATTCCACCTGAATATTACACTCTCTTGATGCTTCCAGTCTCCCTCCTGGTGAACTGCATGTTAAACCAGGATGTCCCCTGATTCTCCTCTGCAATCTTGCTCCAGCACATGGTCTTTGCAATGGAACTTGCATGGTCTTACTTTGTTTGACTGATCGTGTACTGGAGGTCAAAAGTCTTGGAGGTGACCATCACAATGAAATTGCCCTCATTCCCCAAATAAGTCTCATTCCTTGCAAAGAATGCTGAGTTTCCATTCTCTCTGAAATGGTGGCAGTGCCCAGTCTGACTGGCTTTCTGCATGACCATCAACAAATCACAAGGCCAGTCACTCAGATACATAGGATTGGATCTTCAGGTTCCTATATTTACACATGGACAACTCTACATTGCTTTCTCTCAGGCCACTTCAGGGCACCATATCAAAGTTCTCCTTCCTGATGATGAACCTCTTCCTAGAACTCAAAATATTGTATTTCCAGAAGTATTAGTAGATTAGTTGAAATTTACTGCGTGAATTTGGTATCAAAGTGGTGATTAGTGGTGATTAGTGGCAATTTCTTGAATTTTCACTGTGATGTAACTCCCAACGCGATCACATGCATTTGTGTAAGAGTTGCCTCTTGCTTCAACGTGCTCTGTTCTGAACTGGTATACATCTTGCTTGGGCTCTCTCTACAGCTTTCTGCAAACTTCCAGAGTTTTCCATGAGAATTGTAGAAGTGACTTCATTGATGCAGAACTCAGCTATAAAAGCCCCATACCCCAACCACACCCTCCAAGAACCAGAGCTTCTCTACTCTCTACTCTCTATCCAGTTCTCTTCTCGTGTCTCTCTCAATAACTAACAACTCTATCATCATGTCTGGCTGTGCTACACTTTCTGGAATTGCTGTCTTGGAGAATGCATGCTCTGATGGTGGCCAATCAGTCCTCTTTGATGCCCATTTCCTCTTCTATGATGAGCTGGCATCTCAGTCTGCTTCTGTTGCCCTGCTTTGTTACTTCAACACAGACAACATGACCTTCAATCCTGAGGACCCTTGCACATACTTTGTCTGGGTAAATGTGAGTATTAACTATTAATCTCTGTTTTGTTTTTCTTAACTGGGTTTCTTTCATCAGATGGCCCACATGGAGGATTTTTGTGATCCCACTAGACTCAGTGAAGGGATGGAATTCAAGGATTATGTTCTCGCTGGTGATATTGTTGAGGTACGTTCTTTTGTCTATGTGCAGTCTAAGTTCAGCCTACTTATTTATTTACACACAGACAGATGATTCTGGTGGACACTGTAGACACAAAGCACTGACCTTATCTCTCAGTTTGTGGAGTTGTTGCCTCTTATGATTGAACTGCAGAGGACAAGAAGATTGACATCTCTCCCAACATGTACACACAGGTCTTGCTCCCTAAGCCAATAAAGGATGAGAATGGCAAAGGGAAAACTAAGTCTGTGCCTGTTTCTAAGAACCCTTCCCCAATTTTCCCAGTAAGCTACGTTGTTCCACACACCACCCGATGGGCCAGCGATTGGACACCCAAGGTCAGCATTAGGATATATGTTTGCTGTGAAGGTTGGCTTCACATGGCTCACAGAAAGCCATCAGACAGAATGGTTGATCACTTTGATGTGGAACTTGATAAAATCACCTTTCTCAGTCGTCCTTATGCCCCGCCAACCAGCTGAAAATCTTTACCTCCTCTGCCATCCACTCCTGGTAAGCTTCAATGTCTTTATACTTGGTAATCAATGACAGGGCTTTCTACTCCTGCCAACAAGTGCCTGAAGTTCAACTATGGTGATTACACACTGAGTCCAGCACCCAAGAGAAAGTTCAGCCCTGAGGACCACGATCAGGGGTCATCTGTCTCTTCTTCTTAAAGACATTTTTGTTATTTCATTGTTCTCCTACTTACTATATGATTCCATAAATGGCTTTTCAAAACAGTCTATTAGTTTTATGTTAGTATGCATTTTCAACTAGATTTCTATAAGCTTTCTAGACAGCAAGCTTTATAACACTGGGTGCAAACCCCTGTAAATCCTCTGCAATACAGTGGATTTACTGGGGATTTATTCTGTGCCATTCAATAGATGGATAGTAATTCCCCAGTAATATCTGGTAAATCCATTGAAATGGCTGGAGATTTATGGTGCTTCGAAAGCAGTGTAATACACATTTGAATCTCTTCTTATGATGATGGATGATGGACTCTTCCATGTGAAGTGGACAGCAGCTTACAACATGCATCACACAGGTCACTGCTAGTGTAGTGACATTTATACTTACTTAACTGTCCAAAATCCATGATAGACAGGTCTTGGACTGAGTCACCCCACACTCCTTGATGGGAAACACAGAATGGGCATTACCAGTGCAAATCTATGCATAAACAATCCAAACACCAAAAGGAATCCCTCAGTAAAGGCTGAGCCAAGCGTGTCAATAAGGAAAACCATGAACCAAAAACTCCTATTCCACCAGCCTCTTCATCTGTCTCACAACTTCCACCAGTCCAATTAAGCCACAGTGTGCCTATAGGAAAACAACTCACCCCATATGACAGGAATAAATGCACCTCTGAGGCATGAAAGGCTTTGACTCTCATACAAAAGCTGCAGTTGGACAAGGAGAAGTTGAAAGGCCAGGTTTATGCTCTGAAGAACCAGATGAAGGTTACAGAGAAGAGGAACTATCTATTAGAGAGGTGGCTGAAGGCAAGAGAGAAGAAAAGTTTAATGGAAAAAGTTGTGGACAGCAAGCAGCACCATGCTCTTTGTGAACAGGTCTATGCATTAGCTCAGAAGGCAGACTGACTGGATCATTTTTGGCAGCAAACAGTCTTTTGTGAACATACAATTAACCACTGTGGTCAGGCACAAAAGACACTGAAGAATTTTCCAGCCCCTGGCCACTCAAAATTCCCACTACCAATAGGTAGAGGGTCTTTATGCCCAAATGCTCCCCAAATCTTGAGTGGCTTGTTTTCATACTAATTCTGGGCTTGTCACATGCCATTTCCTTTTTGGGAGACTGCCATGCTAGTTTGTGATTGTCTCCCTGTCAGATCAAAGGGTTGTTTATTTTGCTCCAATTCTGCACTTGCCACATGCTCTTGCCCTTTTGGGAGGGTGCTATCCCTCATCTTACGTTCGTTTCATGCCCCTCTCCTATCCTGTGCTCCCTACTTTCAGTTTTCAGACATGTTTTGAATGGTACCAGGTTGGTGCATGTTGGCTGTGGGAAGGCCACACTGGTTATTTAGGTACTATTAACAATAGATTGCACTTATACAAGCTAAAGTAGGGCTGACTATGATTTTTTCCTAATGGCCAATCTTGCTCTATTTACTGGTGGTGAGCAATTCCTGCCAGCGGCGTGGACAGCTTTATAAGCTGATCCCACGCTTAAGCAACCAAGACCCGCTCTTCCATGTTACAATCCTCCTCCTCCCCCACTTCGAGATTATGGGAATTATATAGGCCTTGGGAATGTCCAGGTGAGAGTCTATGTACATATACTAGGGTATTGAACAGGTGTAAGTAAATTAGTATGAAAATTTGATAGTATATTACTCTATCTCCTCATCCTCATCCTCCTCCTCATACCAATCATCCTGAATAACTATCACCTCCACTGACCCATTACCACTCATTTTTGGGTCGCCATACTTCTCAACTAACTTGAGTTGAGCCTTGAAAGCCTCTTTGAGAGCGTCTTGCTTGTGGGGGAGGTTTGGCAGATGGGACTTCTTTTTAATAGAAATCTTGTCTTTCCACATCCATCAAAGCTTCTCCAGTTGATTCTCAAGCTTCGTCCGTGTCATTCCCTTCTCCTGGATCTGTGTGACAGATGTAATCAATGGCGTGTCACCACCTACCACCCTCAACACGCTTCGTTGATCAACAAAGACATGTACCGACACGTCGTAGCTTGATTATGTAATCGACTTTGGTGAGTTTAGCTGTTTCTGTCTTGTTTGCTCAATAGCTTCTGCAGTCCTTGACTTTAGATGCCCATGTTTTCAGGCATCATTCTCAGAGAGTATATGAAGAGCCATTCAGAGAGATATCTATATATTTGTGTCATCTAGCTACTACTACCAATTACAAATGAATGTTCTTCAACAAATTTTTCAGAAGTCTCTCTGAAGGAATGTTTGTAGATACCAAAAACATGTTTCTAAGATGAGTCAAAGACCTCTAATGAGCTAGTGAAGAAGCTATTGAGCATTGTGGGTTTGGGATAGGGATTTTCTGATGGGAAGCTTAGTAAGTGTCTGTGTCACTGGCGCAATTTTCCCACCACCATATTTACTCAAGCTAATGTAGTGGGCTTTGCCACCCTGAAGGGGCTGGCCCTGCACCAGTTATTCACCAGAGCATGTAGAATAAAAAACTCTTGCCAGCTCAGAATCTCTACAGTAAGTCAAAAACATGTCATGTGAATTTCCTTTTTAAGGATTTATGACTAATAACCTGCCACACAGCTACTACAGGCAAGGGTGCCTGGGCTGGAGAATCTGGGACATGGGGGTAGGTAGGTCTGAGCCATGAGGTTCATCCTGGCCTTCATGGGCCATGCTCAAACTGCCTGCAAGCCTCTGTACATGCACCCCAGGGTGTATCCATGATACATCCTGTGCAGCATGTACATATTCAGCATCCTGTATTACCTGTAACAGGATACAGACATCCTGCAGAGTACATCCTGGGATGGTCCTGTACAGCCCTGTACAGACTATAAGCAGCCTGTATTGACCTGAATCAGAAGCCATACATCCTGTATACTATGTACACATGCTTTACCAGGCTGACTGATTCCTTCCAGCTATTCCCAGGCCTGTGACAGTCTCTGTGGTTTTCCTGATGGCCTTCCAAGCTTCTCAATGAGATTGAGTCTTTGACTTGTTGTCAGTCCTAGTCAATTTCTATGAAGACAGGACTGGAGTATATTGGTGGGATGGAGAGCACCATCATGTGATGGGCAAGCTGGACTCATTGGAGAATGGCCAAGGTGGGTGTTTTGTCCATCTTTCTTGTCTTTCTCCTGCTCTTTCTGTTTCTTTTTTTTCCTCCCTAATTTTCATTTTTTAATAGCAGCAGTGAGGATACTCTCTCAAGGGTTTTGTAAGGGGACAGTTTCCTTTTCCTTTCTCTTCTCCTTTAGGACTTGTTTGTTCTTGTTTTATCTGGACTTCATTGACTTGTTTACCCTTGTTTCATCATTTCATCATTCATCATTTTGATCTCCCATCATTCCACTTTTCTATTACTTCATTGCTGCTGTATAGTTTTGCAGATCTTTTCCCAGGCCCATATGAGTATATATACCTCTCTCCTGCAGGTGAGTATCCTTGAGTTTTTCTCTTTGGATCTCCTCCTGCAGGTACATAGTATGTTAGTCTTGTATCGTCTAGTGCTGACTTATATGTACTTTGGATCCCCTCCTGCAGTTGTTGAGTGATTGCCTCATGTGTCAGGAGTCGCCCTTACAGGTTTGAAAGTCATGAGACATTTCTTACCTATGGCAGTACTTACATGCAGGTGTGCATATTCATCACTGCCACCTGCAATACCCTCATTCAATATCTTGTTTTTTACTGCCAAGCACAGTTTATTGTAGGAGTCACTATACAATGCATAAGGCAGAGAAGTAACACTGGAACTAGAAAGAAATAACAAAACAGATACAGGTATAGCCAAAAATCTGAAGTCTTTATTGTTCAGATCCTGAGGAGAAGGAGAAATGTCCAGAGGCATGTCAGTGTAAGATGAGAAGGAAAAGGTGGAAGAAGAAGAGTTTGGAAAGGAGGGGTGGAAAGTGGTAATGGAATGATATTTGTTTCTATCAGATACTGAGGCTGGAGGTGGTTCAGGTGGGATTTGCTGTCTAAACTGTTGTTCTGTTTGGCCCATTCTGAACTCTAGGTTTTGATACCTTAGCTCCTGGATTTCATTGTCCTTCTTCAGGTTCTATGATGCAGATAGTAAGTTTATCTCGTTATAATATTCAATACAATATTCACCTTAATTTCAAGCTGCATGAGTCATTCCTAGAGATTGTGAGTATGAGGCTCCTAAAATCATCCTCATGCTCATACTCACTTTCATCTTAGCCAATCTTTGCAACAATACATCTACTGGCTCACTAGCAGCAGTAGCATTCTCCATTGCATTGGGTCCATTCAAGTTGATGGTGGTTATGTTGATTGTCTCCACATGGTAGTTGTTGAACTTTGACCTGGTGGCTTGGATATTGTGGGCGTCTGAAAACAAGGTGGAATGATTGGATGAGGAAGATGTTGACATCATCGAACTCAAACACTTTTGAGTCTTCTCTGTCAGATGCAGCTGCAGAGCAGGGTTGGTATAACTGTTGCCATTGTCCAGCAACAACATCCAATGTAACCAACCCATTCCTGTTCCAATGGGAAGCTAAAATGGATGCAATCTTCACCTTTCCTCTGCTGGACATGCCCAGCATCCAGTGACACTGAGTAGCAGTGCTGGTAGCTGAGATATCATTATCTGATGCTGGGAAAGATATTGATTCAGAACCTGGAGAAGTTCAGTATCAGGAAGGGCATATTACAAGTCAAAAGTAAAGAGGTTGACACAGCTTACCATCATTGAAATTGATAGGGCCAAATGTGTATGGGAGGGAGAAGGGCAGGAGTGGTCATGGGGGTACAGCAAAAAGAAAGCATTGTCAAGCCTCTGTTGCAACCATGCCTGCATTTCTGAAAATAATTTAAGTATCAGGAATGACATACTACAAGTTAGGAATAAAGAGGTCAATGAAGCTTACCATCTTCTGGGCCAAGTATGCAAACATAGCTATAGTCCATGAGTTCGAGCTGGTACTTGTTGGGGGGGTGGGGTAGCTGCAGGAGATGGGGTGTAATAGGATAAAGAGACATCTATCAACTTTGACGTTGTACATTTTATACAACCTGCAGGTCAACAGCACTGATCATACCTTTATTCACATGAACAGGTCTCATTGCTTATATTGATCATCAATACTACAGGTGCAATACTAGGGCTCTGCACTGTACCAGTACTGTATTTGTACTGGTACTGTTTGATGGATAGCTGCAGGGTCCCAAGAGGTGTGCAGCTAGTTGTGAATGAAAGGTATCTTCCCTTTGGGTCTTAAGATTAGCCAGGACCCCCCCTCTCCTTCCTAAAAGGGAAACAGATAAGATAAAAATTTGCTTACTAATCACAAGACATCTAGCTTGAGATGTGTCCTACTGGCACAGAAATGTGGTCAAATTACAATGAATGCTCTAATCTGGTGATTTTTCAGAGCTACTTGTTCAAGTCTTGATGTATTTGCAATGACCAATGTAATATGACATCAGCATTTGTGGGAGTATTATATACCATTTAAAGTGAGATTCTACTATTACTGATCAGGAAGGCCATCTCTGGTGGCTTTTTTTATGTTCTGAGTGTGTTCTGTACACTTTCAGAGCCAAGTGATACCATAATGCACATCTATACATCTTCCAGACTGTGATGTACTTTTGGGTCATAAGGTCTCTCCAGACCCCCCCTCCCCCCCAAGATCTGCATACCCCTTGCAGGGTCCAATATGGGTATGGGTACTGGATTGTATTTTTTATGGCCATCATATGGGTTGGCCATGCATCAGTGAAGGCTTTTCTCTGTGTTTATGTCATACACTACCTCAAATAGTGAGCAGTTTGCAGTGGAAAATTGTTGCTTGGTCACATCAAGAGGAAATGTATTTACCAAAAAAGGTGTGTAGAGACCTGCTGAAATGTTGCTGGAGTGCTTTGTGTATGCTGTTCAATCTGCACAAAAAATAGACCCGTCAAAGATATATACCCTACCTGTTGAAGATATATGTGCCTGACCTGTCAAAGATATAGTAGTCCCAAATAGTACATATATCCATTCAAGGTGGTCTGCTTTCCCTGAATCTGTCTGCTCACTGGAGCAGGAGGTTGTAGACTCGTTGAGATGAAACTATATTAAGCCAGTCATAAACAGATTTTCAAGCTCATACAATAGAAATAAAACCAATAAAAAGAAATTTATTGAATTAAGTACATATATAAGCATACATGTGAGTTCCCTGCAGACAACAAACTAGTATACATTGTACTGATACTGAAGCCATACAGCAGAGCGAAGGGGGAAGAGTGAAGATAATGGAAGCAGTCTGAAAACAAGAATGAATCAACAGTGCCAATCTGAAAGAATCACAAACAGTCTCACCAATGCAACAGATGACTAATGCACAATTCCAAGCCTTACCAGCAGAGCAGCAGAGTGTTCATTGAGCATACAGACAGCAGTCAGCAAGAAAAGGAGGTGGCATTCAATACATAGTAAAAGAGAATGTTGGTCAGGATCAGTAGTATCCAGTATGTGGACAAGAGCCAATTTGAAGAGCCTGGAAAGTCACTGTCGAGTGTCCTGAGGGTGGTTGTGGGAGGCATTTTGAAGATAAAAAAGTCTGCATACAGTGTAAGTTAGCTTTAGGGCATCTGGTGGTCGTTTTTGAGGATGATAAACAGTTGAGGATAGTGGTATGAAGGAAAGGAAGTGATGAGCTGGCAGTCCAACTCCTCTGGCATTTGGTGTGCTGGAGCTGCATTTTCAGCCCCTATCACTCAATGAGCACAAACCAAGCACAAACTCCCAGCTGTTCATGGGTAAAAGGGCTTTTCAAATAAAGAACTTGCTGTTTTGAACAAGAAGGGAAACTTGAGTGAGTTATGAGTCCTATTTATAGGACGAGTCTTATTGTGAGCTCAAATGGCCACATTTTTTGTATCCTGGATAAATATATCCTATTCTGTCAGCTCAGCAGACTTGGTACCAAGCACCTTCTCTGCAAGCTTTCATTGAGCAATGAACCAGTGCCCAGTGCCTAGTCCATGACCTACATCTACCTCTTCAGAGTCTATTGCATTTTGTGCAATGGGATAAGGACTCTTACCTGGCACTGTATACAGTAGCCTGCACTGACATATTGACCAAAGCATATAATTTTGATGGGTGGGTATGACTTTGCTGGTGGCACCTATATCTTTGATGGGTCAGGGTATATATCTTTGACAGGGATTGATTTTTTGTGCAGATTGAACAGCATACCTGAATCAAAAGGTATAGATATAACACCAAACAACCCATTGATATTATCATTTCCCATTGTATCATCAAATGAAGAAAAATACTGACAAACATCTGAAGGTGGTGAAGATGAAGATGAGAGCACGTCAAAGTTCAATGCCTCGAGATAATTGAAGTTCAAATTTGATGGATCTTGTCTTGATCTTGTCCAAATTGCCCTGTACCAGGAGGTCCATTCAATGAAATCTGACATATGGCAAATACCATAGCAAGTGAAAAATATGAGGAGTGCAGATCTGTAGGCTGCATTGGAGGGAAGTAGTAGGACAAATGGAACATCAATGATGGTGGTTGTTGGTTAAAAAGGAAAATTTTATCTTATCTCTTGATGAAAAGAATGCGGTCCAATGCTGCATGTGGTGAGTATGAGACTGCGAGGGTTTACCTCAGACTAAATAACTAATTTCCTGTACAACATATAGAACCACTACAGCCTCCAGCTCATTGCAAAGAATTTCCACACTAATTGAGCAGATATACTCTCTCTATTCTACAGTCTTGTATCAGTATTTGGGCCATGTAAGTATTGTTTTTGGTATATTGCTGAAACAAGGCTGCAGCTTCCTTTTGAACCTCAATTATTGGATAGTATGACATATTAATACTACCAAATAGTCAATTTGCTGGTGAAAAATATTCAGTTCATCAAGGAGTGCCCTGTTTTTTTGCCAAAATCTGGAAATGGGCCAGTGCAGATTTATGGTACAGTATACATAGCAGCTATGTACTCAAAGCCCACTCTAACATTGCTATAGACCCCTTCAGTTCTCATACCAAGTTGCAGGATGATAGAGCAAGTCCTTATTGAGATATGGAATACTAAAGCTGATGGGGTCTGCATATTAAGAAAATGATGACACCTCCTGACCTGATGGCAAACTTTTTCCCATCACTTACAGTACACTCATTCCTAGTCCTGTGTCTTTCTTATAGAGCTGTGTAACACAGCTTTTAAGATGATGTAATCACATTTTTGGCCTCATGAAAATGCCAGGAAAGTTCTCCAGGAGGCTTGTAAAGATTAACTGAGTTGATGTGAGCCCAAAAATTGGTGTAGGAAGACAAAGAGGAAGTGATTGTGACTTGGGGTCAGATTGCAAGGCCACTGGACAATTGCCAGATTTGACTAGCAAAGCACTCTCTCCAGTTGTTTTCCTGCAAAATGATTAGCTCATCATCAAAGTCGCATTACACAGCCCTCTACTTTGGAATCAGACTACATATCCTTAAGCAGTGTGCAGCACACGCTGTCCCTGACTCCTACCAGCTCCTAGATGTTGATAGAGGCAGAAGGTGTATAGAAAGTAATCTGCAGATATGTACATTCATACAGTAGCCTCAGTTGTAGTCTCAGTACACATAAATGAGGAGTATACCCAAATCAGGAGTTTTATACTATTATAGCAAATAGAGGTTAAGAGTTAGGACAGCATTGTCAACATGAAGCAAAAGACAGGAAGTTTCCTGAAAGGATCATCTAACTTTCTGAAGTCCACAACGGTTTTTAATGCAAATCAAAATTTATTTCATCAGATTACCAGGAATCCACGTGTTGCATCCACTAGTCAGTCAGAGTGAGCATGACACTTCATTGGAGCAAGATTGGGTTGTCTTGATGTCAGCAGATCAGGCTATAATGGTGCTTTTAGTGAAGCTGTTGTGGCTTAGCATGGAAGGGCAGAGAAGTGAGGTACAGGTAATAAAGTTGACTGGAGTTAACAATTCAAGTACATGATGCACGATGCAGAGCTGCGTAATTGTACACTGATGAACTGTTAACTGTACACTAAGGAACTGCTAAATTGTACATGGGAACTATGAAGTGATAAAGGTGAAAAAGTTAAGCAGAACTAGAAGCAGGATTGGTTTTGGCCAAACAATGAACAGTGGGGTCAGAGCTATCCTCTGGGCCATCATCAGCTTTTGCCTTCTTAGCAGGGCTCAGGCCAGGTAAAGTGAGGCTATCACTGTCATAGTTATCTGCAGAGGTAGACAGAACAGGGGTATTGATAGTCAAGGTAGTAGCAGCTGCAGTGTTAGTAGCAGAAGTGGTGGAAATGGCTGCAGCAACATCGGTACTGACACATTTAGATGGCAACACCAGAGGTGAAGGTAAAATGACATTAGATAAATTGGACAGAGAGGGAGCAGGTTGATTAGCTCATAGAATAGGTTGAGATGTTGTGTCTCTGGCAAGACAAACAATTCAGTGAGGAGAGCTTGGCCAGTATGTTTTCCTGAAATGTCAAACCTGAATGTGGAACTTTGAACAGTGAGTATGAGAAAGAGAAATATTTGGAGAGAACATACATGTTGCAGAAAAATTTCACTGCCACTTTAGTTCCAGCATGAAGAAAGTCAGCATATTGGGAAGGGTGGATAGTTTGGCCAGTACTATCATAAAAGTTAGGGAGATTGACCCTATATGAAATAGATCCTTGGATTTGGCTGCATATAAGAACTTGTCCTTTGGATCAGGCATTTTTGAAAGGGGCCAGCATTGCTGATCTGAAGTGGGAGTCAGAAAAGAAAAGATAGAGAAAAAGAAAAAAAGTAAGACTAACTAGGAACCAGTCCATCACATTGCCTGAGAAACTCTTGAAGGAGAGGGCGTTGGCTGTCATTGTCATCTGCAAAGCAAATAAGTTAAAGAATAGGAAGAGACAAGAGTTGAAAACACATACCTGGACTGTCTTCGTTGTTATCAATGTTGATAGAACCCATTGCTGCAATTTGCTCCAAAGTGAAGGCTGGAGGGTTACTGGAGTGGGTAGAGTCCATCTTGAAGAGGATGGGGGACTGGAAAGTGAGTTGCCAGTCACCTTTCTTGTCCTGGTAGCCATAGTAGTTTGCTGAGTAAAGTGTACATTCAGAGAAGGTACATTTGAAGAAATTAGAACAGGAAGAAAACATACTTTGGAGCTTGGATTTAACAGGGAAGGCTTTGTTTCACTTTACACCCACCATTCCTTTAATCTGAGCTGCATAACCATTGGCAAGTTTGAAAGTTCTTGACATTCTTGTAGCCAAAGCACCTCCAGTAGGCAATGGTTTGATTGAAAGTCAAGCTCGGCACTTGTTGAGAAAAGAGATGTCAAGGTATGAGTCAATTAGACAAAAAGATGAAGTCAGAGAAATTGAAAGTTAGACATACCACAACATCATTGTCACCAGGAGGAGTGAGATTGAAGCATGGAGGGATTTGGTCAATGGTTGCAAGCTGGCCTACATTGTTGCCCTTTAGGATGCAGTAGGAGCCCTGGTGATGCATATCAAGTCTGCTTGGGTCTGGGCAACAGGATGGGTGACCACTAGAGTGGTTGTCACAGTGCAGGGATGGAAGTTACGAAGAGCCTACAAAGGGTCTTAAAAATGAAACCTGTTAATATCCACAGCCCTTAAACGATCTGGTTTGAGTAGCCTTTTCAGAGCCCAGTTGTCCAAATGATGATGCAACAGACTCAAGTCGCTCACAGACAGTTTGTTAAAGACAGCAGTATAAGCATCAGCTAGGGCTCTGCGCCGTACCAGTACTGTACAGTTTGTACTGGTACCATATGACAGATATGGTCCTGTACCGTACAAGGCTGCTGCAGGGTCCAATACGGGTATGGGTACTGGACTGTATTTTTTACGGCTGCCATACAGGTTTGTACAGTATACAGGTCAGCCATGCATCAGCAAAGGCTTTTCTCTATATTTATGCCATACACTACCTCTGTCAATTAAATATGGTCAAATAGTGAGCAGTTTGCGGTGGAAAATCTTGGGACATTTGATGTTTGGTCACATCAAGGGAAAATGTACTTACCAAAAAAGGTGTGTAGAGACCTGCTGAAGTGTTACCAAAATGCTTTGTGCCTCAAAGTCATCTCGAACACACTGTTAAGGTGAGCAGTGCACTACTTCGAATTGTTTCTCGCATTAATAAGTCCAAATAAGTCTATTTCAAATCAGATTCCTGGCCATTTCCCGGCAAAAAGACCCGTATACCCGTATTGACCCGTAATACTGCCATATCAGTACCCATCCCGTATCGTACAAGCTTCCAGATGAACCCGTACGAATACGGGGACGGATACACCGTACCAGTACTGGACCCGTAAAAAATACGGGCGTACCAGTATTACTGGACGGTGCGGAACCCTAGCATCAGCGTTTAACGTTAGGAACCGAGGCAATGCACTCGCAGCACGACGAAGGGATTCCGAGATAGTCATTATTCACGGGCGAGCTCACTATAGAAACAATCGGAACTTTCAATGAACGGCTCTGACCGTCAAGATTTTTAAACCGCGCTCGGCTACCGCGGCATGATGTCACTCAGTTGGCCCCTCCCTCCTCCTTCCCTTCGGTCGGAGTCGGGGATACACACACGAAGAGTGTCAAGCGTATATCGTCAGTCTGGCTACGCGAGACTAACTCATTCCACCCACGAAAATTGATGTCGACAGGTTCACATTATCCCAGTGGGTTACATGTCCAGCCACCCCAAATCCTTGCCAAATCCATTCCCGAGGCGTCTGCTTTGAATAATATGCAAAATGGCCCACTTCCCCATCTGGCCCACTTCCTGATACAAGACTGTACATCTTGCTTGACGTCTAACCATGTTGTATCCGGTATCGCGGTAGACTGAGGGAGGAGAGTAAAGGCAGTGGTGAAGCTGACATGAACGCACGCCGAAAATACAAAAATATCCGCTTGGCAGAAAGGCGTACAGAAACACACTTTTTTACAGATATATCTTATATCAGTAGTAGTGATGTGATCTATCTGTCGAGCGGATATTTTTGTCTTTTCGGCGTGACGTGGTGGTGGAGGTCCGAGGATTTGAGAGAAATGACGAAAACGCTGACGCGTCTAATCGGATAAATCCCGGGCCGAAGCCGGCAACCAGGTGCAATTAACCGACAGAGGAAGCACGCCGAAAATACAAAAATATCTGCTCGGCAGAAAGGCGTACAGAAACACACTTTTTTTACAGATATATCTTATATCAGTAGTAGTTGTGATCTATCCGTCGAGCGGATATTTTTGTCTTTTCGACGTGAAGAGCCCATGACACAGGATGATCGATGACGCGATGACGATACACGGCCGGTAAAGAATCGGGGAACGAGTTTACATAGCCACAAGCAGAAACCTCGTAATCAAGTAACACCGACCTTAGCGGTCACATGTAACGTTTTCCTTTTCTTTCTTCTCGACCACCATGGTTCTGGTAGGACTTTGTCGAGCTCTCATCAGTGGTCAGACTCTAATCGACATACCTTCAGGATATGGGCAAGGCCAGAAGTGCACGCATACACACTGCAAGTCATCTGATAGATGAAGGTTACAAGGACTTTGGCCCAATACCAGTCCAATGGGTACTCTCTTATTTGCAGACACATCCCCCCTCATTCGTTGACATAGCCAAACTGGCTCACCGCAAAACTCTTGGTGTCATCCTTTCATCCATTAGCTTCCTCTCATCGTCAATCACAACTCCAGCGACGCTCTCAATCATTGAGAATAACTGGGTTTTCATTGACCCTTGGATTTCTCTACTGATTAGAGAATGCATACTGAAAAATCCTGCACCCTCAGATCCAGAGTCGATCGTTTTCATAACGCGAACCCTCTTCACTATCTCTTCTTTTCTTACATTCACGTTCGATAGCCAACGCCTCTCCCCAGCCGCCCTCGTCAATGCAAGTCCTTCCCTATTACCTCTGCTGACGGAAACCTTCTCCTACGCGGTGGAAACCAACCACACCACTATGGAGTTTTATTGGATGCTCGTAGAGCGTATATTTCTCGATGCCGGAGCGTCGGCCTTTCAATCTGTCATCGAGGTCGTCAGCCGTTCTCCTGAAGCCCGAGCCCAAGCTTTACTTCGAAGACTCATTTACGAGCTGCAAGCAGTGGATCCCGAAACTAAAGAAGTCGATCTCTACCCTATACGGTCATGCGTCTCTCTCGTTCACTGGAGTGCATTTTCTCCAACCCTTCGCGACTTCCACCATCACTTGATCGATAACGACGTTGTCCGCTGGCTTTGCCGCACGCTTTATTGCCTAACGCGCGACCGTTCTCCATTTCCCAAAGGAGAAATGACCTTTGCGCTTCAATGCGTCGGAACATGTCTCAGTATCATCCGGTACGACATCGAACAGAGCAGGGTTTTGTTGGTTACAGCCCTGGACCATGCTCTCATCAACTCCATGATTCGGATTCCTCTCCAATTTGGGCGAGAAGTCACAGAACCCGAGACTCTGTCCCACGCTTTCGACGAGATGAAGAAGATTCTTGATATTGTGGCCAGTTACCTGGTCTTTTCGTCTGTTCGAGGGCGCGTAGTTCGTGCCGGCGTAAAAACTGGGGAAAACGGAATAGACGAATTGGTTGGCTCGTCTCCTTATTCCGACACAGACTTTTGGAGTACTTGGCGATGGGTGGCGAACGATGCATTGGGTTTTCAGCGGTTCGTGAATATGAACGTGGAACATCAATCAGTAACTTGTTCTAATCCTCAGGTAATTGTGTCTCGTCGTGATTTATTCCACAGTCCTAGAAGCTAACGGATTTTGCCCTCCTGTAGTGTTCCGAAACACGTCTGCATCCTAAGGCTTTCAAATATTGTTCCGGATGTCGTTTGACTTGGTACTGCTCTTACCGGTGCCAGAAGTCGCATTGGAAGAACGGCCATCGTGAGTTTTGTCTACGGACACGGACCCCGGAGTCTATACAGTCTTATGGTGCGTGTACTCGATTCTCAGCCCTCAGTTCCTTTGCTAACTTTAGAGCTTATACAGCGCAATCCATCCAAACGATGTCACTCATACCTCTAAAGGACAGACCATACATCCTCCCTTGGATCCGCCATACAGTCCAAGATCTCCTCTCCAACGACATCCGTTCCATGATAGCAAAAAATGGCGATAAATTTCATCACCCAGGTACAAATAAGAAACAATTGCTTCTGGTTCAGCTCGATTATCGAGAGAATCCCTTAGGATTCATCGTCACTACCGCCGAGCACCACCTTGGACATATGGAGAAGGGATCTCGGGAGTTTATGGAGGTTTTAGGCCAGGTGAAAGGAGCGAATGTGGGGAAGCATCTCGTAGTGAAGGCGTTGGTACCGGGTATTTGGGGGTTAACGTTGATCACTCGTGCAGAATTTGTGTATTGAGCCAAGAGTACTCAGGCCCAATGAGGGCCTAGACATGCTGGTTTTTTTTTATGAAGGAGGAGTTTATGACGCGGCATGGGTCCAAGAGCTAAAACTTGTATATCCGGTAGAAAAACAGAGCCCTTTGTACAATAACGCTCCTCCAAGGTCTGTGAGCCTAAGGTATGAAATGGACACAGATCCTTCAAGAAAGAGTTTTCTGGTAGGAAAATATGATAGAAATCCAATGTAATACTAGCTCAAAAACAACTTGAAACAAATAATGAAATGCTGAAGAAAGGCAAGAAAAAGAAAAAGCAAAAGTGGTGTTGATTACATCTTCCCAATAGGCACCTCTTGGATCTCTTCCCCGCCAAACACCTCTTGTTGGCCAGATACCTTCTCATCTTCCTGAATCTTATTTCCAGCCTGACTCTCCTCCGCATGAGATGCTGCAACTTGGGCTGAGGCAAACCTGATCGTTTGAGAGAGGGATATTTCACTGGCAAGTTTGTTCCCTTCTTTACCCATTTCAACAGTGACAACCAGAATGATAAGGATAGGATATAAAGACTTATTTGATGAACATTGAACACATCAGTGAAGTACACCCAAGAGCTGGAATTAAAACACCTACAGCTAAACCTGGCATAGCACTTGCGAAAGTCTGAAATAGCAGTGTTTGTAATTCGCGATATCGGATTGAGATTATCATGTACGCGACCTGTGATGATTATGGTATTACATGTCAGTATTTGCTCAGTTTCGAATGCAGCCAGGCCACTTAGCACTAACCCAAAGCAAACAATAAAGAATCCCAGATTCTACCAGCAGAAATAGAATCTTTTGAACTTGGGAAACTTTGTTTTCACACTTGCTGATGTTTTTTCTGATATCTAGATGGTGACACCTTGACATACAGATGCAATTTTGAAGTATAGTCAGTAGGAAAACAGCTATCCAACTAGTGGAAAACCTGCCAAGCTTTGTATCCTATATGACTTGTAGCAATGATGTTTGTGGCCAGCAAAGGCACATTCAGGCTTAATAGGCCAACTGGAGTATTCAGATCAGATCCAGTGTGCAGCAATGCAATAATATTCAATGTTGCATCAGTACATGCACCAACTAATATATGGTCAGAATGAGTCAGACAACTAGAACATAAGTTCTTGGCGCACCAAAAGATGCAATGACAGCCATGGTCAGAATACCCTTGACAAGTCGATTACCAGGGAATAGAATCCATGCTCTCCAAACTACAATTCCATCCCCAATGACAAACTGGATTGCCCGAAATGTAAGGATATAAGTATATACTATAAAGAATCCAATAGAAGATTACTGACACTTAATCTGTCAAATATACCCGTAGCGATTGACAGTTCAACTGCCCGTTGTTCGATCTCTGCGAAGTTAGGGACATTATAGCCTAGTGCCGGAATTTGGACCAGCATAAATTGCATATTAGATACTGCATCTCCAAGTGCGAGGATGAACATCAAGGCAACGAGTGCAAGAAGGATAAGCTGTGGTTTCGAACGGCGCTTTTGTTGTGATCTGGTAATACCTGTATTCATCACTGGTGCGATCCATAAGTTCATAAGTACTTACAAAACAACAAATAGAATTGTGAGCAGAAGTGTGGCATTGATACCACAAAGCACCCATGCTACGGATACTTGTAGCATCCATGAATGTAAAATATAGAGATCAGAGCTGACAAGGGGAAGAGACTGTTGCTGTGCTTCCATGGCAGAGGACGTTGAAAAGAATTGAAGGAAGAGGGAGTGGTGATCTCGCAGACGGGGCATCACTTATAGCCGTCTATGCAGTTTCTATAATTGCGACATGATTCCAGTTTGAACTAAGATGACGATGATCATATTTTGGTCCAGGACTCCGAATCAGCTGTCCAACTTTATATACACCTCCTGCGAATTTTGGAGTAGCAAAATAGGTTCTCGTTTTTGATTGCTTAATTTTGGTGCTTGTTGCTGCTGAGGCAGAACACAATGCTAAGTTACAGCTCCAGACGGCGCTTCCAAGCTAATAGTAAGGATAAACACTCGTGTCTCTAGAGTGAATATGTAACCAATTGCTACTACTTACGAGTCTTACTGGATGTACTAATGGTATCCAAAACGACGCCCATTGCTTCTTGATAGGTACCAGCAGCCACTGAGAAAGCGCCCAGCCATTCGATTATGCTGTTTGTAGGCAAAGATACACATCCTCGCTGCCCCATGATGATCAACGTCACATTAAGAGAACCACGACCTCAAGGAAACGACTGCTTCTGTTCACATTCCTGAATGCTCAGTGTTTAATTTAACTTCTCATAATACACACGTAGAAAAAGATACCGTCGCACACCTATAATTGTACGAAGAGGCGCTGACCAATACTACCAACGCTGATGTAGACACTGGCGGGGAGATGAAAGCGGAGGGTAGAGAGAACGAAATAGATATAAGAAGACGATGACGGAAAAGCCGCTCCGCTCGTCCAAGTCCAAGTCCAGGTCCAGTGAAGACTCGTAGACTGGTTCCACCCCCATCTTCCCCTGAGTCCATGTCCACCTCGACCTTAAGCTCCAACAGTTATTGCCCAAAAATACCCCCGGCCTCGAGCACAGTACTCGTGGAGGAAGGAAGTTTTCAACCCAAACCTCCACTCCGACATTAACCAGCCGCTAGCGTTTTCCGCTATGCATGCTAATCTCTCGTCTGATGCTCAGACCGCGTCACAAACCCCCACTGCTCGAAAGCTTCTACTCGGTAACTTCTCGTGCTAGCACAGCCTATCCTTGGCCTGGACGAATTGGGAATCTGTACTGAGTCCATAGCGGCCCCAAGTTCCGACGCCCGTCTCGCCGTATTCCAGAGCCCCAGTCCAGATCCCGACATAAGCGCTGGCTAGCTCTTCCGAGAAGACAGGAATAGAACGAAACGGCGACGTTGACAGTACCTAAAGCATAGCGTAACCCACAAGGAGGACGGTATAAGCATGGTCATGTGTACATGGTCGTTGGAAGGCAGATATGCGGATTTGGAAGAGGGGTGAACCGTGATATAGACGTAGTGGATTTAGAAGCTGGCGATACCAGCGCGAGGTGCGAGGAGAAGTTGTCGGGTCTTGACATGATACATAGCGGCGGGATTGTAGTACCCTGTAGGATATGGAGCAAGTGGTGAATTGGGAAGGAATAGTGACTGGTGAAGGATGTTAAAGCTTGGGTGTTACCGTGCCCTGGCGCTGAAGCTAACGGACAGGCCAAGGGAGGGTAGGCTGTGTACATCTTGTCGAAGGGGATGATATAGGAGCTGGAGTCGCCCATGGGTACGATGATGATAGTCGGTATGGGTACCTGGTGCTTGGACGAGTTGACGACAAGCACTGAAGGAGGGGTATAGGTTGATTGTGGTTGGGCGCCGTCACACGAAAAGATAATCAACCAACGGCGTACATAGGTCTCGGTATCGCCTACGTTGGACCATTGGCTCTTCGTTCTGCTTTATCGGTATGTCTACTTGACGGAGGATGGAGAAACCCTCTTCGGGAATTAAGAGCTGGTACTCCGGGATAGAAATGGAATCAGAAATCTGTAGCGTCGGCACTCGACACTATGGAAGGTGGAATGGGATGAGGAGAAAAATTGGCTGCGGAGACGAACTTGGACGTGGGCGTGGGCGCGGAGGTAATGAAGTGGCCCAGCGACGGGAGAAGACAAGCGGAAGGTGACGCTTTGAGATTCACAGTGGTACACTTGAGCTGACTTGCACAAGTCCAGTGTAGAGCTCATCTGCTGATGGTACATGTCGTTAGCAAAACCGACTGGAGCAAGAAAAATGATATAAACATACCTCCACTTCCCTCTGATAATCCCACTTAAGCTCTGAGTCTTAGGTCCCTTTCTCGTTGTTATCTCCAGGACTCAATTCCATTCCTCTACTTGTGCTCTTCCTCATTCATCGCCGACTCGCTCCCAGAATAAAACCATAAGGCAAGCACAGAGCGGTGTTGGGCACAGCTGGAGCCTATGCAACTGGAAGTGGGTGCTGGCCTCGTATAAACCACACGAAACTCCATGTCATCGTTGTCAGCGTCGTGAGTGCCAGAACACCGTCAACGTGTCAAGCGTCGCATCGAGGCGCGTTTAGATGATAAGGAATCATCCAGAAGACTCAGAATCTGAGTTAAGCATGTTGGGGCATCAGTCTGATTTGCTAGAGCTTGAGACGATGCTTGGAAGACGTCGGCGATTCGTTAACTAAATGTGAGCAAAAAGGTCAGAAATCCTTCCAAGAAGACCAAGAAGGCTGAACTACACACCTTAGCCAAATAACTAGACACTATGATTTGCGAAGAGAGTCACAAGCCGGTATAGCTAGGTTCCGTTATCGTCGTCGTCTAGAGCGATAGTGGTGGTTTCCGCAAGGAGGAACTGGGGACAGAATAATGGAAGTAGGCGTGTCGGGAACAGCTTGGACAGGAATGGGGGAGACGATAGTGGGGGATGGCAAGAACCGTTTGACGACGAAGGATGATATATCGTTGTTGGCGTATCCGCCGACCCAAACCTCTACTACTCTTTCACTCGTCCCTACATTTCCAGCTCCTTCCCCAGTCGCACCTGTACCGCTCGCAGAACCATCACTACCACCACTAGAGCCATATTCACCGTCGTATTTGTCGCCGTATTCGTCTCCCCAATACCCTCGGCTATCCAAGTACCAGCTCCCGTTGCACCACCCATCGTTGAGCCGTACTTGACCCAGCTAATGGACTTGAGGTCGACGGAGTCGAGGGCCTCACAGCTGCATCAACTACATCCATACACCCACACACCCGCCCCACTGGTACCCCTCCTGATCGCATTCAAATTGGTGGTGTTGTGGTTTGTATGACACGAAATCGTATTTGGCGAGTGGGACGGAGAGTGGGGAACCAAGAGAGATCCAGCTGAAGGGGGCATGAGGCCGTAGAAGGGAGCTGAGAGGGTGAGGTTGGGTACGAGTGCGATGGACATGAGGCTTGAGGGGTTGGGTGTTGGGTCCTGAAGACAAAACTCGTTAGCATGACACACTCGAATATGTAAATAAAGAAACAGGTAATGTAAGTGGGGGAGTAAAAAATGGGAAGGAAGAATGGAAGAATGGAGGTAGAGTACGGAATGGAACCGAGGGTTAAACATTAAAACGAAAGAGAGACAGACATACACTGCTGTGGGCCAACCATATTTGCAACCATTTTTGAGCGGACTTAAATCACGAATTTTTCACACCGTTTCTGCGAGATGAAATTCATACTATTTGCTCTTGCAAAGATTCTCCTCAAATATATGGCGATAAAATTTCCCATATACCCACCGAAAAACTCGCCGAATATAATTCAACTTTTGCTTCATGAGAAAAACCCTACCATAATAAGATTTCCTATTTGAGTCCGATTTGATGAGCGAAAAGTCAAAGTAATTCAGATCAGTATTCCGCCATGTGGTATACAAGAAAATTTGCCGTAAGTTTCCGAAACCGAGAAAGTTAACCTATTTCAGGAAGTACTTTCTCATTCGCATATAGTGACATTTTTTGCAGCCTAAACACCGTCGAAGTATAGGTCAAATTTCTGCCGTAACTTGCCGAAGGTACACACCACGCTTTTATTCTATTTCAGTAGAAGAAAAAGGTGACATTTCTGATCAAATATAGGGTGTCCCAAAACGCAAGTTTTTTGATCCGGTGTATTCGGACTGCAGAAATTGCAAATGTTGCGCTGATACCGGCACAGCCGATACCCCACATTTTTCGACTTTTCGTTCGCCGAAAAAAATGAAGTTTTTCACCACGTAACTGACATGCAAATGCGATTCGTATTTTGGCGAGCAGCTTGAGAAGTATTTGAGCTTCTAAACGTTGAAGTATTTCACTTAAAATTACACCAACATAGTCCCAGAGTCAAACATTACACCCACCTTGCAACCGACCCCTGTTCTCGTTTCAACGTCTAGCAGCAGCCGTCCAAACTCCAGTCAGGCCCTTGAGGAGTCTTTGCGAGTGCCATCTATGTCGGTCTCACTTAAGTAAATGAAGGGAAACGAAAGAGAGGAACACAAACATCTGTGTGCAATATGCCCAACATTAACGCGCATTACGACTCATGGTGCATCCTCGCCAAAATGCCACATACAACTCCCTGCGGCACATCCTCTCACCATCCAAATTCCATTCCACCGGATTGTCATCATCTATTGTCTGAAACTTCGGCATCCTGACCCATGACTCCTCATGGTGCATTTGCGTTAAATCATGAAAAGTGGATGTTGTACGTCCTCTCATTCCTAAAATCTTACCTGGAATGACTCTTACTCATTATCTGTTGACTAACTTCAGCTTCCTGCATGGCTTATTACGGTACGACTTTTCCCTAGCGTGCATCACGACCCTCTTTGCTGATAATGTACTGTAGTACCTATTCAATGCGGCACGTCGCCGTCACTCGATTAACATTTGTTGTTTCACGCGTCTTGCCAACCAAATCCCTACTCGCTGCGGATTATACATCTTGAGTGCGTGGGATGGTAAACTGAAAATAGGATATACCAGAAGGCGATTCAGAAGTCGGTTGATGGAGTGGAATAGACAATGACGAGGTGAAGGATATCGGCTAGTGTGGGCCATACATTGTCCTCCCCAATTGCTGAAGGTCGCAGGTAAGCTTTTGGAATTTCCTCCTCCTCACTCCTTTTAACTTTCATTTTATGGTCCCTTTTTCAGAGAAACAGGCACACGCGAAAGTTGGACTGCTTAGTGAATGTCGTTACTTTGGGAAGTGTCCTTATTGTGAGTCCTTCGAAGCGCACAAATGAACGTAGCCGGACTGACCACTGCCAAGAAGGCGGGAGACGCCACAGAGAGCTTTTTCTGCTACATGATTAGGTAAATGCCATGGCTTTGGCCGTGGTGAGGGTTAGAGATGCTGTTAGGAAAGTTCAGGGATATTGAAAGGCATGGAAGTGCAGCTCCGTATGCGTGTATGTCTGGACAAATATTGCAAGATGGAATAAGTACTATCCACAACATTTGCTTCATGTTCATATCATGTAAATATGCTGCTTAGGTCTTTTGATGTGACATGAAGATGTGACAACATCGTACTTCTCTTTCTTTTTGTTAACAAACTTCAGTTACACCCACGATGACTCAAGTTCTCTAAACTGAAGATGAGATGAACCGGGCCCAGACAGATGTGAAATGAGCCCAACGGAATTGCCAAGAGGGCTTGAGACTATCATGAGAAATTGTAACAGGAAGGACAAGTAACTAACGAGGATGACTGGAGAAGGAAAGAGCTGATAACTGACCGAGTACTGAGTAACCTAAATACCCGGTTACCAGAAGAAGAGAAGACTTGCCTCGCCATGAAATGTGATCGTAGCGATGTTGTGGTCGCATTGTTAGACGCAAAAAACTATACATCGCCAGGCATTGACAGTGCAACAGATCCACCATAACCAAGCTGGTTTCGTGCCAGGAAGACAAATAAGTGACCAAACGAAACGATACGAATGGTAATGGCCTCAGCAGAACAAACAGGACAAAATGGGTTGCTAATATCCCTTGATCAAGAAAAAGCTTATGATAAGGTAGATCATGAATACCTCTGGAAGATGCTAAGTTGAGAAGTTTGCCTTCCCAATAGAATTTATTAAGACTATACAACACCTATATAGAGACGTCAGTTATGGTAAATGGTGTTCAGAGCGAAACATACAACGTAATAAGGGGAGTCAGACAAGGAGACCCTTTATCCTGCCTCATCAAGTTTGACCTAGCCATAGAACCCCTAGAGCCGTGATGCTAAGGAACTCGAAACTACAAGGATGTAATATTCTAGGGGCTGCAGAGAGACTAATAGCTAACCTTTTCACGGATGATTCAACGGTCTTTCTAGCGGCCACAGATAACTTTGCAGACCTTCAGCTTACATTAGATGAATGGCACACTGCGTCAACAGCAAATTTTCATGTTAACAAAACCATTATAGTCCCAATTGGAACGGAAGAATATAGACGTACTGTGATCAATACAAGGAGAACGAGTCCGTACCAGTATGGAACAAGCCCATACCTTGATTCTCTCCCCCTAATCTACACATAGCAAAAGAAGGAGAAGCAGTGAGAATCTTGGAAGCTTGGCTTGGAAATAACATTAATGCAAACCAAATATGGGCGCCAACAATAGAGAAAATTGACAGAGTTTTGGAAAGATGGGCGAAAGGTTCACCCATGATGGAAGGACGAGAGCTCATAGTCCAAATGTTCGCTGGGGGTATGTCCCAAATCCTAACGCAAGTACAAGGTATGCCGACCGATCACGAAGTCGAAAAGTGCCTATCAATACGTGTACATGCAAGCAAGTATATATATCTGGGATGAAAAAGATAAGAACCCACTAAGTAAAGATACAACATACCTGGATATCAAGGATGGCGGAAGGGCTGTTTTGGATATATCTAAATTTTGGACCAGATCGTCCCTTATGGGAGCTATCATGGCAGACTCACTACTAGCTGCGAATACACCAGCCTCGGAAAACAACCTACTAACGTCATTCATTAAGCAAAATTGCTTTTTACAAACTTGGTCAACTAGTACTAGCCCGCGATCCTCACAAGTTCCTGAACTACGAAATATGATTAGTACTGGGAAGAAATATGGGCTGCGAATAGAGGGACTGTATATGTGGACCGAATGGTGGGAGGGTGTCGAACACACAGCAGGCCTAGGTGTGTTCCTCTCTTTTGTTTCCCTTCATTTACTTAAGCGACCGACATAGATGGTACTCGCAAAGACTCCTCAAGGGCCCGACTGGAGTTTGGACGGCTGCTGCTAGACGTTGAAACGAGAACAGGGGTCGGTTGCAAGGTGGGTGTAATGTTTGACTCTGGGACTATGTTGGTGTAATTTTAAGTAAAATACTTCAACGTTTAGAAGCTCAAATACTTCTCAAGCTGCTCGCCAAAATACGAATCGTATTTGCATGTCAGTTACGTGGTGAAAAACTTCATTTTTTCGGCAAACGAAAAGTCGAAAAATGTGGGGTATCGGCTGTGCCGGTATCAGCGCAACATTTGCAATTTCTGCAGTCCAAATACACCGGATCAAAAAACTTGCGTTTTGGGACACCCTATATTTGATCAGAAATGTCACCTTTTTCTTCTACTGAAATAGAATAAAAGCGTGGTGTGTATCTTCGGCAAGTTACGGCAGAAATTTGACCTATACTTCGACGGTGTTTAGGCTGCAAAAAATGTCACTATATGCGAATGAGAAAGTACTTCCTGAAATAGGTTAACTTTCTCGGTTTCGGAAACTTACGGCAAATTTTCTTGTATACCACATGGCGGAATACTGATCTGAATTACTTTGACTTTTCGCTCATCAAATCGGACTCAAATAGGAAATCTTATTATGGTAGGGTTTTTCTCATGAAGCAAAAGTTGAATTATATTCGGCGAGTTTTTCGGTGGGGTATATGGGAAATTTTATCGCCATATATTTGAGGAGAATCTTTGCAAGAGCAAATAGTATGAATTTCATCTCGCAGAAACGGTGTGAAAAATTCGTGATTTAAGTCCGCTCAAAAATGGTTGCAAATATGGTTGGTCCACAGCAGTGATACCCCAACATGGTCGGCAGGGAGTCGTTGGAAGAAGGAAGAAGACCGTGGCTGTGCAAGGTCTAGATCTGGGCCGGACCGAGTCTTCTCTTTCCGACGGCGGGTATTCTATCCGGAAGACTCAGAATCATGTTGGGGCGTCAGTCAGATTTGCTGGAGCCTGAGACGGCACTTGGAAGACGTCGACAATTCGTCAACTAAACGTGAGCAAAAAGGTCAGAAATTCCTTCCAAGAAGACCAAGAAGGCTGAATTACACACCTTAGCCAAACCACTAGAGTCACAAGCCGGTATACCTAGGTTCCGTGATTCTGAGCAGATGTTATCTATTGCTGAGAAGGTGCTTGTCGTCGTCTAGAGCGATAGT
Organism: Tetrapyrgos nigripes; assembly: GCA_013368315.1. Classification (NCBI taxonomy): domain Eukaryota; kingdom Fungi; phylum Basidiomycota; class Agaricomycetes; order Agaricales; family Campanellaceae; genus Tetrapyrgos; species Tetrapyrgos nigripes. The sequence goes on from JAACJM010000037.1 coordinate 65,106, forward strand.
GGTGGTTTGCCGCACAACTTTTGGCAAGGAACCGGCAACGCACTGGTCCACCGCCCTACAATTGCGTGGTCCGACGCTAATTTACACGTGACCTGACGTGTCTCACAACCGTAACACGTAACGTCAGACTCTACGTCGCTTTTGCTGCACTTACAATAAGCGTTGGGTTGCTGCAAGGTACGGTTCGATCAATCTCGTTGACATGAGAACTTTTCTCTGCAAGTGATGAAATAATAACCAAGGGAAGGAGGAAACAAGGGAAAGAAGGTATGGGCATGAAGAGGAATCTTGGGTACGTCTGCTATTCCGTTTGCTGTGGTCAGGGAGTCTGCCGCTCTTCTGACCAACTTCTGAATGCCAAGAACCTAGGATCAAGATGGTACAGGACAAAATAGGACGGACATGTCTACTGGTGCCCAGGCCACTATCTTTCTCCTACAGACTTAGAAACTACCCTCCATCGAGAATGAAGCATGCTGAATCAAGCAGATGCCTTCGCCCACTGGTACACGTTGTGGACAACAGTTTTAGTCACTTTTTCTCTATGCCTTGCTGTGGTGGGCGTCTTCTTCATCTTTGGTGGTATTTCGTGCTCACACGCTTTGCCAGTCTCATCAGGCCATCTCGACATGTGGAGCACCATTCCAGGGTGTCTGTCTAGGTCTAACATGGATTGTCACTGAGGAAGTCTCTGTCTGTAGTGTGGCCCCCACTTTTGAATGTGGTGTATTGGCATGCCCCCAAGTAATTCGCCGTTGGACCCCAGTCTGCTAGGTAGCGCTCAGCAGGTGCAGCTATCGCAGTGGGGACCAACTCTGGGGTTAGGGTTGGATGTACAGGAGTGGACTTTGGAATCATTTCGTGCATCCTTGCTTTCCTGTACTCATCTATTAGTACTCCTCAAACCTCCCATTATTCAACTCATTATCACCTCATTATTTGTTCATTATTTGTTCATTCTTTCGTTTTGGCAGTGATTTTGCAATAATGAGAAAAAATAATGAACCCAAAATGGGAGGGTTTGAGGACCCTGGAGATGAGAAAAACGCAATAATGAAGAAAGACTGCATTATTCAAAGGCCTGTCGACGCAGGCCATGGTCTGCCGCTGTGAGAACGGCATTACGGCTACGTGACAGCATGTTGATAGCCGTCGGTTGCTTGTGGTCCAGACTCTTCGATCAATGAACGTCAGGATTGAGTCGGGATGAGTCAGGTTGTCGGTGTCTGGTCTAGGGCAGTGTTGTAAGTGTCTGGGTCAAGTAAAAGATCTCCAAACAATATATTTGGTAATATATGTCATAATCCAATTGTAACTGTGATTTCAAGGTCTTAATTGCCTGCACAATATTTTAGATGGGAGGTTAGTTGGCTGGATATGGGCGGGATTAGGCGCTCATCCATTGGAGCAAATGTGCTGTCGGAGTTTTAATCATAAAAGAATGAGAATCGTAATAATGAACTTGAAAAAATAAGGGATGACATGTCGTATTATTTTTTCTCATTATTCGTCTTTTCTCTTGTTGCCAAGAATGAGAAAAGAATGAGATCAAGAATGAGCAAATAATGAGAAGGTTTGAGGAACACTATTGTTTTCATCTGCTCACCTTATGCCCGGCTAGCGCAGGTCCAGCAACATCCCTCAAGTGCCTAGTAGCTACTTAGGTGACTGCTACAAGGCCTCCTCTCTGACTCTGCAAAATCCAACAAGGACACCATTCTATTCCCATCACATGTCTGCAGCCCATCCTTCTAAAGGAAACGAACGTAAACTGTCCTTCTCTTCACATTTTCAATGAGGGACAAGACTTTTCTTTCTATGACTGCAACATTGTCATTGTGGGAGGGGACATTAGTCTCTCGTGATCGAGGGTGAGTTTGTCATTACTGTACCTGTGTGGGAGTGATCAAGAAGGATGAAAAGGAAGTGGGGTTGGGACTATTCAATGTTTCCTGTCGCGTTCTGGTGGTTGTGGTATTGATGTTGGTGTATTCTAGTAAGGATTATCACACCTTCCTCCAGTTCCTCCGATGCTGATGATATTACAGAACTTCTTTGGTGTAAAGTGAACCAGTAAACCTGAGTAAACCTTCAGATGACACTGCATTTAGAAGTGCGTGTTGCTCAAGTCTACCTTGTTTATGTGCTCAACGTTACACTTAGCTGGATATTAATGTCTGAAATGAAAGCGGCCTCTGTTGATCCAGGTCATTTGTACATAGACAATGAGTTCCAACATCCTCAGGGCTCCTGAGGATGGCTCGCTCTCGACGGTAACAACACTCAAGGTGGAATAATCTTGATAGCAATTTGTGCTCACCAATAGTCAAACTGGAGTCACTGTGTTAGGATTACTGCTGTGATTTGAGGCTGGGAATTCGTTTGGAAGTTGGGCCGACCTTTTTCAAGAATTATTCAAGACTATCTTGTGGACTATCTTGCGTTTTAACTGACATATAACTGACCAGACTCTTCATTCTTATTTCAAGGCCCAAATCTCTCTCCTGTGTATGATCAAAATAGACCCTGTATGAGCAAAATTCTAATTCTAGGACTCTAGCACTGTTCGTACAGTACATGTGGTTGATTATGTCGAGGCCTCAAGTCACTGTACATACCAAGGATTGAATACTGTCCAGTCGTCTTACCAGACAAAACACGAAGGGAGTATACGCCACGCAAAAAGTCGAAACACCACACAGTTGTTACATGATTCATAACGAAATGATAGGGACAGCATGAGTAAAGGGACAGAAAATTCTGAATACAACCTGCAAGATCTCATGAGATCTACTTCAGCAAGGTTTCTGTTTGATTAATATTTGGAAATGCTTTCATTTGGACAGCTCATTATGTGCAAATGGGACCAGAATATGGCCTGTACCACATTGTGCCTCTAAGTACTTAGTACTGATTTACTATGTAGAATCATGATGCCTCTATGATCCCTACACTACATGTTGAGGTCTCATGCAATACTGATACACCATAGAAGAGCATAACCATGCTCTGAGTATGCAAAGGTGGGGAATTTTGGTCAGAAATTGAACTTCAGTCATACAACTGATTTTTTGATCATACACAATCAGAATTCTCCTGAGGTATGTATCTACTATTGCTGTAATTACTTTCACACACAACAGGGACAGTCTTTTTCATGAAAGAAATTTCTGGAGAAGTACGGCTCAACCGGGGGGAATCTGTAAGGCCCTGTTCTGCAAAAGGATAGGATAAGCCGATCCCCGCCAAATATATTGCGTGGGATAGGATAACAATATAAAAATCATTTCTTGTAATATCCTGTATATTTTCATTGCTATCCAAGCCATTTGCGTTCGGTAAAACTAGATAGGACAGAGTAATAGTATTTCCAGGCACAGCATGTATCGCATGATGCGACACCTCTGAGGGTGTCTTTGTCCCTTTCTCTCTCTTGCCATGGATGACCCCACCGAAAAAGAAAATCAACCACTTCTAGAGGTGTCAGCTGCCGCTGCTGACACATCAAATGAAGTCGTTACTTCAGAATCTGTCAAGTGGCACCTTGGGAGGCCCAAAGGTTCCAAAACCAAGCCCAAGGACAACGTTACAACAACTCCAAAGCCCAAAGAAAACCAAAACCCCCACCAAAACCTCCACTCCTCGTCCCTGTGCAAATTATAGCGCTGATGATGACAAGGTGTTGATGGCTGTCTTTTTGGATCAGAAGGGAGAGGGAAATCAGACAGACAACAGAGGTTGGAAGTCTAAGGCTATCAATGCGGCTGTCAAAGCTCTGGAGGGTAGCGAGAAGAAGAGTGGAGGTGCACCCAAGAGTCCATCAAGTATTTGTGATCATTATGACTTTGTGCGTATCTTTTTATTAATATTCCTTCTCAATATGCTTAAGGGATGTTCTCGTGCTTGTTATAGCTCAAGAATGAGTTCAAGAACTTCAACTCCCTGGCTGAGAAGTTAGGTTGGGGCTGGGATAAGGAGAACCAATGCGTTGAAGCCAGTGATGAGCAGTGGGAGACACTCATTGAGGTATAGTCATTTCATTTCATCTAGTCAATCTTTCTCACTTATGGTGTATATGATAGAGTCAGCCTCATCTGGCTTCATACAGGGACAAGACATTCCATATCTATGCTGAGATGAAGGAACTCCTTCAGGGTGCTCTTGCAACTGGCAATGAGGCTTTTCATGCTGGTGCAGCTCAAGACTCTGATTCTGACATCTCATCTGAAAGTGGCAATGAGGCTGATGTCTCTTTTGAAGATATTGCTGCTGCTACAAAGGTATGTTTTCTATGCATCTTTCCATCAAAGACATGCTTACTATTTTCAGGGCACAAAGCGTAAAAGCTCTGCTCTTGATGGTCTGAAATCCAAGAAGCGCAGTCGTCTTGACCATGGGGGTAAGCCTTCCACAGCAGAGTCAGTCTCTGGTATGACCCATGCAATTGACAATGTTGCCATCGCCATTGCAGCATCAGAGTCAGAGGCTGACAAGAAAGCTAAGAAGGATGCTATTCAGTTGGTTCAAGGTATGGATGGGTTATCAAAGCCAGAAATTGCCAAAATTCTTGTCCTTATCTCAAAAGATGTTTCATTTGCAGAACTTCTCCTTGAGATTGACAATGAAGAGACTCGCATGGAAGTTCTACGGGTACAACTTGCATAGATACCGGGTAGTTTACTATAATTACTGGTTGTTTATGTAGTTTTGATAGTCCTGCCACATTGCTTCTGCAATCTGATCCTGTCGAGGATTGGCTCTTTGCCTTTCAGCGGTGCTGACCCTGCTGCCAAGTAAACCTTCTTCATACTCATTATCGTTGCCCTCGTTGACACTCCCCCTAGCATTTAGGCTGCTTCCTTCAGCTTGAGACATTTGAAACACTGAAACCAGGTTCAGGTCATGTGCATCGTCAGATGGATCCCAAATGCGAATGAAGTTGTGAAGCGCACATGTTGCTGCTGGAGGAAGTTTTACTTGAGTCTTGAATGGGTATTCGGGAGCAATTGTGAGAATTTTGAAGCGTCACTTGGAGACTCCAAAGATGCACTCTATCACGTTATGAAGCTTTGCATGCCTCAAATTGAACAATTCTTTGGCATCTCTAGGTCTACATCCAAATGTGAACACAGTCAATGAAAAGATACTAACAGACTCACCTGAGAGAGACCTGCTCCCACTCCTTTAAATGATACCTGACTCCATGATATGGGACGAGGAGCACATCACATGATGGGAAGCCAGCATCGGCCAGATACATTTTACCTTCAGGAATCTGAAAATCTGTTCGTCGAGCATCCTCAAATACTTGCCCATCTGCAGCACTTCCCTCCCAGCCACTGAGCACATAACAGAACTTCATGTCCAATGTACATCCAGCAAGGACATTCTGCGACACAAAACCCTTCTGATTACGAAAGCGAGAAACATCATCAGTACTGACGCGAGCATAAAAATGACATCCATCAATTGCACCAATGCAATCCTTGAAATACGCAAAGTACTTTGGATCTGATGCAATCTCATCCAGAGTGTTACTGGAGGGGAGCTTGACATATTTGGCATACAAGCGACCAGAGACCATGTCGAGAACCTCATTGAAGTACCTGACTGAAGATAAGAACAAGCAACCAGATATAACAATGAATTGTACCGTGAAATTGTGTCTGCGCCACACTGAAACCGCTCCTGTAGTTCCCTATTCATGTTTGCAGATACCAGCACCTTCAGAAAGATTGCTACTTTCTCTGATGCAGTGATCCAGCGACTATCCTCCAGACCACAAGTTTTTCAGAGTTCCCATACCAGTGCACAGAAGACTCGCTTCTGCATTCCAAACATCCGCCTAAAGCGCTCATTGCGGCCTTGGTAGTGAATTAGCTATTGGGTCATCAATGTCAATAAAAGTTTACAGACCTTTGAGCATCTCTTCTAGCCACATTCTGCCAGTGTAGATTTTAGAAAGAAATGGCCGTCTCTTGCGTGTTTTCACCAATAGAGTGGTGACTGCACCTGCTGCTGCCACAACAGCCAATGCTGCAGCATGAATAGCATGTCTCTTGGTTGGATCTGTAGGGTATCGCACCATGGGTGTTGCGGAATCATTGTGGAATCAAGTCTTTTATTACTGCGCGTGTATAGGGGCTATGTGCAGTCCATTGATCCGGCTCAAATAAAAATATATTACCTGTTGAACACTAGTCCGACGCAATATCCTACATCATTCTTTGATATATCAATATTTCGGTGCTATCCTATCCTGTTGCAGAACAGGGCCTAAAGAGGACACCCGAATTTCAATCATACACTCCGAATTTTGATCATACAAAATTTCGTCATGGTGCCCGCTGTGGTTCAGATTATTGGAGAAGTAGGACCTTACAATGACCTTAGCCCAAGTAAATCTCCTCTAAAAAATCATGTAGTAGAAAACAAGACGGACCATATAGCAGACGCATAACGTGTTCGAACTTCGCGCGCGCCCAACATTCACGTGATGCTGACGCATGGTGTGGACACATCATGGTTCCCCTCCCAGTTTGGAATATGAGGTGAAACTTTGGTCTAGTGGTGATGTTGAAGGTCTTAGTTTGTTTGCAGAGTGTGCAGAGGAGCGTAAAGTGTACGCTGAGTATCAACGTGATGTGCATGTGAGACTGAGGATGATGGACAATTGTACATGTAGGACTAGGTGGGAGAAGCTGCCTGCCAATTTCCTCGCTGGTGAAAGCGCTATTAAATTAGAGGATAAGACATTTGCATTTGTACAGCTTACAGTGTAGTTACAAGATGATAATGTACTGTAATTTAAGTAAGAACACGCAACGTATTGTGGATTGCAATTTTGGAGTAAGAACACAACACATGGACCTTGGTCCAGAGTCGTGGACCTCACTGGTACATGACCTGATTCTCCTTGAGACCTTGAGGCCTGAGCGTTATGTACTATGGATAGCTCTGGTTATTTTGGCGGTAAGTTTTATAAAAGTGCCTATGGTTGAACCACAGCTTTTATAAAACGGTTTGCATGGTTACGCCATGGATTTTCTAAAGCCTCCACGTCATGGGGTGCCAACTCTTAAACCTCAACCACCTGCTGTGTCTCCTGAGGTGTGGAGTTGTAAATCACCTTCTGTTCTGGCTATGATAGCTCTGCGTAATATCAATTCTCTAGTAATATACTAATCTCTACATCAAGTAATGGATGCTCTCGTAATTCGCCAAGGACAGACTTAGGATTCCGTAGTTAATCTGATTCTGCTCTCGTGCCTGTAAAGGACTTAGGAAAATAGGAAGCTAACTAAATCCCTGTCAGCAAGCAAGAAGTCGCCAACCGGCGTATAATCTCAAACCCTGGGCAATACTCCAGTAAGCGGCCATTTTGTTTTCCTGATTAAAATTCAACCTGATACCATTCACTCTGCTACTCTACCCATACAAATTCCCTAAGCCTAGTTCCCAATCCCTGAATTAACAGTTGGTGAACTTAATGTTCCACTCTGCAGCCTTCTCCTCATACTTCAACCCCTGCGCAGCCTTCACTTCAGGAGCATCCTTGTCATAACACTTAATGATGATGTGATCCGCGATCATATGGTTGGGAATAGCCATCTGTGCACCACTTCCATACGCAGAGAACCTGATAATCGGGTACGAAGAGCCTTGCTTTGCGCCAACAGTTAGACCAGCGCTCTCAGCAGCTGCTTTACGGTTGTCCTCAAGCCTGGAGCGCATTGCAGCGTTTTGCATGTCTGCGATGACGGGTTTGCCGTTTACTTTGTCTTGAGTGAACCAGATCTAAGAAGAAATGGGCGAGAATAAGTAGATATACCTTGCCGATTGGGATTTTGAAATAACTCACCTTCGCAAGTGCCTTCCAGTCGTCGAGCGATTTGGCGTAGATTAAACAGACTTTGTCCTTGTGAGAGTACGCGCTATAAAGACAAACAGCGGTGAGTTGGCTATCAATGTAATGACCCCGTCGACCACAAACCTATCAAAACTCTCCGCAACATAAATCGCAACGCCCAATTCCGCCGTACGGTCCAAATGTTCAGGGTATTGACCGCTCTCGTATTCCTGAGCCAATGCGTTTTCTACACCACGGAATCCGAGGAATTCTTCACCGGCCCGGGATGACAAGGTTACGAATTCTCCATCTGAATCATCATCGTCATCGATACCTCTCTTGGGTTTACCGGTGGTGTTTGTGGAGGAACCGGTACCGTTGGTCTTGCCGCCGGGGAGAGGACAGGACTATGAGGAACAGACCAGAATCAATACAAGTTCACGAGAATGTTATATAAAGCGCGTACATTCAATGCTTTAAACGGGAACGAGTCTTGAATCGTTGCGTTCTTCCCTCCGGTGGGGGCTGTAGAATTCCCAGGTCCACCTGTTGGGACTGTCGAGTTGCCAGTACTAGTAGCCGTTCCAGTTCCAGTTTTCGTTCCTGTGGACGTCGAATTCGTTGTTCCGGTGGGGATCCCAGAGCTCGACGACGATGTCGTCGATATGGTAGAGCCAGTGGGTTTCGTCGAAGTCGAGCTAGTGGTACTGATACTGGTACTAGTGGAGGAGGGGGGCTTGCTCGAGCTAGTCGATGAGGAGGTTCTTGAGCTGGTTTTCTTGTTCGATGCCTATGATTTTAAGGAAAATCAAGGTTAGTAATGAATTGGAACGACATCGCCTGAGACCTTGAACTTACTGGAGCTGCGTTCACGGTCACCTGTAAAACGGCGAGAGCGAGGAAGAGGTACAAAAGCTTGGACTTGAGCTTGTTGAACATCATCGTGATTCGTGATTCGTGAGGCGGGGGAGTGGTGAAGGAAATGGGAATTCAGAAACTGGGTCGAGTAGGTTGTAGAGTAGAAGAGTAGAGTAACGAGGTCGATTACAGCAGTCAAAGGACCGGCCCAAGATACTGCGATGAAGTAGAGTAGAGTAGAATGAACAGGGACCAGCCTGTTCAAAGATAAAAGAAGACAGAAAAGTTGAGACGATCGACCAGTGAAGGACGGTTGGTGTCTGAGGAAATGGACCTTGATTCATGGGGTTTTTATACCCTTGCCAACCAGGGCCACTGCCAACTTGAAGTCCCAAAGACTGGTTAGTTAATACAATGACTTGATTTGCGTATTGCGTACTCACGCGTAAGGGTCCTAGGATTGTCAGTGGCGTTAGTAAGTAGGTATCGAGTAGCATGGCCTGAACTTGAATCTACGTCTCCCAGTCCAGTGGTACAATGTATAACGGTTCTCTCAGTCTCGGGTTTCATTCCTTCGCTCCACACTGCGGCCATTGATTAGGAATTGAAGTGGCTGTTGCATTCGAGATGGTCATTGACTGCAGTAGGGAAAAGCTCGGAGGCTCCATATTGTACTCGATGGCCACGTAGTAACATGTCTTGATTGTTAGTGATACGCCTCTATGCTTGAACTACTTCTGAGTTAGCAGTAGCACCTACATCTCGACTGCGAATCAGTCCGGGACGGAATAACCATCCATCCGAATCCGTGGGGCGCGTCGCGTCTATCACGATCAATGTCAGATCTCATTTCATGCCGATGTCCTCAGTGATAATGATAATGACAGGTAGTACGGTGGCTGTAGCACTCGAGACTCGGGCAATTGATATAATGATCTGATTGTGACGCGGGGCATAGCATCGTCGATCCACATACAGTAGTGCATTGGATGATTGTATCCGCTGCCCGGATGATTGTCCTGTTATAGAAATGGACCGTGATTGAGCGTCGACGAGCAGCAGTTCATAGTGATAGTGATATACTGACAATGGCCATGGCCAACGTAGCCAGTACGGTATGATACCTATAGGGCGTACGTATATATCTGGGTATAAGGTATGTCGGCCGTTGATCGGTTGTTGATCGTTGGTATAGTCATAGGATAGGTCTGCGGAAACCACCGTGTACCCTACAGTACTTTTCCACTTATTAGCGTCGGCGGGAAACGCAAGCACACCGAAAAGGGACAAATTTCCGCTCGACGGATATGTGACTGGATATGTGTACGAAAATGAGATATATTCGGAAATTAGATATAAGTACAAAAAGATGATGTATCCGTAAGCTAGATATTTGAACAGAAAGTTGCTATATAGGGATGTCTTTTACTATATTTGATTGGTGTGTAGACATATTATGTATCAAAGCTATTAAAAGAAGTACAAAAAGACCTCGAATCGAGAATCCGGACATAGTTACGGATATGCATCCGAAAAGATAATAAATCCGGCTTCCAGATATGGGTGCCAATAGTTCATATGTCGGTTGAGCGGATATGTGAATTCTGGCATATCCGTTCAACGGACATATGAACTATTGGTACCTATATCAGGAAGCCGGACTTATTGTCTTTCTGGACGCACATCTGCAACCATGTCCGGAGCCTTGATTTGAGGTCTTTTTATACTTCTTTCAGTAGATTTGATAGGCAATGTGTCTGCTCACCCATCAAATGCACAGAAAGGCGTCCGGATATATTAACTTTTCGTTCGTATATCCAGCTTACTGACACAGAATCTATTTGGACATCTATCTAGCTTCCAGATACATCTCATTTTCGTGCACATATCCGGTCACATATCCGTCGAGCGGAAATTTGTCCCTTTTCGGCGTGAAGCTTAGATCCTGGACTCGTGTATCAACAAAACCGGCAACCTCGGTCCTGATATGAATCATGCCCCTATCTTATGTGTAGTATGGTATACTGACTCAACATAGTCAAGCCATCTCCAACGTAGGGGGTAGTTTGTGCAGCCTTCTGAGCTTGAAAAAAATTCATAGAGATTCCTAGATGCAGGGTGCTTGTATGTGTGATGTGCATTGCGGCATGGTTGATCAGATCTTATGGACGCATGGCAGCAGTATATAAGTAATGATGTTGAGGCTTTAGAAGTGCCTATTTGCAATGGCAACACCCACTGTCTGCTACTCAGCCAAGGTACCGGGTAATGTAGGATGTGGGCAGAATTTTCCCCAGAAAATGACTGCCGGTCTCCGGTAAGCTTACGGATTACTTTCCACTCTGAAAGGTTGTTTAACGTTCAATGATGATACGGAGATATACTCAACGCATGTATCACAGTGCTGTAGAGATGGCAATGCCAAACAATGACGGATAGACTCTAGAGATGTTTGATAGCTATAAATAAAAGGGGGGTCTTTTATTTTCTGCTACTTTCAGCTATCTCTCGAAGTTACTACTTCTAGGTAATTATCAGTTAAATAGCGGATTGTATTTGAAATTATCTGACAACCATTTTCCTGATGTGAGTGCATGGAAGATGAGTTAGATTATCCATTTAAGTTGTCCAAAGCGAGAATATGCTAACAAGCCATTAGAGCTGAGGGTAGCGAATGAAGTCAGGAGTGGGACTTGGGAAACGCGCATGAGACAATGTTAAATAGAAGATTGATTATTATAGCAAATGAATTTTGTTGAAATATATACCTTCCATGTATAGTAACTATGATTCTATATGGAGTAGCTATAAGTATGCTAGTCCTCCAGGACATTCTCCGGACATTACTCTTATCTTCTACTATGTAGTGATATCTCTGTAGATAGCAATATGGCCAATGGCAATATCCTCTTAGTCTCTAGGTATGTCCATGGACAATGTAGATATTAGTAATTACATGCTCTTTATCTAGTATAAAAGCTCTCTGTAAAGTCGTAGATACTACAGAACAATATCCAGTTCTATCTGCTCTACAAGCCACTTGTATCTAAGCTCTACTAGCTTTCTACTCAGCCCTCTATTTGGTGAGCTCTACTGACTGGTCACCCTACGCTGAATATTTGCTGCTTCATTAAATTTGAATGTTGGGAGCATACACAAGTAGAAGGATAGATAGATATGTATAGTAGGTGAGGAGATAGAAAATACCAGTATGTCTCAAAGATGATAATCAAGTATCATCATCTTCATCATCAGCTTCTGGGCTCCGAGTCACCCGATGCTGACGACTTTTTGCTAGTATGAAGTCCGCTCTTCAAGGGTAGGAGATATTCAGGCAAATGTCAGTCAAGCTGGAAACCTTCTAAAATAGGTATTTATTTATTCTGAGTAGTCTTTTGAATTAAGAGTCCTTCTTTTCTATTTATCCTTTATACCCTTCTAATATTCTCTCAGACCTCTACAACATTGCGACGTCTAGCTGCTTGGCACAAATTATGCTAATTAAGAGGTGATTATAGGTATTCACGTCAATAATGGTGTGAAATCAACTGCAAATTGCTTGATTCACCCAGTATTGATAAGGTCAAAAGACAAGCTATAAGAATACAAATGAAGGGGGCACTGAACTTCGAAGAATTAAAAGATAACAAAATAAGGTATGGACTTCAGAGCCATTTTTTCTGATAGACTGGAAGTCTAGAGATGTATCGTGGTCAGAAGAAAGAAGGGAAGGATATTGCTGTCAAGATGGGCCTTCGGACGGAGTCGCGGAAGGAAGGGGTTGTAACCGTCAGGTCAGGGTCGCTCGAGCTCCAAGTGAAAAAGTCACACCTGGTCCGTGCACACTGGCAAGCAAACTATTTGTCAATGCTCAAGCGCTCAAGGACATGACGACTTTGAGATATTCACCTGGATGGCTAGCGTGACGACAGTGGCGCGAGGTCTACAAGCCAGATAGAGGTATCGGATACGGGACCGAAGTTCCGAAGTTACCGGACGTGTGGCACGCGAGTCCAGGATCTAAGCTTGCGTTTCCCGCCGACGCTAACTTATAGTACTTTACAGGTACAATCCCAGACTTGAAATGCTTTTATATACTGCTCCCCTCAAGCTATCGCGTACCCGTCCTGTCAAGCTTGACGTCCTCAGGCCTTTCTGTTAATCAACCCTTCCATGTCGGTAGACGTTCTGAAATATCTCTGTTCTAGGAAGCTGGGTTCTGGGGGGCGTAGGGTTGGGTGGAGATGATGTCGATGAACAGTACAAAGTCTCGAGATCTGGCGTTGTCGACACTGTCAAATGCGTCAGCGGTTCGGGACGGAATTGGTGCGTCAATATTTTTTTTTTCATTTTTACTCACATTTACGACTCATCTTTCGATACCATTCGCAACCGTCACCTCTCAGCAGCGCTCTCGATACTCGCTGATCGACTCTCATTTCCACATCACCCGGGCCGACTTGGGCAACGTCCAACAATACTACGTCCTCTCAACGCGACGGCTTTTCACTCACATTCCCAAACGATACCTATCCGATTACGCACCGCACCCTACTCTCTAGATGCTGTAGTTTGATTCGAGATATTCGTACCAGGATGGGACGTGTAGGATATGTCAGAGGAGAGGTGAAGTGATAGGATGGACGATTGAGCGAACTGGAGCTACTGGAACTGCATCGATTGTGGAAAAGTTGTTGAGGTTTAGTGGATGGTGGCTGACAGTACACCGGATGCGGTGATTTGGACGTTGAGGTCGAGGTGAGGTCGAGATATGGACTGGGCATAGTGTAGATAAGGATGGATGAGGCTGGTCCATTGGTGAAGGCGAAGGCGAGGAGGTCAGAGTGGATGGTGATATAATAATATTGTGATTAATTGGATGCGATAGACATATGGCTGTTCTGGACGATGGGGATAGATTGAGCGTGATGGTGGTGGAGGCTATAGATGTCGACGGCCTGGGCGCGGATATTAGACTCACGTCCGTCCGCCCTATGAAGAACAGACATTTAGCCACACTCTACGGCAGCACCGGTTCGAACTTTAGGTTATGTTCATATACTGACCTGTGGAGTATCTAGGGAAAGGGATCTACGCATTCCGCGTAGTTATCGACGCAAAATGGTGTCATAGATGTTTTGGGGCGTGTCGAGTTTTGGGGTCGGAGAACGTTAATAATACTGATCATTTTTCGGTGAGCGCTGCAGACTTGTATGGTATATGGTCTTGTTCTCATCTTCCCGGCGGCGCATGGGTTCTGACGGCCTTCGTGTACCTGGCTCGCTATAAAGCAGGTTCCATTTGGATTCTCAAGTTCGAACGTTATGTTGTGATTCTCTTAACCATATGCTGGAGATAGCGTTTAATTGCGTTTTTGGTACGGAGCGGTTATTACAAGTTATCTGACAGATCAGGGTACCGCAAAGGTGAGTTTTTCCTAGGTTATGTCCGTGTGATGAAGGGGACTTGCGACAAATCTCCTTCCACATACTTTTCACTTGGCGTCTCGGAATTACACCAGCATTTTATCCGATTCGGATCACTTACAGGCACTTGCGGCCGCTTACACAAGTAATTAGAGCCTGTTCAGTACTTTTTTAACGGATTACTCGAAATGGCAGGTGTCTGAAATTTTCTCTGAAAGCGTGACAGAGCCGTAAGAGCGTCAAGGACGTCGTCTCCAGCAAGCGGTATGCATCCTCAACGATCTCTGGATGCTCTACGGCCCATTATACTCGCTGCTGGGTGGCCGGTGAATGTAATTGCCCTTGTCGTTGCCATCTACGCATCTCCTCACTACTGGAAGCAACCTTACCACACCTCCGCCCTGACCGGTGCACAGTGGGTTCAGGAACTCATCAAAGGCCATCCCTACCGGATATATAACGAACTTGGAATGCGGTTACATGTTTTTTTGTTCTTTGTAGAGCAGTTGAGGGCACTGGGAGTGGAGGATAGTCGGCATCTTACGGTGGAAGAAAAGGGCATTTCCGCCAGGTTTCGGTGCCCTCTTGCGTCTCCTGCTCTTGGGTCCAGCTGTCTCGGTGTCATTCTGAGCCATTGAGGATATCGTAGGCGATATATAGGCTATCGAGCGACGCGATGAGGTTTTTTTTCCGCAAGTCACAGAAAGGTCACAATAGAATTATAAACAGAACTACCATATGCAGTAATGTGTTAAAAATTTTAAGCGTCTTTACTTTCTACTGAACAGGCTCTAAGCTGGAAGTTTGTAAGTTCATAAGCCCACGCAAATTTTCCGTGAGTTCGGACATGCCTGATTTAAAAAGTAGGCTGGGACTTGTCCTCTTCTTTTCCCCCTCAATACCATATACCTATGAGTCTATTGAAGCCATCTAAGTGGTAGGAGATGATAGTTGTTGCTGTGTAGAGACATTGTCTTCACTGGAGGACTTTCTGCAGAAATGGCTCTACGTACCATTAAAGTATATGTATTCGCATGTTGGTAAGTCCCTCGCATGCAGAAAGTCATTTTAGCTGTCATATTCATCAGTTCAATAGTATTGTGGGCCTTTCTAATGCTGAGAAGGCGTAAACACTGAAGCGCCCGAACTTGCGGACTTACGGGTGAGCGGGTAAGCCGCGTAAGTCCGTGAGTAAATATACCGATTTGCTGATGACTAGCACCAGACCGCTAGCATTATAGATTGTTGTATTCGCCACAATGGCGTTATTCGAACAGTCCCTTGGCAAAATCTCGACATAATTAATTATAGAGGAAAGTTGTCGACTATTCTAGTGCCTCTGACCAAAGATACTCCAGTCAAAGTTGCAGACGGTCGGAGCGATGTTTGCATTGAATCGTACCGCTTGATCGATTGCCCAGTGCACTTGTCGCTGATCCTTTCTACTTTTGCAGTAACTAGTTGGTCGATTCACGGATCTAGCTTCAACATAAGTGCTGCTAATATAACCCAAGGGATGTTGAGGTGAAGACTATTTCTATCCAGGACCGGATCTGGTTGACCTAAGGTCTTTCAAGGTACCATCTCGCTACTATATTGGAAACTAACATCCACGGAAGGCACATTGGATCCGGGGAACACGAATTCAGCGAGGGGTGTAGGTAAAGGTAATTGGTAACGCATGAGTAAGAATATAGAAATGCGCTTGCACTTCATCATGGGATCCGCATGGTACGCATGTATGAGAGAGGGAGAGTGCCGCCTCAGATGGACGCTGATAATGAATGATATGCTCAGTCTATCCTCATAAAAAGCTGCTTCTCTGGTATGCCCATTTCAAGTCACTATAGTCTTTGCTTCCCTCGCTGGTTTTCAGCAGAATTTTTTCCGACGTCAAATGCGACCGTATCTTTCGCTGCCCTGCGTATTCCTCAGTGTTGGGCTTTGTACAGCTCAGCAGATATGGGACATCGTCAGTGCCACTTTTAGCATATTGCGGTTAGTTTATCGTTTCATTGCTTTCATGGACAGTGGCAAACCACCTGGGATCGTTCCTCGTTGTTCAAACAAGTATCCGTGTCATCTCCAATCAACTTTGTCTCTTCTGGGGCAATCGGATCTGCCGATATCGTCGTTGACGATTCTGTAGAGCTGCAGAACATCTTTGGTTTTGGAGGTACTCTTAGTACGTTCTTATCATTTATGAACCAGGATTCTACCCTGATTTTATGTTCCCAGCCGACTCCAGTGCACTAGGTACGGGAAGCATTCTTTCCTTTTCTCGTTGATTCGTACTGACTGCTTTGGGCCCTCAAAGTCCTCAATAATTTGAAGGTATTCCGTCTTCGTCTTGGCTTCAAGATTCATGACTGATTATAACCAGTCAAAGAACCGAAACGCGTACAATGACCTGTTGAACTACCTGTTTTCACCCACAGATGGAGCTAACGCTGCAGGATTGAGTTACATTCGCATTCCGCTTGGAGCATCGGATTTTTCATCTGGAAGTGAGCTTCTCCCATCCTATTCCGAGAAACTTGAGAGGTCTAACCAGCTCGGAACTAGCCTACAATTTCGATAGCGTTAATGGCGACACATCGTTCAACAATTTCAATATCAACAATGCTCCTCCGTACCTATTCTCTGTCCTGACGGATATCCACAATGTTAACTCTCGTATGATTTTTGTGCATTCGGAGCTACCGCCTGAATGCTGATTGATTGTCCAGAGATCAAAGTTCATGTCCTACCGTGGTCACCCGTCTGTTTTTCTTTTCTCAAGATCCGATACATCGACGCTAACGCCTGTCTAGCCTGGATGGATGAAGAACTCTGGGACGATGAACGGCGGTTCCCTAAACTCTAATATGCTTACCCCCTGTGAGTAGCGATCCGCTCTAGAGTCATGTACCATTGACTGCTGTTGACACGCCCACATTTTTTTCCGTAAACAGACGCTACGTATCTTTTCAAATGTCTTCAAGGCTTCAGAGACCACGGCATCACCCCTTATGCCATTTCCATCCAAAATGAACCTCGAAACAGTGACACCACATACCCCACATCAACACTGACGCCTGCCCAAGAAGCACAGATCGGACAGGCTTTGAGAAGTTTGATGAATAATAATGGTTTTGGAAGTGTCAAGATTATTGGTAGTCGCCGACATTTCCTCCGTTGAGCTCGTCGACTGATGTATTCACTCTCTCGTCTATAGCTTACGACCACAACTGGGACAATGCTGCGTACCCTGTGCAGGTGCTGCAAGCGGCTCCTAATTCTTTTGCTGGCGCCGTACGCTAGGCTTTTGCTTCTTTCAAGTCCTTTCGTCCAATCACTGAAATATTCTTCAGGCCTTCCACTGCTATGGAGGATCCGTCTCGCAACAAGATACCTTCGTGAACGCATTCCCGAATAAAGAAGTATACTTTACCGAATGCGCCGGTACGATCGGCAGCGACTGGTGGAGCGATATCAAATGGTACATGGACAACATCTTCATCGGTGCCCTCGAACACGGTTCCAGTACCGGTCTCATGTGGAATATCGCTCTGGACGGCAACGGTAATCCTAGATTGCCAGGAGCAGGTAGTTGTGATGCAGGATGTAGACCTATAGTGACGGTGAATTCAGATGGAAGTTGGAGTGTTAATCAAGAGTTTTATGCGATGGCTCATGCTTCGAAAGCAATTATACCAAAAGATGCTGGAGGACCCTTTGGAAAGCGTGTCCGGGTTAACATTGGAGGGAGTTTGAGTTGGGCATTGAGGGTTAGTGCGTTTGTCACGAGGAGGAACAATCCGTCGGATTGGTTGAGATATTCGCTGGTTGTTTTGAACTGTGAGTATTCTGGTGTTGACATTTTGCTACCTCCTAATGTGTACAGGGGACGACCAACCGAACGGGTCTTGGAATCCTACTCCGGTTACAACGACGATTGAGTTCCGAGGGATGCAGGTGTGTATTGATGGCCGTTAATGTATTCAGGTCGTTGACATTCGTCATTTCTAGGCCAAGTACACCTTCCCGGGAGCTTCTGTGACTACGTTGTGGTGGTTTGCGCCCGGTGAAGCGTCTGGATTGACTAATGGAACCCAACTCGAGTCCTCCCAGATCTACGCCGATTCGGGACATGAAAATCCCGTCCCCATAGGGTCCTTCAAAAAGGAGCATGATTGAGAGTGTTTATTCGATTGGATGAGTCTATTGTAGGTGTGTCTGGCCTTCCTTCTTGGTTTTCTATTCCTCTGACGATCTACGTAGCGACTAGGTACCATGTCATAACTATCATGATTTACGGTCGTATTCACTTTGGGTTTTGGGGTTTATATGGGGTTTTTCATTCCTGACGAGAATGCCAGACGAATACATACGAAGATTCAGCAATATTTGTACTTGTACTAGGAGTATAGCAACCAACGCAGTTCATTGTGCGATTTTATTGGGGCTTGAGGTTATGCTCACGCACAGGTCTAACTAATAATGAGTAAACAAAGAATGCAACGATACATTTAGACAGAGACGAACTTCGTGGAGATTTATGTACACTCGCAACTACTTAAGACAAACGGCGTGTAAAAGCTGGCCTTGACTCTTGAGTGGCCTTGAGCCTCTCGGAAACTTTTTCAGGATTCTTTCCCGGTATCATTATATCATTGCTGGTGGTAAATGGTTGAGAAGCTCTTCAGGCTGTCGTTAGCTCTGAGCACAATCCATTGCTGAGAAGGCTGAGAAGGTGGTGCTCGTCATCGTCGTCGAGGACCTCGGTCCACGGTTCCACACGTGCAACGCCGTAACGTTTAATTCCACGTGACTGGAACGCGTCTCTATTTGGTCACAACGTGACGCGTAACGTTGACTGGTATCGTTCTCTCACCTCAACCACCATCACCTCAAGACTCATCCTCCTCCCTCAACAACTACTCTAACCTAAACAATGTCTGGACGTGGAAAAGGTGGAAAGGTGCGTGCTCGCTGTTGTCGGACATGAGCTGGCCACTCAAGTCTCTTTCTTTCTTTGCAGGGTCTCGGAAAGGGTGGTGCTAAGCGTCACCGTAAGATTCTCCGTGACAACATCCAAGGTGTGTAGCTTTGCACGCCGAGCACGCCGGTCTTACTCATCGTCATCGCCATTGCCAGGTATCACCAAACCCGCCATTCGTCGTCTTGCCCGTCGTGGAGGTGTCAAGCGTATCTCTGGTCTCATCTACGAAGAGACCCGTGGTGTCCTCAAGATCTTCCTCGAGAACGTTATTCGTGACTCGGTAACCTACACCGAACATGCTAAACGGTGCGTCGTCGCTGTGTTTCCTACTCGTTGGGGAGTATGCTGATCCTTGGATGTCGTCTAGTAAAACTGTCACTGCTCTCGACGTTGTTTACGCTCTCAAGCGATCTGGTCGCACACTCTATGGTTTCGGAGCATAAGGGCTGTGTCTCTTATGACTCATCTGTGAGTATTCTGCGTCATCGTCCGTCGTCGTCGTCGTTGCTTATGTCGCCCCATAGTCTTTTCTCTATACTCTACTATTCTCTATCTCGTCTGTTTTGTATGATGGCTTGTATATGTATATGTGTATGGATATGTCTCTATAATCGCTCCCTAGACCCTCTACATTACCGTGATGATGAATGAGTTTGTCACTGAATGCCCTCGCATGTCTTCAGTCCCAGTCGTCGACTTCGGATCCGAAGGTGTAACATCAGTATAACCTCAGCTGATACGTCTTTTGAACTGATGACCTTGTCCTTTGGAGAATTACAAGGACTTTGCCAAAAGTATCACTCCCGCGTCTCCGACTCGGCGAACCTTGAGTCAGTGACTCGAACTCGCAATTAGCACTACTCCAGCTCAAGTATTTTTAACTTTTTAACATAACGCGAAATAAGGAGATAAGATGCGTGGCATTGTAGTAGAGCCGATAGGATACGAATTAAGGATGATTTGGGAAACGAGGTCAACCGGCGGTCAATGTCTCCAGTCAAAAGTCCTCGATGCCATTGGTCATTTGAGAACTTTTCGAATTCTGCTGCTGATAGAAAAGTGCGAAGAGGTATTAATGTCTAATGGGCGATGGTGCCTGGATTCATATTACTTCTAGTAGTATTTTAACCAGTTGCCACAAAGACGGCGTAACTTGGGAGCATCAATAAAAGGAATGCTAAAACCTGCGTCTCGGTCGCAATTACGATACAAAAGCAACCGTACTACAACACTTACTCGTCAGGACACCATAGTACACAGGCCTCGCCGACCACTGGTCAGAGAAGAGGATATGTATGCCCCGATACATAAGCAAAGGCTTGAGCGTTTTGATAGGGACCACGACGAAAGTGAACGGACTTGCAGTACTGGAGTCAGCGAGAAAAAGCAGTTCAAGGAGACGAAAAGAAACAAAATCCAACAACACTCCACCAAGAGCGAGGGACGGACATCCGAATTGAAAGAAGACGAAATGGAAGTGGCTGCTCACCATAGCATCAAACATGTATCCATCCGTCCTTCCCATCCCCACCGATTCCCAACTATCTATCACCTCTGAGCCTAACGCATCCCAACGCATCGTCAATGCCTCAACACTACTCCTAGTCCCTTCCAACACGACGGTGACTGACTCTAAAGAGGTTAGGAACCGGTCCTTATGAAGAGGACCAAACCGAGCATACCCTCATATCAGGGTCCATTCAGGGATTGGATGTCTCCTTGCCTCATCTCGCAGCGCATCATCACCGTATTGCCACTCTCCTTCCGGAATCTGAGGGAGGTTTAACGGAACGAGAAAGCCAACCTCAACAGCGTCAACCTATGAGTATGTGTATGGGTATCTGAGGTGTCTGTTCAGAGGCCTATTCGAAGTGTAAGGCAAAGGGGGGAAAAACCAGAGTGATATATACATACCTCGTATGCCGCATCCTGTATTCCCGAACATCCTTCAAATCCAGCGATTTGCCTCCTCGTTGCACATCGTTGGTGTGATATGGTCTTGTCTTTGTCCTGTTTGGACATCTCGGTCCAATAGACCTACCCATGTGAAGTTCCAGGTCCATACGTTGACTCAGGGTGGAACGAAAAGGTGACTACATTCAAGAAAAATGGCTGTAGGTGGCCGTCAGGATGTTTAATCATGAGTGGCGAGAAGAACTGCCGACTGACAGGCCCGTTTGACCCATGTCAGACGACGAAGAAAGGTCCAGGAAGGCGGAGTGGCTGTGCACAGGCGGAAACAGACGAGCTTGTCGTCGCAGACGACGTCGACGGCGCAGAACACCAGCAATAGGATCAAGAATATAAGTGATGGCAGAGGAGAACCAAGGGAATAAGTGTACGAAGAATCAGGCCAGTAAACGAAAAATTGACTGGATGCTGCAATTTTAGTTTGGATGACGTTGCTCTCGAAAGCATGGTGTAAAAACGTGCTGGAGAATGGCGAGGTAAGGGACACTCATAGTAGGTAGAATTGAGGACTCGGAGCCAGGTCATACGGGTAAAGATGTGGCATTTCAGTCTAGCTAGGGGGGTATATATGCAGTATGTACTGCCCCGAAATTGGTGGAGTCATAGGAGGTAGATGACAGCGACGCCGCTTGGAGGCATTCAGTAACCCTGCAGAACTGTAATGGTGTGATATGGTCTTGGCTTCGTCCTGTTTGCACATCTCGGTCTGGCAATGGACCTACCCATGTGAAGTTCCAGGTCCATACGTTGGCTCAGGGTGGAACGGAAAGGTGACTACATTCAAGAAAAATGGCTGTAGGTGGCCGTCAGGATGTTTAATCACGAGTGGCGAGAAGAACTGCCGACTGACAGGCCAGCCTGACCCATGTCAGACGACGAAGAAAGGTCCAGGAAGAGGCGGAGTGGCTGTGCACAGGCGGAAACAGACGAGCTTGTCGTCGCTGACGACGTCGACGGCGCAGAACACCAGCATTAGGATCAAGACTAAGGGGAATGGCAGAGGAGAACCAGGGGAATGAGTGTACGAAGAATCAGCCCAGTAGACGGAGAATTGAGCTGGATGCTGCAATCTTAGTTTGGATGACGTTGCTCTTGAAAGGATGGTGTAAAAAACGTGCTGGAGAATGGCGAGGTAAGGGGCACTCATAGTAGGTAGAATTGAGGACTCGGAGCCAGGTCATACGGGTAAAGATGTGGCATTTCAGTCTAGCTAGGGGGGTATATATGCAGTATGTACTGCCCCAAAATTGGTGGAGTCATAGGAGGTAGATGACAGCGACGCCGCTTGGAGGCATTCGGTAACCCTGCAGAACTGCAATATAAGTCGAATGAACGTAGAGTAGAGGGTAAAACACGCACCTGAGGAAACAGTGCCGTGCAATCCAAAAGTAGTAACAGGTATCCAATGACGCAGTCCTGTCCTTTCTACAGCCAACGTATCTTCCTATTTTGCTTCAACCTATAAGAATCATCCCGACGTATTATGAATGCGGCGTGAACGGGATTTGGGGTCTGGGATGAAGGAGAGTTGTTAGGGGAGGAGTGATATGACTTTGAGGGCAGGAAAGGGTTGGAAATAAACTAGCAGACGTATATATATCTGTAGAACGGTGATAGAATGAGATTAAGCAAATAGAAGAAGGTAACGGAGAGCAAGGTGGTTGAGGTGAGTCTTGTGGTCAATGCGGGTGCAACGACGAGCACGTACCTTCACCAATCACCACGTAGCACCCAGATTGGACCGGCTATGGATAGCAGGGTTCCAGGGGAGTCCTGTTGATGGGTGGTGGTGACGTGCAGTCCTTTCCCGTCACACACCGTGACACCGAACCTTGTCGCGTTCCTCCTCCGCCAAAACACGTTTGTTCTCTTATCCGTATCTTCTCCCCATTCCGAGTATTGGACATGCGGTGGGGAGTATCATGGATGGACCCAACCGGATGACGGTGACCAAAGACGGTGTGGAAGTGGAGAGGGACGAGTGGAAGATTTGGGGGGAAGTTGCTTTGTGTCTTTGGTGGGCCCTTTGCAGAGGAGACGAGACGAAGATAACGCCCCCCACAGAACTACTAACACGAAGAGACCGTTTACGCTTGCTCCAACGACAACCCCAACAAGGTCTTTTCACTCTTCCGGATCCCACAACCCCCTCTCCCCACTCTCAAAAACTCCAACGCGAAATACCCACCCTCGCCCTTCGAGAATCCTACACTACTCGATGCTACCTGGGTCGACGACCTCTACTGCGACGGCTGCGAGTGCGGATACGACGACAGCAGGTTGAATGGGTCTGTGTCGGCGTTGCCGCCTACTCCAAGTCCGATTGTGAGTGCATACAAGGGGAGGGGATGCTGTAACAGGTGGACGTGAGTGTTGTTCTTTTTCGTCTTTTTTGTTTTCTGTGGTGTTTTTCGTTACCCCACCCATCTTTTCTCGTCTTCACCTACTCCTGAAACCCGTCCTTTTGGTTTAATTCGCGCTGTCGTTTCTATTCTTTTTTCTCATGTCTGTCCCCATCTTCTCTGTCTTCCTCTCCACGTCTTTCATTGCGTTTAAGCAAAGTAACGGATTACTGACGTTCTCTTCATTCTTCCCCCTTCTCGTATTCCCATCCCCACTACCGACCTCGCCCCGTCCGAGTTATACAATGTCAGCTGTGACTACGTTGTCGATTCCAACCCCCACCACTCTCCCTTCCCATCTTTCTCTTCTCTCCTCTCCGCCAAACCAAATCATCATCCCCCCTCCATCCATACTCACAAACGTGTTTGGTTCTTGAAACTGGTTTCGGGTTTTTGTTTCTCGTCTCGGTCTCGATCTCGTACACAGGCCCTCGACGCCGTCTTCCAATCCAGCATTGGAGTTGGTGTCCCGTCTGAGGACGGGGAGGAATGGTAATGGGAGGGAGAAGGGGGGGTTGCTATGGTAGGCCTGGTAGCACATTACATTATTACAATCACGAATACGAACACTTTTGAATATCTTTTTTGTGTCACTGTGTTGGTTGGTCTCGATGTGGAGAAGGGAGTCCGCCTATCCCCGAATACTCGCGCGCACGTCGAACCAACCGACTGGGGAACGAGTCTAGTGACGAAGGTGTACTATTGGTCGGAAACGAAGTCAAAACGACCTATGTACAGATAAGTACTTGATAGAAATGAGAAAAACTGGACGAAAAGTACCCGAGCCTTATTCATAGCTCTATTCTTAAGACTAGGTGAGTTTCTCATACTAAATTCATTTTCGCAAAAGGTGCTCTGGCATGTGCTGCTCAAGCCTTGCGAGTTCCGTGTGTGTACCTCAAGTCGCCAGCATAAATAATCTTCAAGTTTGTATTGCGCGAGCGAGCATCATTCCGCGTATAAGAGAAAGTCACGTGTAGGCGACACTTTCCTTTGCGCGCTCTGCCTGTTCATCATCCGCGTGTTGAGATCAAAATGCCGTCTAAAAAGCAAAAGAAATCCCAAAAGAAAATGAAAAATCAAGCAAAGAAGCAAGGTAAGTAATGGCCGCATTGACTGGTAGGCTCAGCGTCTAAAACTTCCTGGGATACAGACATCTCAGAGCAATCAGCTCAGGGCACTTCTCAGTCCAATGATTCCAAGAAGTATGAAGCCCTCAATATCTTCATTTTATCATACTGAATGCCAACAAAATAGGACAACATCTACTCAAGATAGGCACCACCAAGTGTATGGGTACTTTCTATCTTTCTAAGCAGTATATATTTAAAACTGCTATAGGGGTGCACCAGACAATGCTAGAACAGAAATCAAGTCAGTGCTTTTTCAGATAATTCATCATTACTTTGTTACTCTATACTCCTCTGACATGACCCTTAGCATGCTTGCTGGCCTTCAAAATGCCTCATTGAAGAACAATCAGTTCAACGTGGTTGGACATGATCAAATCACTAACAACTATTATGGTAATGTAAGCTACTGAGTTAATAATTGGTGACTCATTGTTCTGTTTGATTCTTAGGAAGAGAAAAGCAGGTTTGTGAAACTTATAAATCCTCTATTACTTGATAACTCATTCTACCAAACAGGAAATGACAAACATGTAGTTGATATTTTCTTGACTTAATCAACAGACACTGATTATTTTGAAGTCCTAACTTGCAGGATGTACTCCGATGTCCTGCACCTAGTCAGTACTTTACTGGCCGTAAAGACATCCTCCAGAAGCTTTCAGAGATTTTTGCAGTGGATGCCCCTCCCATGCTACGTGTAGTGACTCTTGTGGCAAAAGGAGGAACTGGGAAGACACAGGTGGTACTGAAATTTGTGTCTGAGCAAACCTCTAGGTCAAATTGTTTTATCCTTGGCTAGTGTTGAAATACTCACATATCAAAGCAGATTTTCAAACATTTGGTTTTTTGATGCAACCTCAAAAGCCACTCTTGAGACTGATTTCAAGAAGCTTGCCAAGGCTGCAGACATTGGGGATGGCATCAATGATGTCAAAGATCTCTTGGGGAGGAACTGCAAAGATTCACTTCTCATCTTTGACAGTGCAGATGACCCAGATATTTACCTAAATGATTACATCCCCAGCTGCAGTCATGGCAATGTGATCATTACAAGCCGTCTGGCAGACACTAGACATATGGCATCCCCTGGTCATCATATTGGTTTCAATGATCTTGAAAAAGAGGACGCCATTGAACTGCTTTTGCGGCATGCTCATGAAGACAAGTCAGCCACTACTCATGAGCTGGGATCCAGCATTGTTGATACACTTGGGTGCCATGCTCTAGCTATATCTACAGCTGGTGCCTATATTCATTCAACTGCCTCCTGTAAGCTCAGCAACTACTTGGCCCGTTTCAAACAAAAACAAAGGGAGCTCATCAAGTACAGAATGAGGTCTCTTGACAGGTATCAATGGACTGTTTTCAGTGCTTTTCAACTCAGCTTTGAAAAGTTAAAGAGCCGGACTCAGCGTCTTTTGCAAATCTGTGCTTTTTTTCACCACAAGGCAATTCCCATCCAGCTATTCCAGCGTGCAGCTGCTTTTGATGGTGAGGATCTTGCCCCTGGGGAGCAACCACCTGCCATGGCAAAAATGGAAGAATTCCTGTCACTCTTTGAAGATGATGACTCATGGGAAGAGAGTGTGGATGACTTGTGTCAGTTTTCTTTGGCATCATATGATAATGATGCAAAGGTTCTTTCATTACACTCTGTCATTCACGCCTGTTCCCATGAGACTGTTGATCTGGTGGACAGTGAACAAGATGTGGCATTTTTGCTAATTGGACGAGCTACTCCACTTGGATTTGCAGAAACTGACTATCAGTTCAGGAAGTACTTGTGGGCCCATGCAAGCTACATGGCTGAAAAGAATATGCCCACTGTTGGTGTGCACATTAGCCTAGCGCAGATCTTGAGAGATGCAGGAATGTGGGCTCAAGCTGAGGAGTTGGAGGAGAAGGTGGTTGGGATCAGGAAGGAAGTGCTTGGAGAGTGCCACCCAGACACATTGACTTCCATGAGCAACCTTGCCTCGGCTTATGAGAGCTGTGGAAAGTGGGAGGCAGCTGAGCAGCTGGGGGAGCAGGTGGCTGGGCTCAGGAAGGAAGTGCTTGGAGAGTGCCACCCAGACACATTGACTTCCATCAACAACCTTGCCTGGACTTACCAGAGCCGTGGAAAGTGGGAGGCAGCTGAG
Organism: Tetrapyrgos nigripes; assembly: GCA_013368315.1. Lineage (NCBI taxonomy): Eukaryota > Fungi > Basidiomycota > Agaricomycetes > Agaricales > Campanellaceae > Tetrapyrgos > Tetrapyrgos nigripes. Next base: position 91,870 of record JAACJM010000037.1, read on the forward strand.
CAGCTGGGGGAGCAGGTGGCTGGGCTCAGGAAGGAAGTGCTTGGAGAGTGCCACCCAGACACATTGACTTCCATCAACAACCTTGCCTGGACTTACCAGAGCCGTGGAAAGTGGGAGGCAGCTGAGCAGCTGGGGGAGCAGGTGGTTGGGCTCAGGAAGGAAGTGCTTGGAGAGTGCCACCCAGACACATTGACTTCCATGAGCAACCTTGCCTCAACCTACTGGAGCTGTGGAAAGTGGGAGGCAGCTGAGCAGCTGGGGGAGCAGGTGGTTGGGCTCAGCAAGGAAGTGCTTGGAGAGTGCCACCCAGACACATTGGCTTCCATGAGCAACCTTGCCTCAACCTACTGGAGCTGTGGAAAGTGGGAGGCAGCTGAGCAGCTGGGGGAGCAGGTGGTTGGGCTCAGCAAGGAAGTGCTTGGAGAGCGCCACCCAGGCACATTGACTTCCATGAACAACCTTGCCTTGACTTACAAGAGCCTTGGAAAGTGGGAGGCAGCTAAGCAGCTGAGGGAGCAGGAGTTTGGGCTCAGCAAGGAAGTGCTTGGAGAGCGCCACCCAGACACATTGGCTTCCATGAACAACCTTGTCTGGACTTACAAGAGCTGGGGAAAGTGGGAGGCAGCTGAGCAGCTGGGAGAGCAGGTGGTTGGGCTCAGCAAGGAAGTGCTTGGAGAGCGCCACCCAGGCACATTGACTTCCATGAGCAACCTTGCCTCGATTTACCAGACCTGTGGAAAGTGGGAGGCAGCTGAGCAGCTGGGGGAGCAGGTGGTTGGGCTCAGGAAGAGAGTGCTTGGAGAGCGCCACCCAAACACATTGATTTCCATCATCAACCTTGCCTCGATTTACCAGACCTGTGGAAAGTGGGAGGCAGCTGAGCAGCTGGGGGAGCAGGTGGTTGGGCTCAGCAAGGAAGTGCTTGGAGAGCGCCACCCAGACACATTGACTTCCATGAGCAACCTTGCCTTGACTTACCAGAGCCGTGGAAAGTGGGAGGCAGCTGAGCAGCTGGGGGAGCAGATGGTTGGGCTCAGGAAGGAAGTGCTTGGAGAGCGCCACCCAGGCACATTGACTTCCATGAACAACCTTGCCTTGACTTATAAGAGCCATGGAAAGTGGGAGGCAGCTGAGCAGCTGGGGGAGCAGGTGGTTGGGCTCAGGAAGAGAGTGCTTGGAGAGCGCCACCCAAACACATTGATTTCCATCATCAACCTTGCCTCGATTTACCAGACCTGTGGAAAGTGGGAGGCAGCTGAGCAGCTGGGGGAGCAGGTGGTTGGGCTCAGCAAGGAAGTGCTTGGAGAGCGCCACCCAGACACATTGACTTCCATGAGCAACCTTGCCTCGACTTACCAGAGCCGTGGAAAGTGGGAGGCAGCTGAGCAGCTGGGGGAGCAGATGGTTGGGCTCAGGAAGGAAGTGCTTGGAGAGCGCCACCCAGACACATTGACTTCCATGAACAACCTTGCCCCGACTTACAAGAGCCTTGGAAAGTGGGAGGCAGCTGAGCAGCTGGGGGAGCAGGTGGTTGGGCTCAGGAAGGAAGTGCTTGGAGAGCGCCACCCAGGCACATTGACTTCCATGAACAACCTTGCCTTGACTTATGAGAGCCATGGAAAGTGGGAGGCAGCTGAGCAGCTGGGGGAGCAGGTGGTTGGGCTCAGCAAGGAAGTGCTTGGAGAGCGCCACCCAGACACATTGACTTTCATGAGTAACCTTGCCTCGACTTACGAGAGCCTTGGAAAGTGGGAGGCAGCTGAGCAGCTGGGGGAGCAGGTGGTTGGGCTCAGGAAGGAAGTGCTTGGAGAGCGCCACCCAGGCACATTGACTTCCATGAGCAACCTTGCCTCGACTTACCAGAGCTGTGGAAAGTGGGAGGCAGCTGAGCAGCTGGGGGAGCAGGTGGTTGGGCTCAGGAAGGAAGTGCTTGGAGAGCGCCACCCAGGCACATTGACTTCCATGAACAACCTTGCCTTGACTTATGAGAGCCATGGAAAGTGGGAGGCAGCTGAGCAGCTGAGGGAGCAGGTGGTTGGGCTCAGCAAGGAAGTGCTTGGAGAGCGCCACCCAGACACATTGACTTTCATGAGTAACCTTGCCTCGACTTACGAGAGCCTTGGAAAGTGGGAGGCAGCTGAGCAGCTGGGGGAGCAGGTGGTTGGGCTCAGGAAGGAAGTGCTTGGAGAGCGCCACCCAGGCACATTGACTTCCATGAGCAACCTTGCCTCGACTTACCAGAGCTGTGGAAAGTGGGAGGCAGCTGAGCAGCTGGGGGAGCAGGTGGTTGGGCTCAGGAAGAGAGTGCTTGGAGAGCGCCACCCAAACACATTGATTTCCATCATCAACCTTGCCTCGACTTACCAGAGCCATGGAAAGTGGGAGGCAGCTGAGCAGCTGAGGGAGCAGGTGGTTAGGCTCAGCAACGAAGTGCTTGGAGAGCACCACCCAGGCACATTGACTTCCATCAACAACCTTGCCTGGACTTACCAGAGCCGTGGAAAGTGGGAGGCAGCTGAGCAGCTGGGGGAGCAGGTGGTTGGGCTCAGCAAGGAAGTGCTTGGAGAGCGCCACCCAGACACATTGACTTTCATGAGTAACCTTGCCTCGACTTACGAGAGCCTTGGAAAGTGGGAGGCAGCTGAGCAGCTGGGGGAGCAGGTGGTTGGGCTCAGGAAGGAAGTGCTTGGAGAGCGCCACCCAGGCACATTGACTTCCATGAGCAACCTTGCCTCGACTTACCAGAGCTGTGGAAAGTGGGAGGCAGCTGAGCAGCTGGGGGAGCAGGTGGTTGGGCTCAGGAAGAGAGTGCTTGGAGAGCGCCACCCAAACACATTGATTTCCATTATCAACCTTGCCTCGACTTACCAGAGCCATGGAAAGTGGGAGGCAGCTGAGCAGCTGAGGGAGCAGGTGGTTAGGCTCAGCAAGGAAGTGCTTGGAGAGCACCACCCAGGCACATTGACTTCCATGAGCAACCTTGCCTTGACTTACCGGAGCTGTGGAAAGTGGGAGGCAGCTGAGCAGCTGGGAGAGCAGGTGGTTGGGCTCAGGAAGAAAGTGCTTGGAGAGCGCCACCCAAACACATTGATTTCCATCAACAACCTTGCCTGGACTTACCAGAGCCGTGGAAAGTGGGAGGCAGCTGAGCAGCTGGGGGAGCAGGTGGTTGGGCTCAGGAAGGAAGTGCTTGGAGAGCGCCACCCAGACACATTGACTTCCATGAGCAACCTTGCCTTGACTTACCAGAGCTGTGGAAAGTGGGAGGCTGCTGAGCAGCTGGGGGAGCATGTGGTTGGGCTCAGCAAGGAAGTGTGTGGAGAGCACCACCCAGACACATTGACTTCCATGAACAACCTTGCCTCGATTTACGAGAGCCATGGAAAGTGGGAGGCAGCTGAGCAGCTGGGGGAGCAGGTGGTTGGGCTCATGAAGGAAGTGCTTGGAGAGCACCACCCAGACACATTGACTTCCATGAGCAACCTTGCCTTGACTTACCAGAGCCGTGGAAAGTGGGAGGTAGCTGAGGAGCTGGGGGAGCAGGTGGTTGGGCTCAGGAAGGAAGTGCTTGGAGAGCACCACCCTGACACATTGACTTCCATGAACAACCTTGCCTTGACTTATGAGAGCTGTGGAAAGTGGGAGGCTGCTGAGCAGTTGAGGGAGCACTGGGCTTTATTGGAATAAGAGGAATAGAGGGCAAGGTGAAAGTAGAGAAGACAAATGTGTTGGTGTAAGTATTGAGGATTTCTTGATACTTGAGTTTACCTCTTCTGGTATATCTGGAATTGCTAGACAAATAAGTACTTTGGAATTGATAGAGAGTACCTCATCTAGTTAGTATCTGGAGTTGCTAGAGAAGTACTTTGGTGTCAGTACAGTGTACTATACTATTACAATTACTATTTATAGGGATCATTATGAAGCCTTTATGAGTTAACTTAGGTCAACCTCAAAAAGTTTGGCCAAAATGGTGAGGATAATTGAAGTAAGTACTGTTATAGCATTGGATGATCTAATCTTTGTTGCTCAGTTCAGGATGCTTGAATGCAAATAAGAACAAACCAAATAGAATACACTGCAGGCCCTCAATAAAACAGCCTCATCAGAGAAATGTCTGAAAACTTTTAGGCCAGATAATCTGACAGCAGAGTAATAGTCAATTGTACTACCTTATAAGGGAGGCAAATTTATATCCATTGCCTTATCACTCCTGATAAGCTGCTTAAAATTCCTCTGTAGCTACATACAATTATTTTCAGTGGGTAACAAGGAAGTATAATGACTAGGAGTAAGGCAAAAGAATAATAAAACAATAATTATGAAGCAATGGTAATGGTCCAATTAAAAATAGGGGCTCATTGTAGTTGCCTTGAGCAAACTCAACCATATAGGCACATAAAAGTCCCTCATTGAAACTATTTAATTTTATAATAGGACCTGCCTGAGAGGATAATTGGATAAAATGGTTTTGAGTCAGTTATAAGGTCTGCATTTACTATATTAGCCCAAAAGGCCCAAAATAATCTTGATGCTTGCCCAGAATCAACTTGTATACAGTTTACATTAACTTAGGTAAGGCCTGAGTACAGCTGGGAGGAGTAGCTAGGTGTGAAGGTTAATGTCTATGGCTGGATCATGATGCATGATCATGCAGTGATACAGCTTGAGTGGTGACAGTGGGTGTGTGGCAAAGATGAAGGTGAAATGGTGGTGATGAAGAGGGTACAGGCAAGTGAGTATGGGTAGTGAGTGTGATGTGTGTGTAGATTCAGCAGCTCATCAATGTTGCCTGCAGTGGTTGTCTTGGACCAACTTCTTGGTCAAATAGAATGCCAAACATGCAGGTGAATGATGAGGTGAAGAGCTGGAGGAATAATGATTGGCAGTGTCATGAGAATCCAGAGTCTTGTATGCTTGGTCAATACAGTAGATCTTTGCTTTATCCTTGTCTTGCTGTTTCATATTCACTTTCCCTGGACAATGACACTGTACTTGTAACCATTCTTGACGACCATGTCATCATTTCAGTGGCTACTTCCCTGACTTCTGCAAATCTCTGCCAAAGTTCTCGACCAAATGATGCCTATGTTGCTCAGACATAGATTTTGAGTGGGAATTCCAGCTTTGTTTGGCTTTGGACTTGCCAGTTGAGATGTATCCTCAATTTGCATTGCTTCATCAACATGTAGAGCTCTAACAAAGGACATAGGAACACCTTCAATGCTCAGACATGCTCTTATGGGCAACTTACAGGCCTGATAAGTGAACTCTTGCCTAGTGCATACTCTCTCTTAATGCATACTTTTAAGCCTCGACCAAGGGGTATGCATTAAGAGGGAGTTTGCTGTAATCAGAATTCTGACATGAAAGAGACATGTACATAACCCAATGGATAAACTGAAAAGACCATATGCCCAACAACCCAGAACAAGGCTGCTTAGATCAATAACAAACCCCCAAATATAACACCACCTACAACAGCACCCATCATCCCACCAGTCAGTCTGCAAGCAGTGTTATTGTTATTGCTACTGGACTCTGAGGATCCAGAGCTACCAGTTTGAGAAACCAAAAGTAAAATAGAGACCATGCTACCAGTCTCAGCCAGTGTAGTAGTGTTGTCCAGGTTTACCTGTACAGTGGCTCAAAAAATTGTCCACATGTTTGGCACTTTTGCAAAGATCCTTGATTATCTAGCTATTGAGCAAAGATATTTAACAAAAGCTAGTTATGTTCAGAATTTCCTTGATTAGAGCTACACTAATCCATTTTTTTTGTCTTATTTGGTTGAACACCTATGAAGATATGCCTAATTTAAAATGGTAAGTCATTTGGACAATTTTTTGAGTTGCCACTTCAAAATCACTATTGCAACAATATGATGTCTCATAGCTGACATCATCAATGGAGCTGTACAGTGATGCAATGCCTACATCATAATGATGTCATAGCTGCCAGCTGAACCTTATATAAGGACATCCAGATGTTCTATGACGCCAGAAAAAAAGCCAAAAACTTTTGTCGCAAATAGCTAACAAAAGAGTAATACTTGATTGTAATCCCTTATAAGGGTACAAAAATGATATCCATTGCTTTGTAACTCCTTATAAGCTGCATAAAATTACCCTGTAGCTTAATTATCCTCACAATTGTTTTGAGTAGGTAACAAGGCAGTATAATCATCAGAAAATAATTTTCAAAGCCTTGTCTGAGAGTATAATCTATACATAACAATTTCAAGTCCTGAATTGACTATAATGGTGCAAAAGGTTTAAAAAAATCTTGATGCTTACCCAGGATCAACTTGTATGTAGCACTTGGCAGAACAAAAGATATACTGGAACCTTGTCTGAGAGTATAATCTATACACAATAGTTTCAAGTCCTCAATTGACCATAATGGCACAAAAGCCCCAAAATAATTTTGATACTTGCCCAGGATCAACTTGTATGTAGTGCTTGGCAGAATGAAAGATATATTGGAACCTTGTCTGAGAGTATAATCTATACACAATAGTTTCAAGTCCTAAATTGACCATAATAGTGCAAAAGCTCCAAAATAATCTTGATAATTCCCCAGGGTCAACTTGTATGTAGTGCTTGGCAGGATGAAAGATATATTGGAACCTTGTCTGAGAGAATACTGTACAATTTTGAAGCGAGGTTCATGGGTTTACTGCATGACAGGCTCACGTCTGTAGTTCATTAGTTCAGAGGTCTGGGTGATGCATGACATAATGAACTTAGTTCATTCATGACTCAAGCAGAGGTTGAAATACCATGAGCTCTGGCACTGTTTGGAGCTTCCTGATCAAAGCCTTTTTGGCATTCACCCTGAGTTCTAGAGTCTAGACATGCCTCTAGACCAAATCCCACAATTTGTTTCTCTGGAAATATTTTCCTTTGCTCCACCCATTGAAATGTCGGAATCTTCGGATTGCTCACTTCTGAAGTGTCTGGTCTGGCCAAAAGTATCCAATTCTACTCGTCGAAATGCTACACAGACTTTCACCATCCCAAAAGCCATCAAAAAATTTCTATTTCCAGAAAATACATTGCCAATTCCCAGTGTTCTCCAATCCTCATTTCCCATTATCACACACTGAAAGCTCAACGTAGATATTGACAGCTTTTTCTCGCATAACACCCCTGTCATAATTTCCCTGGAGAATCTCTCTGAGCTTCTCCAACAGCCACTTCCACCAGAAGATGTCATACACAACCTCAAGAAACTCTCACATCAAAAATGGTTGGACAGAGTGCAGTCTGTGGTTTATGCACACACAAAGAATGTCATTTGCTATCCACTATACATCATATCATTCTGGAGTACCATATTGACCATTCGAAACATTGTGCAGTGGCCATGGTACTCTGGAATGACTTGGCTTAAAAAGCACCAAGACAACCAAAAGCAATCCTCTCAGCTTTGCAATGCCTCCGCACTTGCCACAGAACTACTCCACTCTATTCCCTGGTGAAAAACTCTTCCAGACCCCTATTGGTCTTCTATTCACCATCTAGCCTGACTGCTTGGTACTGATCAAGCAAACAGCTCACTTGTAGATATGATGCTCATGAATATCCAGGAGCACATCTCTGGAAGCCTGGTGTTGTCTAGAGGATACATCATAAATGGTGTCATTCTTGTGCCAAAAGTTTTGGAAGTGATGGAGGGAAAGGTGGAGGCTTACAAGAATGAGAAATCTTGGTCTTGGTTGCAGGAAATTGCAGAACAGGTCTTTGTCCAGGGCAGAGTGTTGGTGACCATAGTCAACTTGGAGACCCTACTGGCAGAGGGAGCCAAGGAAGGTCTGCAGCACTGGGTTCCACTAATTGTTAATGGAACACATACTTGCATTTTGTATGGTGACTCCTTGACCAATCAGCCTGCACTGCTGCCAAAGTTAGCCAATGGACTGCATATGTAGAGAAGCATACACACTGACCTTTGCTATGAAGTTGTAAAACTTCCCACTACCATACAAGTTGACGGTGTTTCCTGTGGCTTCATGGCAATCAATGCACTGGAAAACCACATTTTCGATGCCATCCAGTTGGTTGGAGCACATGATGTCACAAGTATGTGGTTGGAGATTTTCTGGAGGCTGGCTCAGTGCCTGGATTGGGTGAGTAAGATTCCTGAACCAAGTTGCAGTTTTCTCACCAGTGAATAGGACAACAAACTCATGCAGACTGACAGCAGCAACAAAAGTGACAGAGATCCAATATCCTTTGATCCCACACGTATTCCAGCTATTGGCCCTCTACCCCCATTTTCCCTGTCCAGTAGAAAGAGCCGAGAGGGGTCCCAGACTAATGAAGCTGATTTGGGCAGTGACTGGTCCAGTTCAATGAATGGAGAGGAAGGAGCCAATGACAAAGAGGAGAGTGATGAGGACAGTGACAAGATGAGTGACAATGAAGACACCAATGAACAACATGGCAAGATCAGTACATTGCGACAAGGAACACTTAATTTCCAACCAATTTTGTGGGAGGAATTTAAGGAGGTGACCCATGCTGCTTTTGAAATCCATGAAGCCAAGGGTGAGTGATGGGCACAGAAGATGGTTTTTTGAGCAGAGGAGAAATGGGAACACAAGAAGAAGCTAGCCAGGGAACGCCAACATGAATGCAGAGCGAAGAAGAAGCTGAAGAGACAACTGGAAGTGGTGCTGATAGAGAGGACAAGGCAAGAATGAGCAAAGTCTCGATATCATGGCTTCATTATGTCAACTCATAACTCATTTAGAAACAAAAACTGCACAAACATGACGATGCTGAAGAATTTGACATTGCCTATCATTCCTGACCACACTGCCAAGTTGACAAACTCTATGTTGAGAAGAAAGCAGCGAAAGGGATTAGAGCAAATTCAGTAAATGTACGGAATTTGATTTTTTTTTCTGCAGGCCCAACTCGATGGCAGTCCCAATGCCCAGCTTGAAGCTTTCGGAAAGTTGGTAACGTGTGCGTCGTTCTGTCCTGTCCATCACTCGCAATGCCTTATAGGCCAGTGCACCCAGACCTCAAGCACCAAATACCCATCCTCTTTCACCAACAGAATAGGTCTATCCCAGAAATTGAAGAGATCACTGGGCTGAAGAAGACTTGCATCTATAACACCCTTCAGTATGACGAACTCTATGGAGTTCCATTCAACCCTCACGCTCGTCAATCTGGCTGTCCCTGTACAATCTGTAGTGATGATGCTTACTTCATTGTCAAGCTTCTTCAACAACGCAAGACTATGTAATTTGGATGAAATCCAAACTCAATTGCACACATGCCTGGGTCTTTACGTATCAAAACCATCCATCCTTCAAATGATTCGTTGACTCTACTTCTCTCACAAATGTGTATCGACAAAGGCCAAAGAAGCAAACGACCTTCTACGCTCCCATCACTGGAATACTATAGCCAAAATTGTGCCATTTCCTGACATGCTAATGTTCACCGATGAGGCTTCACGGAACTGAAGGACCCATCAACGTTGATATGGCTGGGCAGTGAAGGGCGGGCATTGTATAGTCACACAGCACTTTGTCACAGGGGAGAGAGTATCTATATTACCTCTGCTGACAATTGACGGAATTATCATGCACAATGTCATCCCTGGACCTGTGTCTGCAGAGCGCTTTTTGCAGTTCTTACGTGAATATGTGGTGAGTATGCTAAGTTTGTATATCATATTCTATGTAGCTGACTACTCTCTAGATGCCACTCACCAATCCATACCCTGGTCCTCGTAGTGTCCTTGTCATGGACAACTGCTCTATCCACCATGTTGATGAGGTTAGAGAACTGGTTGAAGAGCAAGGTCATACATTCATTCTTTTTTTTTACGAAGCCATTATCTAACGTGATGCTGTTATAAACTGCAAGCTAATCTACCTTCCTCCTTATTCACCTGATCTCAACCCTATAGAACTCGCTTTCTCAGCCATCAAAGCATTTCTACATTGTCATACTACCAATTTTGGCCTTTCTATCATCAATAAAGCTTGTCATACCATTACTTCTTCCAAAGCATGGGGATTCTTTCGTAAAGCAGGTTATGTAACATTTTCTATGTAGAAACTATGGAACTCTTTCAAAGCATTGCCCCATTCCCCAAAACCTTGTTTGATTTTCATTCTCCGACTGGCGACACAAGAAACTTTCTTCATTACCACCATCTCAGCTCTCCCCACTACCATCCTCATGCCATGAAGTGCCTCTCCTCCTCCCGATGAGGAAGACTCCATCACCGAACTCAATCAGAAAGTCACCATCACCCTTACAGTCTATAAACTCACCTCGAGCATGGCTTCCAAGAAGAAGAAGGAGTCGAAGGACACCAAGACCAAGGAAATCGAGCATTTGTTCAAGGAGTCAAAGGAGGCCTACTTCTCACTCATGTCGGCTACTCTGAAGAAGTTTGGCCGTGACAAAGGGTTCAATGTGTCAGAAAACTTGGCCTTCAAGATGAAGTTCCATATATCTCCTGACCTGTGAGTTTTCAGTATGTTTTCGTACTTGGTACTGATAACCTGAGACAGCAAGGCAAAGTCTGTTGATGTAGAAGACTTCAACGAGTACTCGGACACAGTCAAGAAAATCTTAGAGACTCCACCCTCAAAAGGGATCACCATTTATGTCGACAAGAAGGATATCAAATCAGCGAAGGCAAGTACTACGACTACTCAAATACAATACCTTTTCGCTAATTCTCTTGGCCTCTAGAAGCGAGGCAATGGTGACTCAGACTCGCAGTCATCTGATGACAATGACACTGTGAGCTTCAGTTTTTTTTTTCATCGCTCTGATGACAGGTTCTGACTCTTCAATATTCACAGGGAAGGACACAGCACATTGCAGCGGAGCATGCCGTGGCCAAAAAACGTGGCCTCCTGGAGAGACAGTACGGTGATCCGAGCAAGGGAGACTCCTCCTACAAGTGCCCTTCTACAGGAGAGTCTGTGCACTTGACCACGTACATGCTATCGGAATGGGCTAGGGCCATGGTGAGCTTGCCTTTATACTAGTGATGCATTGGCTCATTTTGATCTCTTTAGGTCGACAAAAAAGCGACCCTTGAAACTCCTCCCGATTCTGTCACCTTTGATCCTCGCACACGCCAGAGTTCGCTTCTTCGCAACTGCCGCTCTTCCTCTGTCAGTACCGATGGTTCTTACAGTGGCTCTCGTGCCCTGATGTCTGAGCTGGGTTTCCCATCCAATATATTGGATTGTTTTGTCCCACATCCCAGGACCCCTGCTCCTACAACTCCGCCTCACTCCCACCCTTCATTTGATTACCAAAACACTCCTACCAAGCTTCCTCGCTTCCTACAGTATGCAAAGGAGGCCCCATCGTTTCAATATCAACTTGCTACACACGCATATGGCCCAGACGTGTTGGAATTTGTCAACAACAAAGACTTGGCTTCCCTGAACATCCCTGCTGGTGAAGTCATTTGCCTCAAGAAGGCCACTGCCGCATTCATGACAAGTGATGAAGCTAAGGTTACCAAGTGCAAGACTCCTAACGATGTGGAACCTGACACCCATCCTGCTAAGGAGCCCAGGGTCGAGACCGTGGCACTAGAGAAGCGATGGCGTGATGGCTCGGGAGCCCAAAGACTTTATGGGACAATCAAGCTGGGTGATGGAAACTGCGGCTCTGATGCAGATGTTGAATGGTTCTTTAGAGCAGATGGAATGCCTGCATTTGCGCCTGTTCCTTTGGGATGGGCTGTCACTCTTGAGAATGACGATGAGTGCTCTGATGATCCTCTTTAGTTGGACTTGCGTCCTTCCCTGCATGATTCCTTCTTGATAATTGTATTTCCTTGTGATTGTTGTAGTTTTCCTCTCATGTTCTGTACTAGTAATCTGAAGGGTACCAGGTAGTAATACATAGTCTACAAGATCCATAGTAAATTGTACGCTAGAAATTGTAACAAGTTTTCTTATCACTGTTGTCAGTGATGTTGTAGGTGGGGCACTCAGTTCTTTCACGTAGTCTTTGGACAGACTGCAGACTACATTCATGACATTAGTTCCATGTATTTCGATTGACAGTGTTTTCACAATATGGACTGATACGAACTTGTAGGTGAAAACCTATGCTTGTACCGAGAAGGACCGATTGACTGCCGATTGACTGCCATCAAGTTGGGCCCACAGAAAAAAAATCAGATTCCGTACATTTACTGAATTTGCTCTAAAGCTGGATGTAAACATTGGAAGACTGAGAAGCCCCTGACATGAACAAACTGGCTTGACCCATTCCTCTGCGAGAAAATAAAGACAGCAGTTGAGAGGGCCAGTTATCCATACCGACCCATGGACATTGTGAGAGAGGCCCATGGCCTAGACAAGTTGCTGAAAGGCTTGACAATGCAGGTGGTTGGGCAATGGATTGACCCAGATGCAAAGAAGGAAGGGAAGTTTGCTTGGACAGAGAAAGTATTGGCCAACGTGAAGGAGGGTGTTGCACCAGGAATATGGAAGACTGGACATAAGGGGATTCTGGTTAGGAGACTCTACTGCTCTGCATGAGAAAACATCTGACATACCCTATATAGCATGACCATAAAAATGTATGCAAGCTCATCAACAAGCAGCTGATGGGACTACAATCACTCGGTATTCCACTAGCTGCTACCACCATACATGACATTATGGTAGTAATCCTCACGCAGCATGTTCCCAGAATCTTTGACCAGGACTTGGGTGATGGAACAAAGTTCTGTTGCAGTGAAAGCTTTGTTCACTGCTACCTTTGCAGTTGATTGGGATAGTCTCTTCGGTCAGGTACTCGTGCAGCTCAAAAGCTACTGGAGAACCATGAAGCTATTTTGTTGGAGGCCTTCATCAGAGAAGCTGCCACTATCTGTGACTACCAGATTCCAGAGGACCTGATAGTCAACACCAACCAGACTAATTTGATGTATCAGCCAGGTACAGCAATGATGTGGAGTGCAGAGGGGGAGAAACAGGTGGATATCTGCAGGAAGGAAGGAAAGTGAGCATACACACTCATACCATTGATAGCTGCAAGTGGTGAAGCTCTTCCTATGCAGACCATTTACCGAGGACAGACAGCGCAGTCTTGTCCCAGCAAGAACTCCCTGGCATATGAAGCTGCAAATTTGTTAGGTTTTCTTCTGGAGCCATCTAAAGCAGACACATATTGGTTGACCTTTGCCACTATGCAATCTCTCGTCAACAAGATAATCAGCCCATACTTCGATTCCAAGAAAGCGGCACTAAACCTGGGTCAGGAACAATATGTGTTATGGAAAATAGACTGTTGGTCTGTGCATCGGTTGGCAGAATTCTTGGACTGGATGAAGAAGGAGCACCCATGCATCATCATCATCATATTTGTCCCAGTGTCTTGTATCGGGGTCTTTCAACCACTCAAGCTCAGCATTAAACGAACGACACACTGTTAGAGCTACTAAAATGGAAAGAAGACGGAGATCAAAATACGCTGAAGTTGGATACTAGTCTTACTGTTCCTCATGACTGGTCACTGGGCTGGATTGTCGAAGCCTACAAGGATATCAATAAACCTGAGCTAGTGAAGAAGGTATGTACACAGGTATTCTTGAGAATCTCCAGCTGATCAAGGTGTCAACAGGCTTTTGAGATGTGTCATGTAGGAGAGACAGGGCTCAATCTGTCGCCTGAAGCATTAAAACTGCTTCATGAGCTTCCAAAGACCAACCTGAGACTCTTTAATGAACTCACTGATACCAACACCACTCCCTACACATATCAAGAACCTACAGACATTAAGCGAAGCAAGTCAGAGAAGGGAAAGGGAAAGGGGAGAGGGAAGGAGGAGGTAACAGAGTCAGAAGAGTATGTGGGAGACAAGGAACCTGTTTTCTCACCAGATTACAATGACCCTCAAGGGGTACTCACTTTCTTATTGCCTGACATCACCTTCATTTTTGGTCATAAGGCCTGACCCCCTCCCCCCCTCCCACTCCCCTGCCATAAAGAGAAGGTGATGTGTAAGCAATAATTACATAAGATCTGCCCTTTCCTCAACCCATAGCCACCCATCCACAGTCTCTTATGGTTTTCACTGGTATCTACTCCATTAATAGTATTTATGTGATACATATCATGTATGCATGCTGTTTTTGTTCTGTCATGCAGTGTAACAAGTCACATGGTAACAATGGAACAGTCTGACTCTCCTCACATATTTGATTTCTTGGCTGACAGAATGAGCCTGGACACTGTTTTTGTCTCCATTTCACATTTTTAACAAGTGCTAGACTGAAAGGAAGGCTTTAACAGGCCATCCAGGTACTTATTACCTGGTATGTCATTTTGGGTCATAAGGACCCCTACACCCCCCCTCCCCCCAAGGTGATATCAGGTAATAAGGCTCTGGGTACCCCTTGATGACCCTTGCAACTTTCCAACAGAAATTCTGATAGAACATCTTGTGACTGGCAAGGAAATCAAAGGCATGGCAGTGAGGCCAGATGGCTTGTTGGTCTGGGAAGTGGATGTCCAGGAAGAGAAAGCAGAGGATGGAAAAGAGATGGAAGCTGTTCATTCTACTTGTGCTGAAGGCAAACAATTAACCAAGTGGCCAGCATGGCTCACGAGAGACTGGCTGTACACTGGTGGCAACAATAGTGACAATGATTAGAGTAGGTTTGTAGACGTGTCATGCATGTCATGGTCATATGTACATGGCTTTTTGGGGCTGTTTTGGCCGGAAATTTTCTTGGTCTGTCACGCAGTTCAAAGCTCAAGGTGACGCATGACTGAACTTAAAAAACGCTAGTTCAGAGGGCCTGGTGACACATGACTGAACCTCACTTCGAAATTGTACAGTAAGTGGGGCCATCAAATACTATCCACAAACGTCTGAGTGCTGCCATATCCAAATTGGGATACATTCCTGCACCCCTCCCTGCCATGGTACATGCTACCCTGCCTGCGGGACCTATCACAAAGGTATAACTATGAATTACATGAACTATTGCAATATATTACGACTAGCAATTGTCGAAAATTTGACATTTGGATGACTAGAATGAAGTCCAAAGTGACTTGCGCAAAGTCACCTCTCATTATCTTGTCAGATTCTGGTCTGACCCTTCCCTTTGTCTTTTCCCCTAAAGTTCTATTTTTCCAGGTGGTTTGGGGTCTTTCCTTGGTCGGAAATTATTTCACTAGGTGAACTGTTCAATAGTGCTTATTCAGGACCATGCATTGTTCCCATGCCCTTCTGATTGTGCCAGCATGGGCCCTCTTGTATGTTGAGCATATATATAATTAATCACTTGTCAATTACCTTCTTTCCATAAGCTTCTACTAGTTTTCTTTCTCTCTCTGTGAGTCCATTCTGCCAGAATGTTTTTTTTGGTCTACTTCTTTATGTCCAGCAGTAAAATCACTTGCAGAGTAAGATAGTACACAGCTCCCACCTTCATCGTAGGCCTCAGTATTGGAATCAGGCTTCTCTTCATCGTCTCTGGATGGCAGTGGTGCAGGTAAAAATGTAGTGTCCCTCCAATCACCCCAGATGTGGGGTTCCTCTTGCGTACTGAGCAGGTGCATAAATAAGTAGCTCTCCATAAAGTTATCTGGCCTGAATCATAGTCAGTAAGTGTTAGTCTATGTTTAGAGAACATACACATACCAGGTTGGTGAAGTAGTCGATGAGAGATCAGTCATGTACACGCCAAAATCTACTGCTAAGACATATAAGCAGATGCTGAAAGAGAGAATTAATTATTTGGACATACCTTTACTACTCATCAACTCAGCTTGAAGCCCCTTCCATGGAGATCCAATCAGTATACTTGTCGAGCTGAAGGAAGTGAGGATTGTCCTTTGCAGAGAGGTTTGAGTGAAAAACCTGGAGGAACAATGATCAGCGCATATCAACAGTATGAAAGGAGACCGCTCACCGATGCCCTATATCCTTTGATGAATGACAGAGGAAGTTCTGAAAGGTCCATCCTTCCAAAGCTTAATGGATAGGTGGCTGAGTTTGGATCCTAATACTTAAATAGCTTGCTAAAGATTGTCAAGTCTGTAGGACCTGACTTCTTCCATATCTATATAGATAGATACAGCTCAGCGAGAAAGAAGAGTCAACACTAAATATATTCATACCTATATAGATAAATACAGCTGTATGTATATATGAGTAAAAGAAATACTTGAGAGACATAAGTACTAACCTCAGCGAGAAGGAAGAGTGGCTATGGATCGCTATTTAACATACAGAGACAAATGAGGAAACCACGTGACCATAAAGGGCAGTACATGGACAAGATCTGGATTGCCACATGAGATAACGAAAAAGGAAAGAAATGAAATATAAAATCCTACAGAGTCTGCACAGATATCACGGCCGTTATGCAGCAATGCGGTCGTTTTTTGAGGATATACCGAGCTCTGTAGCTGCTCACTTCAGTATTTCTCTTGGATTGGAATCTTTACATGACTAAAAATGCAGGAGGCAATGTGAAAGGCAGCCTCCTTGAAGTGGAATTGAACGAAAAATGATACCCATCCATATGCAGTGCACTCAGAAGTGACTCAAGGAGGGCGGGATAGCACTGATCCATAGGCAGGACTATAAGCAATGTGCAGGATCCATAGCCTCCTTATTGGGATAATAACCCAAAGGGCCTGGAAAGGCTGTACATGACATCGCTCTTGACACTACTTACACTTACACTATACTTGTATATACTCCCGTCTAAGCAGCAGGGGCCTGATTCCTCTTCCTCCAACTTGGCCTGTTCTAGCTTACACTCAGATTCTAGCTCAGGCTCAAACTTCAGTTCGCTGAGTCCCTCAGACTCACAATCACATTCTCCTTAGGAATACATTGTACTAGTAGCTGTAGTACATCCTAATGTAGTATTTTCTTTCAATCTTATTCATTTGTTGTAACGGCTGTTACTGAATTTGTAGTATTATATCATACATTCTCATGTTTCCAAGTACTTAAGTACTCTCTCGGACTTTCTTCGAGTAACTCTTTCTCTTACATCGCCTTACCTGTCTTGTACGTACCAGTGGTAATTAAAAGCCCTGTCTTGCATATTGAGGCCTGAGGCACCAAGAGAACCGAGTTACAGATAGATAAGATGGCGAGTGAGACAGGCTTTCTTTTCTTTCTTTTGGTCAGAATCCTGATGTCTTGACTCATTAACCTTCACAGCTAGCTATCATGATTCCCAGCTGTACACCTACATTATATGTGAATGATTCCTGAGATAATCTTCTGTTCTGTCAAGGGCTGTATACAAGTTCATTGTGGGCAAGCATCAAGATTATTTTGGGCCTTTTGAGCGTATTACTGACTGAAAACCATTTTGTCTAGATTATACTCTCAGGCAGGTCCCAATATAAAATCAAATAGTTTCAATGAGAGAATTTCATGTCCTCATTCTAGTTGTCTTGAGTAAGCTCAACCTTATAGGTCCCTAGTTTTAATTGGTTCATTACTGTTACTTCACAATTATTCTGCTATTCTTATTTTGCCTTACAAGGCTTTGAAAATTATCCCCTGGTCATTATACTTCCTTGTTACCCACTCAAGATAATTGTATGCATTAATTAGCTACAGAGTAATTTTAAGCAGCTTATCAGGAGTGATAAGGCAATGGATATAAATTTGCCTCCCTTATAAGCTAGTACAATTGAGTATTACTCTGCTGTCAGATTATCTGGACCAAAAGTTTTCAGACATTTTCCTGATGATGGCATATGGTCTTGTTCTTGTCTTCCCAGTGACGCATGGGTTCTGATGGCCTCCGTGTACCTGGCTCCTTTTGGATTCTCAAATTTGAACGTTATGTTGTGGTTCTCCTAACAATATGCTAGAGATAGTGTTTAATGGTTATTACAAGTTATCTAAAAGTGAGGGAGTTTTTCCTAGGTTCTGTCCATGTGATGAAAGGGGACTGGTGACAAATCTCCTTCTACCTTGGCTTCTCGGAATTAACATGAGATCGATAGCATTATAGATTATTTGCCACAATGGTGTTATTTGAACAGTCCCCTTGGCAAAATCTCGAAAGTTGTCGACTATTCTAGTGCCCCAGTGAAAATTGCAGACGATCGGAATGACTAGCCGAGGATCTACTGTGTGTGTTGAATTGTTACTTCGTACTGCTTGATCGATTCCCTAGTGTACCTGTATGTAGCTGATCCAAGTTTCTACTTTTGCAGTAACTACCTGGTCGATCGACGGATCTAGCTTCAAGCTAAGGGATGTTGAGGTGAGGACTATGCATTTCTACACAGGGCCAGATCTGGTTGACCTATCATGCAGGATCTGTGTTTCAGGGTACTGGATGTCTCGCTACTACATTGGAAACTAACATCCATGGAAGGCACATTGGATCCAGGGAACACAAATTCAGTGAGGAGTGTAGGTAAGAATATAGAGTATAGAAATGTGCTTGCACTTTCATCATAGGATTCATGGTACTCAGGTACGGGGGAGGGAGAGTGCTGCTTCAGACAGATGCTGATAATGAATGATATGCTCAATCCATCCTCATAAAATGCTGCTTCTCTGGCATGACATGCCCATTCCAAGCCAGTATAGTC
Source organism: Tetrapyrgos nigripes (assembly GCA_013368315.1). Lineage (NCBI taxonomy): Eukaryota > Fungi > Basidiomycota > Agaricomycetes > Agaricales > Campanellaceae > Tetrapyrgos > Tetrapyrgos nigripes. Next base: position 110,474 of record JAACJM010000037.1, read on the forward strand.
TTTACTTACCTTCAGTGGTTCTCAACAGACTTTTCTGACATCAAATCAAATGATGTGACTGTATCTTTTACTCTCCTGTGTATTCCTCAGTGTTGGGCTTGGTAAAGCTCAGCAGATATGGGACATCGTCAGTGTTGCTCTTAGTATATTGCCATTGCCGCTAGCTTCTCCATTTCATCGCTTTCACAGACAGTGGCAACCCACCTGGGATTGTTCTTCATTATTTAAACAAGTGTCTGTGCCATCCCCAATCAACTTTGTCTCCCCTGGAGCAATCGGATCTGCAGATATTGTCATTAATGCTTCTGTAGAGCTGCAGAATATCTTTGGTTTTGGAGGTACTCTTAGTACGTTCTTATCATTTTTGAATCGGGATTTTTCTCTTATTTCAAGTTTCCAGCCGACTCCAGTGCACTAGGTGCGTGAAGCATCCTTTCATTTTCTCGTTGATTCATACTGACTGCTCAATAATTTGAAGGTATTCCGTCTTCTTCATCTTGGCTTCAAGATTCATGACTGATTATAGCCAGTCGAAGAACTGAAATGTGTACAATGCACACCCAGCAGTAACCAATATTTCATGGCCAGAAGTTAATCAGGAAACATCAAATCTCTGGTGCTCGAAAACGGATTCGAAAACTTTAAATTTCCGAAGCCTAGGCAAGCGATCTGATTGGCTCAGATCCCCTTCTGATAAATTTCTGAAGCACGAAAACCTTTTGTTTCCAAATGAGGGTCTCTCAAAAACTTGACATTTCCGAACTAACTTTTGGCTAATGAATATTGGTTAGTGCTGGGTGTGATGACCTGTTGAACTACCTGTTTTCACCCACAGACAGAGCTAACACTGCAGGATTGAGTTACATTCACGTTATGCTTGGAGCATCAGACTTTTCATCTGGAAGTGAGCTTCTCTCATCCTATTCCGAGAAACTTGAAAGATCTAATCAAGCTCAGAACTAGCTTACAATTTCAACAGTGTTAATGGCGACACATCGTTCAACAATGCTCCTCTATACCTATTCTCTGTCCTGACAGATATCTGCAATGTTAACTCTCATATGATTTTTGTGCTTTCAGAACTACCACCCAAATGTTGATTGATTACCCACAGAGATCAAAGTTCATGTCCTACCCTGGTCCCCTGTCTGGTTTTCTTTTCTCAAGATCTGATACATTGACACTAACACCTGTCTAGCCTGGATGGATGAAGAACTCTGGGACAATGAACAGCGGTTCCCTAAACTCTAATATGCTTACCCCCTGTGAGCAGCGATCTGCTGTGGAGTCATGTACCATTTGACATGCCTACATTTTTTGTAAACAGACGCTACTGTTGAGCAGGCTATGTTCTATATATGTAGTGGCAACTGCATACTTACCTGGGGATGTAAAGATGCTTGTTAGAGCAGTTTGTTAGAGGTTAAGAGCAATGAGTAGTAAGGGAAATCCTTCTTATTTTTGTAGGGCAATCTACGAGCCCTTTTATACTGCTCTAGATAGTACATGTGACTACTTATCTAAGAACTATGATGTACAGTAAGTGTATCTAACTAGATTACTATCTAATCTATATCTAATCTAATGTTGATGGCTGCTTATTAATTCACCAATTCAACACTCCCCCTTGCTAAGCTGCACCATTAGTGTGCGTAAGCATAAAGGCGCTATAAGCAGCCGAGGTTCATGTTTGTTATAAAGACATATCAATACGTTGTACCAAGGTTTAGCTTGTATAGAATTGAAGTCCTAGTTGTGATCTAAACTTTTTGAATTTTTGTCTACCAAGGTTTTTTGTAAACATGTCAGTGGGGTTATCGCTACCTTCTATGAACTTCACTGTTACATTTTCGTTTGTGACGTGTTCTCTTATGAAGTGATACTTAACTTCAATGTGTTTTGAACGTCTTTCTGTAACAGGGTTTGATGTGATAAATATAGATCCTTGATTATCCCCATAAATGTTGACTGTTTTCATCTCTATATTAAGTTCTTCTAAAAGAGCTTTTATCCAGATGACTTGGCAACTACAATCACTAAGTGCCATATATTCAGCTTCAGTAGAGCTTAGTGCAGTTGTATTTTGAGCTCTAGAGGCCCAGTAAAAAGTGGCATGGGCTAATGTTAGGAAGAAGCCAGTATGTGATCGCTGATTGTTTGGATCTGATGCCCAGTCAGAGTCTGTGTAGACAGCAAGACTAGTTCCTAATGGATCTGCTTCAGCGATCTTTTTCTTGGATCTGTCATACACTAAAACATAGTGTTGAGTGCTGAGAAGATATCAGCAAATCCAGAGAGCTTTGTTTAGATGATTGGCTGAAGGGTTTGCAGAGTGTTGTGCCATTTTGGAAACTGTGAAGGCAATGTCAGGACGGGTTCCTAACATGATGTAAAGAAGTGAACCAATGACAGTTTGGGATCAACTGGATAGTATCCTGCAGGTAATGGAGTAGCAGAAGCTTTCGCGTTTTGCATACCACATTGTTCTAGTACCTTCTCAAGGTAGGCACATTGATCAAGATAGATCTTGCTGCCTTTCCTGACAATGTTCATCCTAAGAAATCCTTTGGCATCACCAAGATCCCTGCATTCCCATTTCTTTATAAATTTCGCCTTTAGTTCAAGGACTTGTTGTCTGTTTGCTCCACAGAACAGGGCATCATCAACGTAAACAACAGCAATGACAATGTGTTCATTTTTATTATATATGAACATTCCAGCATCAGAGTTGATTCGTTTGAAACCAAGTTCTGCCATGGACTTATCAAGACCAGCTTGCTTAAGTCCATATAGAGTGTGAAATAACTGGATGACTTTGCATTCTTTTCCAGGTTCTATGAAACCTTCTGGTTGTTCCATATAGATCTCTTCTTCGAGTATGCCATAAAGATAGGCACTACAGACATTGACACCTGAGATGTGCCAATTATTGAGGGCTGCCAATGTGAAGATAAGGTGCACTGTCTCAAAGCGAACAACTGGGGAGAAGACTTGATCGAAGTCTAAACCTTCAATCTGTGAAAAACCTTTAGTGACAAGTCTCGCCTTCTTACGACCATCAGTTTTGATGTCAAAGACCCATCAGTTTTTTATGACTTTCCTATTCTCAGGACAATCTACAAGTTAGAAAGTTCCGTGCCTGCAAAGTACCTCTAGTTCTTCACAGCAAGCAATTTTCCATTCCTCTTGCTCTCTATCTGGTAGAAGTGATATCTCTCAGAGTGTCCATTCATAGGGAGATTTAGACTCAATTGCATTATTAAGCAAGAGATTTATTAACTGTACTCCCCCTTCCTGGCATAGTTGTGCCTGATCTTTATAAAGATCATTGTTTTCATCTGTATTAGATGCAGAATTCTCATCATCTGATGTGGACATTTGTGGCCTGAGACCTTCATCAGTGTCTCCTGAGTCACTTTGTCCTGTGGAACCAGGACTGGGATCATGTGGTCCTGCAGCTGCAGTCCTGTGTGGCTGGTTTAGCTGTTGACATGCCTCATGTTCTCTTGCAACTCTTTCAGCATTGCAATTATCAGCTGTGACCTGTTTGTCTGCATTGCATGCACACTCCCCTGTCTCCAAGCTTGATTAGAGCCTGGCACAAATGTTTTTGGTGCTCTCCTGTCACGCTGAGTTTGTCTGTGTGCAGGAGGTGGATTCAGTAATCACCTTGGTTGCCTCAGCGGTGTCTGTGGAAGCTGAGGTGGTGTTTCAGGTTCTGATTCAGATCTCAGGGGCGGCATTTCCAGAGGCAATCTCCACAGACTCTGTCTGTCAGCATCATCATGCCAAACATCAGGTCTCTTTTTGGAAGGTGCATTGGTTGGTATGTAGAAATGTTCTTCTTCTTCTTCGCCTGGTTAGGATTGTTTGGGACATCTTTTGATGTTATAGGTAGTTGTTTAGAGTTTGTTGTGCTTTTACTGCATTGAGGAAACAAGTGTGGTGCAGTGAATAATGCATTGTTCTTTCTCATGAATAAATTGCCATGACTGCTGGTGCGGGACCAAGGTAGGTAATAAGTTCTGATTTCGAAGCGAGCTTGTTCTTTCGAACTTTTTCTGGAATGTAAACATAAGCTCCACAGCCAAGTACACATAAGTGATCCATGCGTGGCTTTTTCTTTTTGAGAACTTCATATGGTGTCAACCATTCATGTCACTGCAACAGGGTGTGTGTATACAAATGTACTGCATGTATGACACAAAATTCACACACATGTTTGCACATTGCTGAGGCACTCAGCATGACCGTTTTGTTGGGGGATGTATGGTGCGCTTTGAAGGATCTTAATGCCTTTGTCTTTCAACATGTCAACGAAGGCTCCTTTGGTATATTCTCCCCCTGCATCAGACATCCACTGTTTGACTTTTGTCTTGTATTTGTTCTCAACCATGATGAGCCATTGACAAGTTGCATGGATTGGTGTTTTCTTGTTCAACAGAATTGCCCATGTATTAGACCTAAAGTCGTCCAAAAAGATTATCATATATTTGAATTTGTGGTACGATTCAGTGGGGAATTCTTTAAGATCTGAGTGAATTAACTGAAAGGGATGCATAGTCCATCTTTCTGATGGTGGGTAAACTCGCTATGGTGTTTTTCCTTCAAGACATCCGCAGCATATTGGCGTTTCTTTTGGAATATTGAATTCTGGCCAGCCATTGGTATGTGTCCGGAGGTGTTTAAGAACATCACGAGAGGGGTGACCTGTGTGTTGATGCGCCAAGTCAAAGTTGATTTCATAAATCATAGCATCTGCCAGGGAGGCAACATTTGTTTTGGTATGAGGAAGATAGTAAATAGTATCTTCCAGTGATCGTTTGGTAAATGTCAACCAGCATCGATGTGCTACATTTCCATCTACATCTGACACTTTGTCATACTTCATGAGCATGATCATTTTGTCTGATCCATGTACAGTTACTCTGTCTGATTGTAAGAATGTACCAAGTGACAATAATCATTGATTTAGATCAGTGACATAGTACACAGGGCTTATTTTAAAATAGCAAGACCTTTGTTGTATAATGACAGTCCCAGCAGTGTTTGTCTTTGTAACTCCATTTGCAGTTTGAATGGAGATTGGATCAACTTTGTGTGACTCAACAAAATTGGTTAAGTCAAAAGTGTAATGTCCAGATGCTCCAGAGTCGAGTAACCAGGCATTGTCATAATGTTTCTGGTTGATGAGAGTGTTCTTTCCCTTGCATTTCACACAAGATGAATAAGTCCCACAGGGACATAATATATTGGGTACATTATAAATAGAGGGGTTCAAAGAACCCAGAGGAGCGGTATGTATAAATATGTTACAAGCATGTTTTAATAATAAATCACATGTGACCAGGCTCATCATCTGCACTATATGAGATGTGTCAGATACTCTATTCACAATGGAAGAGAAAGAGGGTGTGGCATACCTGTAGGACCTGCCATCATTCCAACCCTCAGAAATAATTTCCTCCTCAGAGTCAGACCTGAGGGATATAACATCCATGTCTGGAGAACTCAACAGAGTTTCGAGGCCTGGCACTGAGTCAGCATCCTCGTCAACATCCAAGTTGGAAGCATTGGGGCTTGTGGAGATTTCCTCGAATAATGGGGTTACTGACCATGCTTGGCTCCACCCTGATGAATTGGAGGCGCTTATCTGGTCAAAATCCCTGTTGATCTCCTCTAACCTGTTGTTGTACTCATTGTCAAACTCTCCTGCATACCACCTGTGGGTCATCTCATCACTGAACACCTGTAGACACTCCTCGAGTGTTTTGTGGTTGGGGTCAATGTTCTCCTTGTCGGAGTCCCCCATGTCGACGAGACCAGCCTCTCACATTCTGAGGCACTTGGTGGACTCCTCCTTTTCCCGTTGGAACTCCTCCAATTCCATGCTGCCTGTGTTGGAGATGAGGCTGTCCAATAGCCTGTCATCCTCCTTGACCATCTCAGTGTCATTGTCTGTTCCCATGCACTTGTCCTGCATCCACCCAAAGTTGTTCCACACCTCTTGCTGTGGAGTACCCCAGTTAGTGGCACCCCAACCATTGGAAGCAGGTTGGTCATGGGCAGCATTGGTGTTGGATTGGTGGAAACTGTCAGGGTATGGAGTGAATCGTTCCATGAAAGAACGACCATCGGTGATGATGGAAGGACAAGCAATAGAAGTAGAGGCTTCAGAATGAGACATGTGTTCTAGTTCAAGGTCTTTGAGGAGCTCACCAGTTGGCTTAATCCCATCATTATGAGCAGCTTTAAAGGCATTCTGGACAGATGAGAAAAATCTGTCAAAAGGCTTAACCGATTTGGTAAAGAAGGGTTTATGCACATCTTTGGTAGAGGGCTCCATGACTGTGATGGTTGGAGTTTCCTTGAAAAACTTTGCTGCATGTATGACGTGAGAGTGTCCTAACTTAATAGGACCCATATTCTGGGCTTGTTGCTTCTGGCGTGTTTGTTCACTGGCACATTTTCTGTGGCCTTTGCCTCTCCAAGCGCTGCTGCTGCTGTTGTTCCTCAAAAACAGGGGGTCTGCCTTTTCGTTTAATGGCTGTGATTCTGGTGGTAGTAGTGGATTGAGATTTCTTCCCACCACAAGTTTCCCAGGCATTGACAACAGAAGTTTGTAGAGCTTCAAGGGAGCCTGTTTCGAATGTGTCAACATCATCCTCAGTTTCCTGAGCAATAACATAAGGATAAATGTCTGCAGGGAGTTTATTGATAACAATCATGTACTGGAGATACATGGGGATCTCCGTTTTGTCACCAGCATTATTGATGCCAGTGAGGTACATTTTGATGAGATCAATAGTGGCACCAGGGTGAGCATTGTGGGGAATCTTGACATTCATAGCCTGTTTGAAGTTCTGAAAGATTTCAGCAGCTCCTGGCTTATCATAGAGATTCTTGAGAGTAGTCCACATCTCTTTAGCAGTCTCGATGTCTTCAAGTTTGCCACCAATGGCTTGAGTGACATGGAGTTTGATAACTCCCATGGCCTTGTCATTGTCCTTGTCCCAGTCAGCAGTACTGCAGTCATCAGCAGCAATGAAGCAAGTAGGAGGAGGAGCATCACTGCCAGCTTCACTAGCAGCATTGGTTGTAGCAGGGCCAGCTGTGGTACCAGCAGGAGCTGCTGGGGCAGCTGGAGGAGCTGGGGGGCTAACTATCTCGATATGACCTGGACAAGGAGTTTTGAGGACATAGGTGATGCCCTGAGATTGGAGATGAGGAAAGATGTCAAAGAATGCAATGAGATTTTTAAACAGAAACGAACTTCATGGAGATCTGTGTACACTCGCAATTTCCCTCTCCTAGAAAATCCAACTTGTTCTCCTCAGGATCTTCTGTTGTTTCGCGTTTGCTCGCTCTGGCAGCGTTGAATGAAAAGGCAGAAAATAGCCGTCTTGTACTTGGTGGCGTGTAGGACAATGTTTGCTGGGATGAAAACTGAAACAGAAGTGTTAAAACAGCGATAAGGCATGAAAGGAGCTATAGTAGATTATAGATACGCACTGAATAACCCCGGGCACATTGTAGCCTTCAAGTAGGCCTTGAAGCTTGAAGAATGATCTCTTCAGGCCTAGTGTCACTTTCCAGTAGTATGGTGGTATGTTGACGTCGACGGAACGGTTGGCCCAGACATGAGAAGAAGGTTTATGACACTACAAGACAGCTAAGGACAACTCAGACAACGATGTCTAAAACAACTAGCGTGTACTGGTAAACATGAATAATTTCCACAAAACCAGACTTCTTCCTCCAATCTTCCTCAGTATCTCAATACCTCCTCACCCTATCATCCCCATCCGTTAGAGCCCTCTCTCTATCTCTCCCTGCCCCACCTCATGCATCACCCCAACATGCTCCTCCATCCCCACCTCCCCAGTAATAATCATCACACTGACCTGACCTCCCACCACCGTGACGTATCCCGGTCACAGTCAGCATAGGCCCTGAAGTAACGCGGACGGGGTTGCATGAGCATTCTTCTGTACAAACAAGGATGGATGAGTCAGTGAGGATGAGCAAATGACGAGGACTGAGAACGAGAAGGGGAAGAGAAGAGGGAGGAGTGAAGGGGAATATATAAGAAAGACAAAAACGAAGACGAAGATGAAGCGGGGACGACAGAGAGAAAGTGAAGGGGACGTCAAGCAAGATAGAGGCAAAGGGAAAGAAAGCGAGGAGTAGGAAGACTACACATACTATGTATCACACCGTTCACTGGGTCCATAGTATCTCCCTGGAGTGCAGTTCTTACTCTGCCTCGGCGGGCCTGTGGAAAAGAAAATGTTAGTAATGCATTCCAACTGCGTAAACCGGAGAAAAGCGATGCGTGGGTGAAATCAAAGGTGAAGACATACACATTCAGATGAAGGTGAGTTCGCGGAAAGAGGAAATGAGAGTAGGGGAACATCTTGAAAGATGACAAGAAAGAATATAAGAAACGCACCTTAGTCACAGTGATAGTCTTCCCCACCAACTCCGTCCCATTGAGAGCCTGAGTTCCGCCAGCCTCTTCAGCAGTCTCCATCCTGACAAAGCCAAACGAGCGGGATTAGGGAGCTTGAGGGTCATGGACGACAGAGGCGTTGGCTTCCTGCAGATTACAAGAGAGTTAGACAGGAGAATGTGAGACCATAACCAAGAAAATTGCACACCCTCCCGATTTTAGCCAACGCAGACTCGAGTTCATGACAGTCGACTTTGTAGCTTAGCCCGGAGACGTGCAGGGTGTTTCCAGTATCAGCACCATCTTCACCATGACTAGATAGAATATTATCATTCAGTAAGAAGTAAGAAAATGGAAAACAGAAAATTTAGGCAGAGGACACTCACACTCGATCTCCCTACTCTTACTCAACTGTCTTGGTGGATCACTGGCTCCTCATCGGCCTCCATGAGGGTTGTCATGACTGGCAAGTCCTCCAAGGGCGGTTGATACCGACGTTGGCGTAGCTGTTTTGAGGTTGACGAGCTGAAAGACGATGTATGGAAGGATCAAGTTGTATCACAGTGTCGCAGTATAGAGAACTTGAACCAAGATATGAGGAAGATAGCAGGTAGGTGGTGTACAACCAAGGACGTGCAAGGGTTGTTGTCCCTCAGCGCCATGAAGAAAAGATGCATACATTGCGATGAGTCTGTAGTGCCTTGTCGAAGTAAATCGACAAACGACGTGTAAAATCTGGCCTTGAGCCTCTCAGAGACTTTTTCAGGATTCTTTTCTGGTGTCATCGCTGGTGGTAAAGGCCTGAGAGGCTCTCTTCAAGCTGTCGTTAGCTCTGAGCACATATCATTATCCATTGCTGAGAAGGTGTTCGTCGTCGACGTCGAGGGCGGTGGCGGTGGTGTGCTGAAGCGGAACGACGGACGCCTGGATCTACGATCCTTCAAAGTCAGTGAGTATAAGATGTAGAGAACACAATACACGCACCAGGGAAGAGTACCATTGCGACAAACCACATGACAAAAATCCGGACGTACTTCCAGGAGAGGACATCGCTGCATCTGGAACTACTCATCATATCGCCAAGCACTTTCTGCACAATATGACTAGCACTGATCCACCTTGTGAACGTGCCCAATATCATCCCAGCTCGTCTAGAATTAGCTTTGCTGCATACGCCTTAGTTTCAAGGATGTTGATGAGGTAGCAGTCATAGCTCGTCCTGGACCAGTTAGAGAGGCTCTAGGAGCATCAGAATCGCATTTGGCGTCCTTTTCAATGTCGCAAAGCTAGCTTCCCCAGTCGACCCCCCATGCCCCAATCACGTGGGGCAATGCACGTGCTGCTGCCCCGCCCGACTCGTCTTCCAAAACAGGAATGAATATTTGTCTTTTTGTCTTTTAGATCCCGCTGGTGTATGTGCAAGAAAATCATCACTAGACTACGTAGATGTGTATGTCTAAGTATCAGTATCTGGTTATGTACATACATCAAAGGCCCACAATAGACTTCTATTGAGAAGTGCGTGAATAGAGTTGTATATATGTAATCAGCGCAATCTTCAACCACCACGTCGAACACGTCTGTCTCAACCCTCCGTGTACAGTGACCGCTCTGAGGCTCTGGGCCGTGAACGATAGTACATTGCATTGGCTCGAGCACTGTCCCATGTCCGAATTCTCGTGCCTCGGTTAATATTTTCCCATGTTTCCACTGCCAAGCAATCCTCTGCCAACCGGAAAAAGTGTGCACCCTCTCATTCCAGGACCTCAAGCATCCTCTTATCACGGAACTGCATCTGGTACTCCAACCCTCCCAAAAAATCACGGACTGTGCTAATTATCTGTGTCATATTCTCCTCGTATGTCCTTGCAGACAGAGTTACAAATTCTTCATCTTCATCATCATCTCTATCACTGTGGGTATCCGGAAGGTCAATATGGCGTGCAGTGGGACTGGATGTTGGACTATTGGGGAGACTAGAAGCTGGTATCATAGGGCTGGAGAGAGTGGAATCTTGCATTGGATTTTCATCATCAGAGCCATGTTTGGGCTTGAGGCTTGGATGGGACCAGACTGGGGCAGTTCTGTTTTGTGCAACCTCGTGAAAAAAGGTAGGTGGCACCTTTTCCATCATTTGTACGAGGTGCTTACAAACAAGAAACCGACTTTTCACAAAGTAGGGGCAGGTACATACCCAGCGACAGACATCAGGACAATATTTGGGGTTCAATGGGTACGTGATTTGAGTTGCTGCACATCGTTTCCATTCCTTCTTAAAACCCTTTCTCCAGGAACTCAGATCTCAATATCCGCGTCCAACTGGATGGAGAATTAGGTCGAGTCGACGATAATACAAATGGGCCAACTTAGCGGTCAAAATCCATATGAGGAAGTCAACCCGTGGCTTATGGAAGTGATGTAGGAAATCCTCCTTGATGCGGCGCTAACTATTGTATTGGTGAGTATTGCTTTCGTTTGATGTGTGATACTATACTCACTGGCTTTCCATTATCATTGTAGTTTTCAACCTGGGTATCTCTTCAACGGTACACCTTGCCCATAGTTCCCATCGTCCAGGCCGATACCAATTCTCCCACAGGTAAGCCCACACTTCTCGCAAATCATTCTGGTGACAGTACTCATACATTTGCTTCACAGCCCATTCACGAATGCCTTCTGGTGTCAGAGCCGAGTATCCTGGGATCAACGGGTGTGCATGCAGATGATTATCCATCATCTGTTGTAGTGCTTCACGAAATTCTGATCGACAGAATGTACGCTGTGAGTTTGGATCTTCTTCGGGTTCATCATCTATGGCGTCTGGAATTTTTGGTGGTAATAACTTGAGTTTTCTCCCATCAGGAAGGACGAGTTCTGTTGGCCCAAAATCTCTCTTTGGCGGTGTGAGGTCATATTCGTCATTGTCAGGGTCAGCACCAACAGTATTTGATGTCGGTTTGGTTGCAGGAATGCGAATGAGGATAGAGTTAGGGCCACGACCATTTCCTGCGCAAGACGGCTGATGGTAGTCAAACCCTCCTTCGTACTCGTGCAGATCTGGTAAGCCAGCAGGACGCCAGTCGATGTCAATGAAGGGAAACTCAAGTTTTGCGCGAATAGGATTGTATGGCGTAGTGGACAGTTTTGCTTTTGCTAACCGTTCTCGTACAGCACGTTGAAGGTGCCACCAGCATAACTGGATCTTTGCATTGGGCCACAGTACCCTTGCCATTCCGATCTCGGCCATATCTTTGTCAAGATGAACAAACTTGGGCTCCACACCCCAGCGGTCTCGCAGCTGCTTCACCCATCTTGACAACGCCTTGGTACGTTTTCGCTGCTCTATCGATGATGCCGTTGATAATAAGCAGTAAGACAGAGGGAAACCGGCGTTATCGTGTTCAGCCATAACACAATACAGCTCAAGCTGTGCAGAGTTGGTTCGATCTATAGTCATGTAAGTTAATATCCTCATCACAGTTGTCAATTTCTTAAGCTTACATGTCGCATCAAGGGCAACCTCAACAGTTCCCTTCCCGAGTGGACTGGTGAGCTTTTTCATGACCCAACATAGCTGTTCAACACCATCTGCACATTTGGTATGTATTACCTCAACCTCGTCACCCAACTCCTCAAGTAATTGCTTTGCTGACTCCAACGGGTTCTCAGCCCTCTTCCAGAGCTCCTCCGACAACTTGATCCACGAAGCGTATACTTGCGCCGCTGTTATCTGTGGAAATTCGGCTTGAATGACTGGGACCAGTGCATTTGGTGTACAGTGGTCCATATTTTCCCGAATGATCTGAGTTACACGGGATGGCATGGAGACATCATAATAGGGTTTGTGGACGTCCTCGTGATGGAAGGAGATGGTGACCAAAGTCTCGTCAGGGTTGTGAGGTGATGTTCGGGAAGATATGGAGGCGCGACTTTTGCATGGAAATCTGTCCTAGGGCTCCTATCGGATCGGATGATCTGGCGCCATCCGAGCGATTGCTGCTTCGAATTCGGATGCGGATGGTACTCCTCCTCCTCCACCAACCGACGGATGGCATCCGACCAATCCAAGGATGATCTGCGGATGGGTTGAGGGCGTGTGAAGGCTTCGTTGTTGCCATATTTGGACCAGTCTCGGGGCCGGGCGGGCTTTCTCGAGGTACTATACAATACCTCGCATCTCCAATTTTGTTTTTTCAATCTACAAAAGTGACCTGCACTTTAAATGACAGGATTCAGACACCAATGGTAGTCTACTTAGCGTGAGAACCTCTCTCCTTGAGGCAACGAGAGAGTCTGTACTCAGGGAATTTTCATGATTACTATAAGTACTCTACTTCAAAGCATAGAAATGAGTGAAAATACTTGAAAAATAAGCGTAGAACGAGACTCATAGGCATCATACAGTGAAGGTGTCTGTCATCCGCAGATTACTGAGCGTTGGCAGTGATCTTATTGGCCTTCACAGGCACTTGTTGAGTGCTGAAAGTAGTGCGGACCTCATGATTCATTGTAGTATACTTGTCTTTGAAGGGGCATTACAGAAAACTATGTACTCAGGTGATTTTTGTTTAATTTTCATGTCCTTAGTCTACTTCTACGCTATCTACACTGTCAAAGCTGTGCTCATCCGGCGATCATCTGTCGGATGCTCGGATACCATCCGGCGGATGCGGATTGGGATTTGCAGACCACCCATCCGAGCGGATGGCATCCGAATCCGATACAATCCGATCCGATAGGAGCCCTAATCTGTCCATGCCAATGCGCTCACGTGGAATAGCACCCTCTCGCTGTGAAGGTCTGGACTTCTGTTTGCGAGCTTGATCTTGCGAGCACCAATAACGTGTCCTGTATCCAGATTTCGTGACAGAGTTGTCGCGTACACTACATGCTCGTTAGTCAGAAATGAGGAGGTTTTGGAATTAGACATACATCAAACGGTAACCCGTCGCATTCCATATATCTCCTGCAGTCTGTCTGACGCGTTCCTTGTCTGATACAATAGGGTCGTTCGCAATAAGGTATGAACCTGAAAAGTCGACGTGTTTGTTTGACTTTGCGGCTTTTTTGAGCGCGTCAAACAGGCTCTTGGCGCTGTTGTGATGAGTAGGTTTTGGCTATTAAAAGGTCTTTTAATGTGTAAAGAGGTTGTTGGATGGTGAGCTTACTTTTCGTGGATTATTCTCCTTTTCCGAGTCCGAGTCGCTTTCTGATCCGTTTTCTGGTCCTGTATATGCAGGTTGGGAAATATGCATGTCGTTTACAGGCTTGTTAACAAGTACTCGTTTTGAAGGTTGGCTAGATGCAATGCCAGAAGCTTCATATTTTCTTTTGCCCAGTGACTGATCAGGAGTTGCTGCGGGCTGAGAAGCTTTGGACTTTTCGACTTGGTAGTATCCTTTTCGTTTGTTGCGGCAGCCCTGGCATCTCTTGCCGGCAGAGGAAGGAATCATTGTGGGGCATCTTGTGCACTTGGTGAGGAGCTCGTCAGGCATGCAGAGAGACGTCGTAAAGTGGCTCAGACATTGTAAACAACTCATAATTTTATTGTAATACACGTGATATGGCTACTTCTTTTTGGAAGACGAGTCGGGCGGGGCGGCTTTGGGGCGGGGCGGCAGCACGTGCATTGCCCCACGTGATTGGGGCATGGGGGGTCGACTGGGGAAGCTCGCAAAGCTGTCCAAGGCGCCCCAAATAGGGCTGGGAACCGTACCCGTATACGGGTACGACCGTATAAAATACGGTCGTATTTTTTACGGACAGGCCGAACCCGTACCGTATGCCTTGCAGAAAAAGTCCTCAACGGTACGGGTACGGGTCGTATACCGTACCGTATACCGTACTTACGGTCAGTGAATAAAAAATCCATCATCAGTCAATTTCAAGCATGAAAACAATTGCATACCTTGAGTATATTTCATTGATATTTCAGGTCTGCATGTGCGTGGAGAAAAATTCTTATTGAGGTATCACCGGGGTCAGAAGAGGCAACGAATTCCCATGAAATGATCCAGCATCTGTCCTAGAGTAAAGCAGAACAATGCAGTCAGTTCCAACGGCAACCCAAAATGTCGTCCCCGCCTGCACTGGGACTCACTATTCCCTTTTTGGACGATGTCACAGTCACGTGAAAGCGTTACACTTGCCATATAAGGCTAATGTGTCACCTACCCGTATCACGGTCGTAAAGACCGTATTCGGTACGGTCTGATACGGGTCAGACCGTACCGTATACCGTACCGTCTCGACCTCAGCTTGGAGTGGACACGGTACGGATACGGACCCGTATGTACGGTACCCGTACTCCGTCGATGTACGGGTACGGCGCCCAGCCCTAGCCCCAAAACGGCTGGAAACTCGATATGATGCGAGAGAGGAAGCTATAGCCTGTCGGTGTGGAGTTGAGGACGTCTAGCACAACACATTCGCAAGCGTCTGAAGCCTTGACAGACTACAGTGATTATGTGGAAGCCTTTGAGAAAGGTGGCGAGTAGCGGGTAGCGAAAAGGCTGATAGATTTACTTGAAATGACAGTGAGTGAAGGGACTAATCTGAATGAATAAACGAGGTTGAAAAAGGCTTCATAAAGTACAAAATATGTCGACACACCTCGTCGAAAACAGTCACCGCGACTATTTCCCTCATCTAATGGTTCCCTCGATCTCGTCGTCTTGAGGACCTTCCCTCGTCTGCCAATTGCACCAATAGCTCCAGGTTTGGCATCGTCGAGGTGAAAAAATACGGGGTTCTTGTAACGACGTGTAAGACGAGGGTCCCTGTGTGGAAACCGAAAGAGGCGGGTGAAAAGCTGTATATCTGGTAGAAAAACAGAGCCCTTTGTACAGTAGCACTCCTCCAGGTCTATGAGCCCAAGGTATGAAAAGGTTCGTCAAATGGACACAGATCCTTCAAGAAAGAGTTTTTACCTAGGCTCCGTGGTTCTGAAATTTATTGCTGGGAAGGTGCTCGTCGTCGTCTAGAACGATAATGGTCGGGAACTGGCAATGGACCAGTCCACCATTCTACACGTACAATGCTGACTTACACGTGATCTGACGCGTCTCTATTTAGTCACAACGTGACGCGTAACGTTGATTGGCATTGTTCTAGTCAATTGTGAATTTCATTTCATTTCTCTCACCACAACCACCATCACCTCAAGACTCATCATCCTCCCTCAACAACTACTCTAACCTAAACAATGTCTGGACGTGGAAAAGGCGGAAAGGTGCGTGCTCGCTGTTGTCGACCATGAGCTACCCACTCAACTCTTTCTTTCTTTGCAGGGTCTCGGAAAGGGTGGTGCTAAGCGTCACCGTAAGATTCTCCGTGACAACATCCAAGGTGTGTAGCTTTGCACGCCGAGCATGCCAGTCTTACTCATCGTCATCACCATTGCCAGGTATTACCAAACCCGCCATTCGTCGTCTCGCTCGTCGTGGAGGTGTCAAGCGTATCTCTGGTCTCATCTACGAAGAGACCCGTGGAGTCCTCAAGATCTTCCTCGAGAACGTTATTCGTGACTCGGTAACCTACACCGAACATGCTAAACGGTACGTCGTCGCTGTGTTTCCTACTCGTTGGGGTGTATGCTGATCTTTGGATGTCGTCTAGTAAAACTGTCACTGCTCTCGACGTTGTTTACGCTCTCAAGCGATCTGGACGCACACTCTATGGTTTTGGAGCATAAGGGCTGTGTCTCTCATGACTCATCTTGTGAGTATTCTGCATCATCGTTCGCCGTCGTCGTCGTTGCTTATGTCGTCCCATAGTCTTTTCTCTATACTCTACTATTCTCTCAATCTCGTCTGTTTTGTATGATGGCTTGTATATGTATATGTGTATGTATATGTCTCTATAATCGCTCCCTAGACCCTCTACATATGGCGTGATGATGAATGAGTTTGTCGCTGAATGCTCTCGCATGTCTTCAGTCCCAGTCGTCGACTTCGGATCCGAAGGTGTAACATACACACCCAGCAGTAACCAATATTCCGTGGTCAGAAGTTAGATCAAATCTCTGGTGCTCAGAAACTGACTCGAAAACTTGAAATTTCCAAAGCCTCGGCAAGCGATCCGATTGGCTCGGGTCTACTTCCGATAAATTTCTGAAGCACGAAAACCTTTCGTTTCCAAATGAGTTTCCTGGTTGCTCGAAAGCTTGACCTTTTCGAACTAACCTTTGGCCAATGAATATCAGTTAGTGCTGGGTGTGATAAGTATAGCCTCAGTTGATATGTCTTTTGAACTGGTGACCTTGTCCTTCGGAGAATTGTAAGGACCTTGCCAAAAGTATCGCTCCTGCGTCTCCGACTCGGCGAACCGATTCAGATTGGCTCGAACTTGCAATTGGCACCACTTTAGCCCAAGCATATTTAACATAACACGATATAAGGAGAGCAGATGAGTGACATTGTAGCAGAGCCGATAGGATAGATACAAATTAAGGATGAAGTCCTTGATTGAGAACTTCCTCTGCTGCTACTGCTGGAAAACTGCGAAGAGGTAATTGTGAGACCGCCAACAATAGCGCCCAATGGAGAGGAATGATTGCTGATTGTCGAGGACGTGGAAGGAGGTAGTGCTACAGAAAAAGAAGAGCTGGTAGAGGGAGGGAAGGCGGACGGATTGGATGATTGGATGAAGTTAAAGTTTGGGGGCAGGTCTCAGGAAAAGAAGACAACGAAGAAGACGGCTCAGGACTCAGGAGCGGCCTCTGTTGCCTGTACTTGGATTTCGAAACTGCCCACCTCCACAACCGAATTTTCATGATTAGGGTTCCGTGGATCCTCGAGATTCATAATGGTCACTTCATGAACTGCAAAGTCATCGAACTCATGAGAGAAAAGTAAGACCTGGGGAACGAAACTTATTATCAGTGACCTAAGCGCGGGTACAAGCGAGGTACAAACAGGAGGGTCGTTGCTGAAGTTGTTGGCTAAGGGGTCAAATGCATCAATAGGCAGGGAGTTCGGATTAGCCGGGTCACAGGGGGATTCGTCTATGCAGGCGACGTATTTTGCTCCGTCGGAGCGCTTCATTCCATAGAAGTAGAAAGCATTCGCAGGGACTGCAATATCGTAAGTCTGCGTATCTTTTGAGATTCATCTTGAGCGTACACACCTGGAAAAGCTGCAAAAACACAATCAGTATCCAGCGCACCGGGGAAATTTTGAAACACGTACTCAACGTCACCGTCGCAAAGGGTTCGTTGGTCAAATGTAGTGTACCATTGTCACCCCACGTCCCAGCTTGCCATACGCCTACGTACTGCAAAAGAGAGCTTCCATCTCCGAAAGTAAGATTCTGCAATCCTGTCGACATGCTAGCTAAGATTCAAGAAGGACGGAAGAAGTAGCTAGCGTCAAGCACCGCGAGGAAGAAAACAGGGGGGTGGGGGGAAGAACCTTGTATCAACTTCCTTTTGAAGAGAAATCAGTGAGAGCATCAGACCCACAAGGATACCGAATCAGCCTGTCAGACCGATATTCGGTGCCTTAGACACGAGTCCCAAGGTTTGATGGTCCCTCAAAGACCAGAGAACGTTGATGAGAGAATAAATGCCATCACCGACGATGTACCTATTAATATCTCATCCCCAGAGCTTTCGGTTCGAATCCGTTTGTACAAGCAGCGCGTAGAGTTTATGGGCGAGCCAAAAATTCCACACCATCCATCCATTTCGTTGCTTTCCTAAGTTTCCTTTGCAGATGGTCAGGAGAACGGCAGGTTGCAATGTCCGAATGCCAACAGAACCAAAGGATATCAGATGCAGATCGTAGAAGGCGAGACGGGTGTCGGAAGCTGAGCCTTTGGCTCAACTGTCAGGTTGACTATTGATCCCTACCTTGGATCCTCCGGCATGTCTTATCTGGAATTGAGCTGGTGCTTCGAGATTCTTGACTTGCTAGTGGTGATATATATACTGGGGAAAGATGCCACTGCTTCGCATGGCAATTTACGAGGCCTGTAGTAGCACATCGTTGAAAGGACATATGAAAATCCGACGCGACTTGGGCTATGTCATTGTTTGTTCATGGTTGACGACAGCTTGGGTCGGATCAAAAAGCCGACGGCGTCCTCGTTCGGTTGTCGGCATCATACAGACTGGCCAATGGAAATTGCAGGCGTGGAAAAGTTGCGAAGACGACATAAGTTAACTCGGCTAAAAGCCTCGTAACTCGGCTAAAAACCTCGTAATTCTAATTTCTTACCGGGATTTAGCCATAGTTGCGGACAATCAAAGTCCAGAAATTTAGTCGACCTTTTCCCAGGATCCCGACGATATGCGGAATCGACAGATCTCAATGAGAGAATGTTCTGGTAATTTTTTGAGCAAAAGTCCTCGAACCGTTCGTGAAATATAGCCGATTTAATGAAAATGACCTCTCAAAATTTGGCGTAGCCGAAAAATGGCCCTAAAATCATGGAAAAGTGTGGAATCGACTCCTTTTGCCTTTCTGAGTATGATTCCATCAAAATTCGGAAAATCCCTCGAGCCGATACGGCCAGAAAATATTCAGAAGTGACGTCAGGTAGTTGATATCAGATAACATTTGTCGTCTCGCCATGTCGTCTCGTCGCACCCGAGGTCTGCTGGAGTTTGAAAGGCGAATGACACTATGAATGGGACGATGTGACGAAGGAACTGACACGGAGAACACCAGATCTTCGAATGGGCGAACAGGAGCTCAGACCGCCGTTTCATGACGAATCACAATGACTTCGAGACAAGACTTTGGTGAGTTTTTATCATGATCAAGCATTCACTACGACAATTTATTGAAAATAAATGCACAGACTGAAGCAAAGAGAACAGCCCCTTCGAAAGAAAGGTCGAGGACGCCTGATACATGTTTCCGAGTTCATCAATCCAGAGACTGGCCGTCTTGTGTATTTTGACCAAGATGGCAATATCGTCAAAGAACCCTATCGAGATGTAGAGAAGAGGACAAGCCAAAGGTTGCAGCTAGAAAAGTGGTTGAATGCACATGTTCTCCACTCACTATTCCGATTCGTCGGTTCATGAACTCGTATCGGAAGGGATCAACGGGAAAAGCAGCAGAGTGGACAGTTTGGAAGCAAAAGCAGCACAGGGCAGTTTCCCAGACAGCAATGATGCATATCAGATATGTATGTAAATGTAGGTCCTCGGCTCTTCGCAGAGGTACACAACGTTTCATTGAAACCGGCCAAAAATTTGGCGTAGCTAACTTCTCGTGGGAAAAATCTGGAAAAATCGTTTTTCGACATCTTTCAGCGAGCTGAGTATGATTTCGGAAATATTTGCCTCCAAGACACTGCGGGCATAATACGATTTACTGACCTAGTAAATCGATTAGTCAGCTTAGGAAATCGATAGGAAATTGGTTTCCTGGAATCTGATTGGCTGTTCACAATTTACTAAGGATTTACTATCAATTTACGCAGTGAGAAGAAGGTATTATGCCCGCAGTGAGAAAAGCGGTTCGGCAGCTAGAAAATTTGCGGACTTTGATTGTCCGCAACTGTACAGAAGCGGCCGTTGAAAATACGCCCCCCCAAAAAGGCAACTCGCGACGTACAACAAATATCAACAAAATGACTTGACAGGGGTTGAGTATAAACTGCCTGTGTGAACACCCGACGTTGTAATGACCACTTTACGATGTGCTGCCATTATGTGGCCGCATTTCGAACAGTTTTTCCCTCAGATACGCAGATGGGAAACTCTTGCCTTTTTGGGGGTGCGCATTCTCAACGGCCGCCTCTGTATATAAACTGTAAAGTCATTCAGTAAAGAATTAAAGATACCAGAGGAAAGAATTGAGGAAAATCTCATGGAGAAAAAAACTGTAGTTAAGCAATACCACTCGTCTTGAAAAATCTATGCCTTAATTGGGTACGTAAAGACCGACCGACGTCTTTGGGCAAGAGAGGGAGCTTGCTCCGCTTCAGTGCCCACGTTACTGAGCGGAAATTAAAGGGTTCTCGTTTCGCCTCGTAAAAGACACGTCACGGTGAACAATATTAAAGTCTACCTGAGACCATTCTTGAGTTACTCACTCCTACAACTACTACCGCATCTTCACTCACACCACCAGCTGCACCGAGCTCTCAAGATACCCATCCGAGGCCAGGGTTCCTTCGATATTTACTCACATATCCACTTGTACAACTGCTGCTCCGTCTTCCTCGACCCTTCGAAGTTCCATGAATACACGTTCATTATCCTGTCTGAACTCCCCGCATCAAGTTCGTGTCCATAAGTATACCTATCAACGTATGCAACCACAATGTCGACCGGTACCGCCCTAACGTCTACGACAACCACGACTCGCGCCTTCATCTCGATACGAAAAAGTTGGAGGTTTGAGGGAGAACGGGGAGAGGATATGATTTGGGAAGGCATGAGGATTAGCGTGTGGTTGAGCCGGTCAAGGGATAGAAGGGCGGATTGTACGAGGGGTAGAGGCAGAGGTTTTGGCGTCATCCTAAATACCTCTTTAGCCGGCGCTTTTGGACAACTTCATTTGAGACCTCGATGCGAGAATTCGAAGGAAGGAGGGTGCCGAGTTTTTGCGAGCTCGTTTGATTATAGAGGTTGATAAGGAGATACACTTCTCCGATTCTTTTTCGGACGAATAGAGGAATTCTAATGAAGAAGAATCAGAAGTGGTTAGTATTTTTTTCCCTCTCAGTCCAAATCAATATCTGTCAGTCACATACAACTTAAGCAGGAGAGATTCGGACATTAACGAGCTTGCGGGTGCTTTGGGTGGTCTCGCGGTTTCGTAAGTGGTGTTCTGCAGTCGGACTGAGTTGTAAATTAGCAGAATTAGGGAAGATATCTGCGTTGTCAATTCATATGATTCCGAGGATTGTTGCAGAGCCAAAGGAGAAGGGGCATAATGATTCTACTGTACGGAATTGGAGAATTTCCTTGAATCATAGGAATGACGAGTCACGAAAGATACCTTGACCGGCATAAATGAAGGGCCGGTTTGAGAGTCAAATGTGACGAGGCCGCCTACGCCGGTGGTCCACTAAGTGCGGTGGCCTAGGATACATAATAAAATAATCATCAATGCCGTCGTCGGACAGCGTCGAACCCGGCTCAGCACATAGCCGGGTAGACGGCGTTTCTCTTGGCGCCCGGGGTTCCCGACTTAATAATTAGGCATTAGGCGCCTGTCCCGATTCACGTTTGGTCTCATTTGACGCATTACTTGGTGACATCGTCAACATTCCACCTGTATACTTGCCTCCGTCTCAAAAGGCTTCTTTGTCTCGAAACAGGTCGAAACACATCGAAATGATTAAGTATGGTTCGTGAAACGTGGATTAAGATTCAGGGTTGAATGATTTGCCGCTGTATTCGGGTGGAGCCATATAAGAAGCGAACGATACAGCGCAAACTCCAAGCAGTCGCTTTCTTACCTTTTTCCCTTCCCTTACAGTCACTACCCTTGCCAACAGCGTCTTCTCGTCCTCGTCTTCCTACGCTTCCTTTACGAACGAACTTTCACTACTTCCAAAGACTAATCAATCACTACGATGTTCTTCACGAAGCTCGCTGCTCTTGCTACCGTTCTCGCTACTGCTACCTCCTCGCTGGCAGCGGCAGTTCCCCTTGAAGAAAGGAGGATTCTGGACGTATTTACCCCCGCTATTACCTCTCCCAAGGCTGGGGATGTTTGGATTGTCGGTGAAAAGCGCAATGTTACCTGGTGCGTCCTTTCCATAGTGTTATACTGACGTCGTTGACCTTGAGGCTTTTAAAAGGGACACCTCCTCCCCTCCTTCCCAAATCACCAACCCCAACGGTAGGATTCTCCTCCGCAAGGGTGAGACCACGACCAATGGTGAGTCTAGCGTCCTCGTTGACCATGCCGTAATGCTGTCAAACTTTCTCCACTCCTATCATAATCATGATGCCTGCTGACGCTGTTACATCTATCATCTATCACCCATCACCTATCATTCCTGCAGTCGTTCTCGCATCCAATTTCTCAATCCTGCTCGGTACCGTTGAAGTCGAAGTTCCAAAAGTATTTTTGGATGCTGATGACTACTCTGTTGTCTGTGAGTTACTACAGCTATCATGCTCGTTGCCGTTCGTCTCATACTCATATATCCTCTCTCGTAGTGTTCGGCGACTCTGGCAACTTCAGTCCTAAGTTCACCATCGAGCACAACAAGACCCTCTCGATACTCCCCTTCTAAGTCCACTCTCGCCTTACTTTCCATGTCCCCACAAACATTCTGACGGCATGGAATATGTCCTTATGCAGAGGGTACTCGGTACAGACACTATCTATCGTATACGTATGTATATTTGGGATTAGAGGACGTTTCACCAGGGACCATTGAATCATTCCATCCTTCCATCGTCGATGCACCTATATTGCATTCCATCACCCATTCGTTTCACCTACCTAGGACTATTACGACTACGTATAATTACCTGACCACATTCCTATCCTTCCGCTATCGCTCGCTTGGACTTGATGCGGCTTTTTCTTTCTTTCTACTTACTATGGATGTAGTAGTTTTACTCGTCTGAAGTAGCCGTAGATTTTTGAATGGAGAAGTTGCACGCATACCTGATTGGAGTCAGTCTATCTATAAGTACCATTAGGATGAAATAACCGCAATGATGCGGGCTACTTCGGGTTTGAAGTACTTGATTCCGTGTGTGACGAGTGATCTACGAATACCCTCCGTCGTCCTGATCAAGTCCTTCAATCGCAGTACGCCCCGCCATTTACATTGATCTAGACAGGCAGTCAACTCTTACTCCGTACAAATATCTCACTGCTAAATTGCATTTGCAGAACGGGGCATAAAGTAAAATGGTAAAGGGGAAAACCGAACTCATAAAGTTGGCTTAAACGCTAAAACTCACCGTCTGTCCAGTGACAAAATGGGCTTCATCCGAAACCAAATACGAAACGAGGCTCGCTGTGTCTTCTGGGGTGCCAGCGTAGCCGAGGGGGACGGATTTGTTGAACTGGTGAGGCGTACAAAGGATGTTAGTTCAGAGTAAACGTAGACAAAAAAGAAGAAATGGAGGAGGATGGAAGATGGACGGAAACTTAAACCTACGCGTTCAAAAAACTCCCCCGGCTTCCAATTATTCTTTTTCTCGGTTTCAGAGGCGTGTGCACGGACTAGTAATCATAATCATCAGTTCTAACTACTAATACGACCGCAGAAAAGATCCAGAGCAATAAAAGACGAAAGAAAGATAAGTACGAAGAACCACTGAATGGACTCACTGTTCTCCGTATCAATCAACCCCGGAGCCAGCGCATTCACCGTTATCCCATATTTACCCAGTTCCCCAGCAGCAGCTTGGGTGATACCCCGAATAGCGAATTTCGAGCCGACGTAGGCTATGGCTTGGGGGCGGCCGGCTTTTCTCCAAGTAGAGCGAGTGTATCAATCGAAGTCGAGTTGGGGAGTTGGGTTGCATGGAGGAGGGGCGAGGACGAGGGACGAAAAATGCCATGGGTTAGAGTCGAGATGCGGCGGAGACAAAAGATTTCTGAGTGATGTGTTTGGCTAAGGAGAAAGTACTCACCCCCATCCTTCCCAGCGATACTACTCATGCCAATTATTCTACCTCCTTTCCCACTCCCTCTTCCTCTCTCTGTGCCTTGGCCTTCAAGTTGTTTAACCATCTGAATCGCAGCGTACTTGTAACAAAGAAACGTCCCACGAGCGTTTATAGCGAAGGTGGTGTCGAAGTGCTCCACAGGGACTAAGTAATATAAGCATATGAGGGATTTCAAGGGACGAGAAATAATGAAGGTGGTCGGGATGAAATTAGGCCTCTCAGAGGAAGAGAAGGGTGTAAGAGAAGACGTACGATCCAATACAGATCCCGGACCTGCGTTCATTCCGGCGTTTGCTACCATCTATGCATAGACGCCAAACCGGCAAACAGTAAGCAGAAGTCAGAACTTCACTGAACGGTGAATCGGGAGTAGGGTAAGTAGTCGTTGCTCACCACATCCAATCCTCCATAAGTCTCCACCACCTCATCTACCATCCTTTTAACATCCTCTTCTTTGGAGACGTCGCCAATGTGAAAGCTTGCTACACTCGACTCTGAACGAGACCCTCCAGTGTCAATCTTGTGGTTTGGGCAGTATAAGATAGAGCACAACCACTTACGTTGACCATCATCTCTACCAATATCCTGCCCGGTCCTAATCTCTCTAATCTCCTTACACACACCCTCCAACCCCTCCCGTTGAGCTGGGAGATCGATGTCGCTGACCGTGACGTTGTAACCATCACGAGCAAGTCGGAGTGCGATGGCGCGTCCTATGCCTCTTGCTACTCGTGGATGTAGGGATAGATGTAAGAAGATGTCACCGTGGAGGTCCAGGGAGGAGAAGTCAATACGGAATGGAGGATGGTAAACGAGAGGGTAAAGTGAGGGAGAAGGGTTGGGGCGGAGACGTACAAGCACCAGTGACTATGGCGGTTTTGCCATTGGGCAAAGTCCTAGCCTGCGAGGATTGAGATGACATTTGTGGATGAAGATGCGTGGAAATCGAAGACCACATGATGTGTAGTCATAAAAAGAAGTGTCACCTGGTAACTAAGTACTGTAATTACCAGGGACAGGTAAACATGTAATGAAGGAGGTGTTTTTGACGGGTGTGAGTCAATCCGTCTCAAGGTTGCGTGAGAGGAGGGGTAGCCATGGAGACGCCTACCACTAAAGTGCCCAATGACGTCACGCGTCTCTACACGTGTATCACATTGTCCATCAGTACAGTTTTGTGCAGCTCATGGAAGCACGGAAATTACTGCGATTGGCCGCGAAAAGAACACTTAATCGCCCTGGTAAGTGCCCCTGTAAGTACCAGCTCCTATATATGCGATCAAGTCGATAGGCAAAACTTCGCCTAAAGAGGCTGTAGGAAAAGGTCACTTTGGCTCAAAGATCCAGCTTTGTGCCATGTGGAAGACGGTCTAAACGGGCAGTATACAAAGAGGACAAGTGGACGAGGACCAGTCCAAATTTGGCTATTTCAACCACGTGGACTGAATTGGACGATCGAGGGCAAATACTTGGGCAAACAAATAAGTCGCTCTCTCTTTCATTCTTACCTTCACCACCCCGTCACCCCGTCCGGTCTTTCTTCTCCTCAAGTCGCCACGCCTTGCGTCAAATATCTCTAGGCGTCATCTCCTCGTCTCTTCTTATCGCTTAAGACACTTACCGGCTACGTCTACGCTGGCTCTCCTTTTCCCGTACCTCCTCAGTCTCCGCACTTATCATGTCGCAAATATCATCCAACTCTACCGAAGTACCTTCAATGGACTCTAAATCCACATATATTCCACCTCGCATGCGCAGAAAATGTTACAAACTCGGATGCTCGATATCCGAAGCCGTTTTTACAAGTCCAGGCGAGGAGCTATCTTTAGACGCTAGTGGAAGTTCTACAGGAGAGAGAGCGGATCAGTTTGGAGAGAGGTGAGCATTATAGCCCTATGTATTATTTCATGCATTCTTATTGCCTTTCCGTCGTTCCTGTTCACCGTTCTCGCCAAAGTTTCAGGACTGCTGATACCATAGTCAATGACTCAATCCACTCAACGACAACGTCTTCTGCCCATGCCTCTGCGTATTACACTCGTCTTCGCTCTGAAACTGCTTCCTCTTTACGAAAGCGAGGTCACAGTAGCGTGGATGATTCTGAAGACACGACTTCATCTAAACGCCAGAAACGCTCTACATCTCCATATACCTCTGACAGATATCGTCAGCGTCCTCCTTACCCTTCCCCTGGTCCGTCAAACGCATCATCTACACCAGTGACGCCTTCGCCTGAATCTAGCCGTCCCGTCGTGTCCAATCCTGAACCTCATACGCACGGCGGAACATCCGAGTCGTCCTCTTCTTCTTCGTTAACCTCACCCGATTCATCTGCCAATTCAGACTCGGAGTCTTCTCCTCCATCCTCTTCCTCCTCCGTCCAAATCGACTTTGGCGCCATGTCCTTTGACGAAATCCTTCTCCACCACTCCCCCAAAAATGGGTCCACAACTGAACAATGCCACCGACGCGCAGCCCTCGAAGCCGATCCCTGGGTCGCGACATTCACGAAAACAAGTGTGACGTGTAGAGGTTGTGGTAAAACGTTGCAGATGGAGAAGAGAGGAAAGAGGTGGTATTATCCGAGTAATTGGATTAAGCATAGGGAGCAGAATAGTTGTGAAGGGATTAGGAAGGGGGTTTGGGCTGTTGGGAAGATGAAGGGGACGTAGGGAGTGGAGAGCCAGGCGTGAAGTTGGGGAGGAGGTGGATTAAGGGTGGGGATATAGAGAATTCATGGAAGGTAGGGGTCGTATTATAACGATGAATGATGAATGATTGGGTGTGGAAGAGGAGGATGAATATGGGACTTTGAAGGCCTCAATACTCTACGTTTCGTGATAGTCATTGTTTATCCTCTTCCATTCCGTCCATTCGGACGATAATCATCATAGGTTACACAGTAAGTACGTATAGTACGTAGGTATATGTAGGTGAATAATTGTATAATATGTCACGGTGTAGATAGTTAGGACATATGAAGTACATACATATATAGTACTACCAGAAGTACGCGTGGATTCAAAAGTGTCTCTATCTCGTTATCGATTTGTGGAGACTTCACGTAACATTACAGGTGGCCTCGACGCAGGTCTAAAGATGCCACCTATAGTGGAGGATCCTTAAGGAATTGGGTCCTAAATTTTGAAAGAGAAGTACGGTTGACGTTGCCGCGAAAGTGAACCGTAAGACTCGTCGTTCATTATAAAGATTCGCCACGCAGACATTTTGCGAGAGGATAGCAGGTACTAGTAACGACTCGAGAAGCCTATGTACTACTAGGAGCGCTCAGAGATTTTCTGAAAGCGACTCCGAAAGCAACTCCGAGATGATCATCATCAATGATACCACTCGGGAACCTTGGACCAGCTGAACGGTAGAAAAAACGGTTCAAATTTACAACGGACATGCCATTAGTATAATTCTACATGATTTCCTCAGGCTCCACGTCAGATTGGAAACAGATCTAATCCGCAGGCCGCCTCATTTCATTGAAGCTACTACTACAGTGAGTGTGAACACATGAAAAAACCATTACTATATTGTCGGTTCCTCTACTACTAGTAATGATAGTCTCTCGTCAAGTGTGTTTCCAGCTGTTCCAAGTCTCTGTACCGAGTATGACTCCTCAAGTCAGGTATACAGCTACTCCGAACATTGGTGGGATTCCTCATCAAGTTTTGACGAATATTCAGGTTGTATAAGAGCGTCAATGAATATATACGGCCGATGCAGTAGGCAAATATCAAGGTGACTTTCCAGGAGAGTCCAGTTGTTTGGATTTGGCCCAATTTTGTAGGAAGACAATGACATTATAATTAGTGAGGTGTACTGACGGTTTACAATGGGAAATAAAATCAAGACATACCATTACTCTGGATATCAGCCAGAGAAGTTACCATAGCTAGTACTGCAGTCAGAGCGGTGAAAGAGCCGGTTTTGAGTGCGAGAGCTACTAGACGGCGAACAAGTCTATTTATTCGATGAAGAATGAATTCAGTTGCCAAGGTTGCAAATAGATGAATGCCAAGTACTCACTCCCTCGAAGACTTCAGCGTAGCATCGGGATCGGCGCACTGACTATAATAGAAGACCAACAGTAGAGCTATTAACAGGTCCGCCACCATTGCGGTTGATAACCACAAACTGTACATGTCATAAGTAGAAAGGTGATTGGGCTCGAAGAACGTGTACGGACGTGAACACAGGCGAGACCTTGCTCCGCGGGCATTTGGGACAGGCAGAAACGATTATGCTGCAATACAAGGCACTTGCAAGCTTTATGCCAATTATGCCAACGGTACAATGACCCATAGTCAATAAGTTAATGACAGTTCAAACTCTTGAAGTTTGAGAAGAGACATACTGACAAGAGTATCACAAATCCTACGACACTTATCACCGCTTTTCTTCGCGTTCTTAATTGATCAAAAGTAGGTCAGCTAGCTTGTAAGACAGACAGAGTTGCAACAAACTTACAAAGACCAATATCTGTACAACATGAATGCTTGCACAACCGCCGCAGAGATACCACTGGAAGCCAAGTATATACTTCTAGGCCTGCATGCCACGCATTCCGAGCCAAAGGTCAACTTTAAAGTTGTTGAATGCTGTTTCATAATCTCACCATGTTAGCGTTTGCAAAGCACGTAAGTTTCCTGCGCAGTTGCCGTCCATCAGATTCATACATTGCGGTTCGCCGAAACAGACTGAGATCTACCTACCTTGAAAGGTGACAGCATTCTAAGTATCCAAATCCAACAATCAGGCACTGGAACGCTGGTAGGATGCTACCACGCAACTCACAACATAAGTGTCGACACATGCCGCCACTGTCATAGCCGTATCACAGACAAGGGCAGCCACGACGGTTGTTCTGAAGAGAATCTTGTCGGTGTGGTAATGCTGAAAGTAATGGAAAGCCTGTTACAACGATCAAGGATAGGCTTCAGTCTTCGATATGATAGTTGTAGTCGTACACTGGCAAAGCCTAACAAGAGCCCAAGATTTTCACGTTAAACTGCTACTCACTTGGTCGATCACTAACACGTATAACATCAAATTCAACCATGTTGCTATGAGTGTTGACCTGTTTCCAATGAGCATGCGCCAGGAATGAACATACGAGCATCGGATGTAGTAACACATACCCAACTACGTTGTGCAGATTAGGAGTGGCATCCATGGCACGTACGGCGCGCTTCTAGGCCTCGTTCGCAGCGCTCAGGCTCGGCTTTTGTGCTGGAATTGGATAGGGAGCCTATGTAGGGGGAGAATAGTTGAGCCCAGACTGCAAGTTGTCCATCTATATATGAGTAACGTGTTAATGTTAGTAACACATTCAGTCCACTTTCAACAAGTACTCCACTGTCAATGGCTGTATTGAATACCTACCAGAATGGTGTTTCCTTGATTCGGATGGATTGACAGCGGAGACGGACGATTTGCAGCGCATTCTTCGTCCCCGAGACTGATTCCGAATATTCATTGTTCTGGTAAAGGGAGCACTCTTGCGGCAGGAGTATAACATCCCTTGCATATCAATAGCTACCAGTAAAAACCTACCAGGAGCAGTATGGTGTTTCCTCGATATGGATGCGTTGAAAAGCAGGAGGGGAACGCGTCCGACACAGCGCATGTATCTTATTCCAGATTGCTGTGGTGAAAAGAGCACTCAAGCATTGAGGTCTCTTGCAGCGAGCTAAGTAGTTGCTTCCAACTTCCAGAATACACTGCATGGTGTATATATACAGAGACCCAAAGCTGGACGCACTAATTGCGCCGTACCTTGACGTTTACAGCTAGACGTTGCGATGCAGGCAGACCCGAACTGCGCAGATCGAGAAAACCACGCCCCCGGATTAAGGCTGGCTCTATGCGGGCGAGAGGAAGGGAATTTGAATGTAACCAAAGATGACGAAGCCAGCCGTCCAATGTATGTAAACTGATCTCGGCGTTTCATTCTGCTTCTGCAGGGTCGAGACCCGAGACGGATTCATCTCCATGAAGCGATGGTAGATTTGAATGTCTTTTTCCACGAAAGATTCGCGGATGTGCCAGGTATGGAATGAGAGAGAGAGAGAAATAACCCCGAGGCGCTCGCTCGTTAAGCGCTCCGATTTTGACTCCGAGTGGAGTAGGAGGAGGATGGGTATATAATCACGCCAGCAGCCCAGTACGCGCCAAGACTTGCAGAGCTGACATTTTGCGAGAAAATACCAGTAGACTCGAGGGCACCTAGACTCAGAGCGCCCAGGACTGCCTGAAAGGGTACCACCAGGGTGCTACGAATCCGAGATGATGTTCATCTCGAAACACAGTCAGGGTATGAAGGCTTCGTCGGCCACCGCTTCGCATAGCAATAGCGAGGCCCTTATTTGATTAGTACATTTCCCCCTAAAAATCAAAGGTTTGATAGTTGTATACCTAGATAGGATTTGCATACGTTGAGCTTCATTGGCGCGAGGATGATGATGGTAGAGGACAACAGCGGTTGTCAAGGAGGCATGGCCTGACGGCAAACGCCGGGATCGGCTTCGGGTGCAACGAAAGACCGGATGCCGACATATCCAAATTGCAGAAGCCTGGAGGCTGGACCCCACAGTTT
The DNA here is from genome assembly GCA_013368315.1 of Tetrapyrgos nigripes. Classification (NCBI taxonomy): domain Eukaryota; kingdom Fungi; phylum Basidiomycota; class Agaricomycetes; order Agaricales; family Campanellaceae; genus Tetrapyrgos; species Tetrapyrgos nigripes. Next base: position 141,137 of record JAACJM010000037.1, read on the forward strand.
ACACCAGATTTGGGCCTACAAACTGCGCCGACAGTACCAACAACAATGGAAGAAGTAAACAAGTGTTATCCTCAATTCTATCACAAAACCGACAAAGCCCCCGCTCCATATTCCTCATACTAACATCGCCACAGGAAGACCGTCCAATTTACATCGAACGACTCGGGTTCCTCGACATATATATTTGCCATCGGTCTCCGAAGCCTTGACTTTAATTTGATGAGTGCGGCGGCGGGCTCGGAACCCGAGCACATGCTTTTCTATTCTTTGGTTCTCTTTTTGTCTGCGGTTGAATTCCCTGAGCTCGTCTTTCAATCATTCTTCATTTCTCCATTGCCACAGTATTCATTTTCTTGGTCACAGGTTTCCGAGACTCTCCAATACCTCCATTACTCAGGATCAAGGATCAAGCTTTCCGTCGTTCATTCGTGATTTGACGTGACTAGCCAGGAGCCACAGCTCCATTCTTCAGCAAGTACTGACCAAGGAGTCTTACACGGATAGCCTCTTCAGGTCAGATTCAAGTAAGTTTTATTATATTTAATCATCTCGGTTTTACAGGGGTGTACGACTTGCAGCTGTACCAGTATAAGGCCTTAAAATCGAACACTGCTTCAAGTTTAACTGCACAAGTTCTCTCTTCTGTTCTGAGACCAGTCAAGGTGACTGAACCTAGATTCACTGAAACAGTACAGTAATATCCTCAACCACTTTACAAAATCCATGATGGTGTTAATGTGTACAATCAATGTAGTCTACTTATACTTGGTAAAACTGGAATGAAAGTGTGAATGATATTAAATAAGGATCAAAGGATAGAACAGTGATATGAATTTCTGATCTCGGGCTTGGATAAATAAAAAAGAAAATGCGAAAGAAAGAGAGCTGAAGGAGGAAGGAGGGAGGTTGGAAGCCTGCTTTTGTTTGAGTACGTTGACGCTATCCTTTTTCCTATTATTATGTGCTAGTCTCTAAGCTTTAATCCTGAGACCTACACGCTCTGACGTTCTGGGTTGGGTCATGTGTACGTACGAGTGTCAGCTTGTTTCAATTTGACGATTCAATCAACTGACAGTCACGATCCTATGTAAATGCGAGTCCCAATATCAACATTGTCCTCGGGTCCATAAATATTAATACGATTCTAATCGCTTGATACACTCGTCCATCTGGAATGGGTTAAGTTGCAGTCCATTCCGATCCATCGTCGTTCCACTGCACGATTAGACTATATTAAATATATATCTTTAACCACGAGTATATTACCATCTCGAGGAGTTCCCCCTCTAGGACTACGGAAACATACTAATCATCCCCCCCCCACTCAATCCCGATTAATTATTCAACTTGAAAACCTTAATCGCCGTCTTCCTCTTCAAAGCCAACAACTCCTCCGGAGTCAACGCATTCCCTCCTCCCTTACCCCCATTTCCGCCTTTGCCACCACCTAAACTATTAACCCATCCACTCGCGTCCTCCATCGTATCAAAAGGATAGTCTACTGAAAACATGATTCTATCTAAACCGATTTGAGATTTATGATACAGTAGGAGGGAAGTATCGAAATCCCCTGAAGTCGTTGAGTAAAGATTAGTGTGCCAATAGGACCGGACGGTTTGCTTCATGGGGAGGCCGATGGAGCGTTGGGCGTCGAGACCTGTAAACAAGGGAGAGAGAGGGGGGGCACGGTGGTGGTTTTGCAGGGAGGAGACGGAATTGCAGTTATGAGAGGGTGAAAGGAGAGTGGAGAAGCATACATAGAACGCGATGAGAATATTGGAAAGATTGATATGGATTTTGCACTTACGACTATCGATACGGAACAAATCCGAGGGTACACGTTCTCCCATGTGTCCTACAATCACTTTCAAAGTGGGGAAGCGACTGTACGAATAAGAAGAGAAGTAAGTCAAAATCTTCAAAAATCAAGTACTGAGATCAAGTACTCACTCAAACACCCCGTTCGTACACAACCCCAATACATGCGTCGACAATGTCGCTTGGAACTCTTGAGATGCGCCGATAAGGAATGGAGCGTGGCTATAACTGAGGTTTAAGATAATGGGGATATTAACCCTAGGATGGAAGTATACAGGAACGTCGAGATCCGTAACCATTTTCCAGAATGGGTCAAATTGGGGGGTGTCGTAGAATATCAGGGTATCTGCATCCAGGGGAAATAGCGTATAACGTGGTAAGCGTAAGTAAAGGTCGTGATGGAAAGTATAGAGGCAATGAACTTGTAATACTAACCATTATTCGCCCCAGCCTGTTGATAATCATTCACCAACGCCCCCAAAAAGCCCAATTCCTTCACCGTCCTATTCAACTCTTGGGCAGCTTCGACTGGATCATGCATCGACAAAGCGGCTAGAGCACCAAATCGAAGTGTATTGTTGGAGATTTGAGATGCGAGCTCATTGTTGAGAGATTTAGCGGTGCTTGCTGCCAGAGAGGGGGAGGAGATGCCTTGGATGCAAGGGGTTACGCAGGAGAGGATCATCTAGAGGAGGAAGGTGGGGGAACAGAAGGGGGGAAGGAGGGGGTAGTGAGAAAGAATGAGCAGACGAAGGGGGGAGTCGTAGTAAGTACTCACGAAATCAATCCCATTCGCGTCCATCTTCTTAAGACGCTGATTGTGGACGTCTATGATATCGGCGCGGATTTGGACGAGAGCTTCTGGGCTTCTGTTAAAGTTCAAAAGAGGTGATGTGATCGGTGATGTGATCGGTAACGTAAGTCAAGCTTCAGCTAAATTGAAGAGTAACTCGTAGTAGTAAAAAGTAAACGCACGCTCCACCCAAAGGACCTACAATCTCTGGTGTACCCCAGCTTTCTTCGAAAGCAATTGTACCGCGGCCAGTGTCGTTCCATTTTCGACGAGCCAAACAAGGAGTGGTTATGAGAGATATGGATGTAAGGAGTGCTAAACTCGATGGTACGAGTCTCATGATGACGGTAAGAGTCTGAAGAAAAATGGGGAAAAGGAAGGAAGGAAGGAAGGATACTCTATCAATTCAGGAGACGGTGCTTTAAGTATAGCTCACACTGGAGACGACTATGGCCGACTAGATCCACTTAGGTACATTTTCAACGTAGCGCAACGGACAGGGGGTGACACTGGCAGGATGGATGTCTGGTACTTAGCTGGAGTCGGAAACGAATACATTACTGGTACTATGTAGAACGAAAACCAGCTATTTTTCATTATCTCGACGACGGTGATGGCTAGAAGAATACAGCATCAACGCCATTCTAAGTGGTTTATCCATTCTTGAGCATATGAGTTCACTTGTGCCTTGAAAGAAGGCGTATGCTAACAACCAGTGAAGAATACAGCATCGACGCCAGTGCCAATGCCATTCTAGGTGGTTTATCCATTTTTGAGCATATGAGTTCACTTGTGCCTTGAAAGAAGGTGTATGGATACTAATGAGCAGTGAGTGTCGTTGATTTATAGGGTTAGTACACACATGTGATAGTTCGATGTCTGTCTGTACAATCTGCATGCCGTGCACTTGTAAACCAGTAGCTGGTTATTGGAAGCTACATTTTGACATAATTACAACGGTCGTACAGTGACTCTTCTCATCCAGAGTGCAATCTAGTGCAACTCAAATGCCTTCATTTGACGGTCGAAAGACGGACATGAAAGTTAGGAGAAAACATTAAAGCGTGAGAAAGAATGAGCCTGCCCTAAACGACGGAGCCGACCACAATTTGATGCCGTATTGGTGTCCTATACACATGGGTCACAGAGCACTCTGTCTACCGCTTCCACGAGGTCTATAGGGAACAGCGCTCTTCAACAGCCATCTCTACCTACGACCACCAAATCTATCCGTATTGTCGCAGAGCTTCGTCGCAATTCTCAATCTCCAAACCACCAATGGGAAGAACTAGCCCTAGTACTACACCGCACACTGTACATTCTCGACATGCCCAATGTCCATCAACCGCCGATTTCCGCCAGGACCTCTTCCTAGGTCCTACACTTGCTAGGCCCCTACGCCCTTCCCTAGTTCGATGAGTCATCGGCTTTCAGGAATCTTGAAGCTGCAGTGCCGCATCCAGGATATATGCTCATATATGGACGTCTGGGCTATATGCGGACATCGTCGTTTGGTATGCCACCGGCGATTGCGTAGCCTGGTGGTCAAGGCAAGGCATGGTGCCAGGAGAGGAGGTGGTTGGAAAATGTAGACTCGGAGGGAGAGGCTTGCGATGTGGGGCCTGGGACGGGGAACAGAGGATGTGGTGGAGGTAGGATAGAGGAAGGAAGAACATTTAACGGGAACATAAACAAATTCTGGACTTTTTGAGGAACAGGCGCGCTCTCTTTTGTTTCTCCTTGTACATCTTTCAGTGCTGATTATATCCTCCAGGACTACCGCACTGACATATACACCCATGTCCACCCAACCCTCGACGCTCCTCTCCCATTATACCTCGTCCCTACATCAACTTTCAGCAACCGTTCTTCGGTCTCTAGCCTACTACCTGTCTCAGTGGACCTCCCCACTGTTATCTCTCGCCAGATCTCATCTTTCATTATGACAAGCAGCAGCGCCCCCTACATCTCATTTATTCTATCTCTTTTCCTGTGGAAAAGTTGGAATTCAGGGAGTCGGGAAGGGGAGAATACTAGTCTTGAATATGATGACTACGTACTCTGAAGACTCGCTCAGAACCTACCAAAGCCTCCTAGTCCTTCGCTATTCTTCTTTCCCCCCTCTCCGTACCCCCTCTCTCTTTACAGTAAGAGACGTGCGAGCGTAGCCCACCACCCTTTCTTCGTCTTTTCATTCCTCTTCACACCGCCTCCTTCACTATCTCCCATCCTCTTGAGTCTCACGGTTGCACTTCACTCGGGCTCCAATCTACTCTTCCAACCCTACCCTCGGTCTTGGTCCACTATTGCTATGTTTCCGAGTCAACCTTACCGTTCTATCCCTCCCTCCCTCCTCCAGTCATTTTTACCTGGCGGTTGATGGAGGCCCGAGTTGATGTCAATGGTCATTGACTCAATGCCGCCCTTTTAAGCAGAAGCTGGAGACTGGTGGCGGTCTGAAGCACTGTAGGCGATGTGCTGGGTGACCACTGACGATGGAGGATTGGATGAATGTTCTCTGTACTAGTGCTATTTCTGAGCCTGCGGCGAAGTACTGATGTAGGGACCTGGGAATCAGGATATATATCGAGACGATATCTCTAGCGCTATTATTGCCTCTGAAGTGCGAATACCTTCTTCCGTGGCTCTACCCCAAATCAGTCTTCTGCATCAAGAAGACTGTTGGCCTGATATTGGACCCGCAAGAGCCCGATCACCGCATGTCATTCGGACTATTCGGTGAAATCTCTTCTCAAGCTGTCAACAGCCTGAGAATCGACTCGACAACTTCACCCCAACGAATGCCTTCACTACAAATCTCAGCTATCCATTCACAAAATGGAGACAAGACTTTTAATTACATCGTCTTCAGAGCAGGCATGGCTGGCTTCATCGTCGCTACACGATTCGCAGAAGATCCCAAGCACTTAGTCGCTTTTAAGGACGCTGGAAGAGGTATATCGTCTATGCCTGAAGCTTCTATTCCCGGTATGTCCTGCCATCTGAGTTATAGGCTGAAACTTTCTCCCATCACTGCTATAATATGATCTCGCACAGCGTTTTGCTTCAAGAACTCAGCGCAACCCACAGAATGGGGCTAACTGCAGACGTATCTTGCTTTCAAGATGGAACCAGTGACTCAATTCGTTTTCTGCTATATTCAATCAGTTTCGGGGTAAAGGAGTGGAGCTATTAGTGGATCATCTGTTGTAAGTGAACCCACTGAAAACTCAGTACGGATACTTATCTCGATCTCTTCTCACTGCTGAACACTGGAATACAATTCGGATGGTAAGTTCGAAGCGCTTCTGACGTGGAATGAGACGGTAAAAAAAGCATCCCAATAACCAGTTTATCGCTCTCACACAGTCACAGATTTCTTGCTGCTCTTAGTCTGAACAAGTCATCGTCACTAATGCCGACGCTGCGAGTCGGCAGCAAGCACCTCCGCAAATATTCTCCGTCCAGCTTTCGTCGACTCCAAAAGTACACGTCAACGCCTTCATTGCTTTTGTAGATTGGTTGTTCATATTAAAGGAAAATCGGCCAGCGGATCACAAAATGTCCAATCAGTCAATGGTTTTTATGATAAGGTTTGAGAGATACGTGCACAGTGGCCCCTTCAGGACCCGGGATAGATACAGTTATTATTATTCTTTCCCAAATTATAACAATCACTTTCAGCAGAAGCTCATCATGATGTTGATGCGATGAGCACCGGTAGACAATAGACTGATCATGAGATGCACAGCCAACTGGCAGATACTTAAGGAGTGAGATTTTGCTGTTGATTTATCTAACGAAGACTTGTCTGTGCCCCCATAGTTTTCTCCCCTGCAGTCTTAGCAAATGCCAAGAATGCAATGCTCCTTTCTTATATCTTCAGATATTAGTGTCATTCAAGCTTTTGTAGGGGTTTGGTGTCTGAAAGAACACCTACCAAAGAATAGCCCTTCAACTTCAAAGCCGCTTGAATGACACTGATATCTGAAGATATAAGAAAGGAAGATTGCATTCTTGACATTTGCTAGGACTGCAGAGGAGAAGACTATGGGGGCACAAGCAAGTTATGGGTCCTATTCATAGAACGATGGTTGCTCTATTTGAATCCTGGGAGGAGGAGGATGGGAACATAAATACATATTGGGTATCTGTGGTATAGAGCTCAGTTCATATCCCGGGAAAATATATCCTTTTCTATCAACACAGCAGACTTGGCACCAAGCGCCTTCACTGTAAATTCTCCGTCAAGCTTTCGTTGAGCAAAGAACTAGTGCCCAGTCCACGGCCAACATCTAACTGTTCAGAGTCAATAATTCAATTGCTTTTTGGACAATGGGATGAGGACTCATACCTGCCGTTGTATACAGTGACCCCCACCGACATATTTTTTGTTAGAATAAATCAAGAGCAAAATTTCACTTTGCCCGCTCCTTGCTCTTCGAGTATCTGCCAGTTGGCTGTACCTCTCATGATCAGTCTATTTCTTCTGGTGCTTAGTGCATCAACACCATGATGAACTTCTGAAAGTGATTGTTACAATTTGGTCATATCTGTCTGTCTAGGAGAGACTAATCAAGCTACGGTTTATGCTACAGCTGAGAAAGCAACCAATCATAATGGAATGCGGAAGTTCAGCTTGCTTAATACTGAATTTCTTAGGCAGCTGACACGATTCGATGTGGGGGCAGTACTTAAGTCAGTCTTCCAATGGATATACCGCTCTACCTTTTCACAAAATAGCCGTGCAATTGGTCCTAAGCATTTTGGACCTGTGATGTCAATGTAACTCGACCAGAACAAAATCTAATGTAATCAGCAAATCGCGATTGAGTAGCTACGAAGAGTACATGTACTGTTTGGTAATAACATCGTAATGACATCCGTCCGAAGTCTAAGTCCATGGTATAACTTCCTGGCCACTAAACCCATAAATCCATTGACACTATATGTACCTCAAAGACCAACAAATCCAGCAACAAAAGATGCGACGATGACCATAGCCAACGCCATGCCCGTGCAAGGTCCAACTCCATAGCACCAGAGGTATCGGCTTGCAAGAATCCTGAGCCTGAGGTGACACCAGAGATCGAAGCGGTAGAGGTGGAAGTACCACCACCATTCTGAACAGATGAAGAGGTACCTCCATTGGGGTCGGATGGACCTGCACCAGTGGTGCTTGTCGAGAAGCCACCGCCTGGAACGGATGAAGAGGCACCTCCATTAGGGTCGGAAGGGCCTGCACCAGTGGTGCTCGTCGAGACGCCACCCCCGATGGAAGCTTCTATCAAACGAACGTAATGAAAAGGACAGATTAAGGAAATGAAGGTGAGCAAACAAACATGAGGGGAGAATTATTAATCGTGACGAGTACTCAAGTACTCACCCCTGGAGCTATAAGCAGGTCCAACCTCTACCACCGAGGTGGGGAATCCAACATTGACGGTAGAAGTGGAAGTGCCCCCTCCAACATGTCCAGCCCGGGATGAGGTACCTCCTCCAACCCCTCCAACATCCGCAAAGGAGCTACTATATCCAACGTTTGCAACGGAGGTAGTGAAAGGGCCACCAGATGAAGTACCGCCCAATTGGGCATTAGCGCCACCGGTAGAGGCGAGTACGGCTAGAGCGAGGAAAGCGACGAATTTAGCGTTGTTGGTGGTGTTTAACATGATGGTGTTTGGGTGATGCAGTGAGTGTGAGGACGGAAGAGCTGAGAGATAACGGCTGGAGAGGAATGAGTGAGTTCGATTGGTAAGATTGGAGGAGGATCAGAACCAAGACAGAAGACAGAAGAATGATAGTCGAACAAGAAATTTACCCCAGGGTTTTATAGTACTCTAGCCCCTCTGGTAGCCCATGTCCAGGGATCAGATATGTATGTATCCGTAGGAGGAGGACGTATACACATACGCATAGTCCCAGCCCTGGAAGGATCGTCAGATCGTCAGTGATTCGCAAAGGAAAATAATCCGGGGCCGTTGTTCCGTGCGCAGCAGATTGACCATGACCCTGGCGATGGACCATGGTGACGAGTTGTCCTACATACTGCAGCTCAGGAAAAATCTCGGATTGAAAGGTAACGTCTTGGTGAGTGAGTTCTGGAGTCGTCTCGGGGCCTTGGCACGTCGGAGTTGTAGAAATTCCGAGTCGTTTTTGCCATACTGCGTCCGGATTGTAAGTAATGCACATGAACCAGACGTCCTGCAAACCACTCAACTATCCCTGCTTACGGAAATGAGCTTCGAAGATTCTCAAACCTTCGACGAGACATAATTGTTGAGCAGATCCAACCTGAGAAAGAGAACGAGTTTGGAAAGCATGTACAAAAATCCGTCATAATTGTAGTGGGGCTTTACTGTGAAGCTCGAAGGTCCGAGTAGGCTTGGCGTTGAATGAAGATCCCTCATGGTATTCCTGGACCTTAGTGAAGAGAATTCGCTTAATCCCAAGTTGCCTGCTGCGCAGTGCTCACCCTACGCCTCACGCGTATCTCTGTGCCTTCCGAGTCTCGAGGGCATGGCCAAGGCATGACAGTCTAATAGCGCGTGGCTAAGTGCTCCTTCCGATGACTGTGGGTGGGAGGAATCGGTAAGTAGATTTCTTTTCTTTCGTGGTATACAATCCGATTGAGATTGAGATATGATTATTCTTTGACTGCGAAGAATAGACACGGAGAGACCGTACATACGAAAATCGACGTGGCTTTTTGCACATTCCGTCCATCGATTCCTTTCTTCCTCCTCCTCTTCAAGAGAATGAGTCTCGGTAAATTTATACAGATCCCACATATTGCTTGCTGCGCAATACTTGGGTATGCGACGTGAGTTTCTTGTAAGTTGGGCGGCAGGCAGTTTGAGCAGTTTGAGTTTGGGATTCCGTTATGAAAACGACACTATGAGCTTCTGTGTCTTGGTTACAGAGAAGCCGGAGAATATCACGCTGAAGAGATGCTTGAAGTCGAGGTGAAAGCTCAACAGCGCACGGACCAAGCAGCAGACCTGCCCTAAATTCGGGCTTTTCATGCTACGCCTCGACACGCGGCCGCCTATATATACAACACTCACACGCACGAAATGGGAAGATTTTGAGAAGAGCAACTGGAACGACGAAGCTGAACATAAGAGACAGAGAGTTTTTGAAATTTGAAAGGTCGCCGTGTACCAGAGTGTCTCACTGGTGAGTCTGTCACCCTTCGTTTACGGTTCCTCCTTCCTCTATCCTTGGTTCTTATGTACTACCCAAGGTTTCTACCCATTCGCGAAGTGACGAAATGTCTCCGGACTACTTATACCGTCTGCTATGCTCCCCAACATTACATCCCCCCAACGTCTTCCCTTCTTCCACATCCATACACTGCTCGTACGTGAGGTAGAAGATGGTCCTCAGTGTCTCTTCTCTCGGAAGATAGACTCCCAAAAAGTACCTTCATGCCCTACGACGAGACGACGATATCGTCTACTACCCACTTCACTCTCAGGGTCTTACCCGTGTCATTGTCTATGCTTCCTCCTATACACCCAAGCCGCAGAGCACTCTGCCTACCGTAGCACTTCCACGAGGTGTACAGGGAACAATGCTCTACGACCACCAAAACTTTGCCGTATTGTCGCAGAACTTCATCGCACACTCTATACCCTCAATCTCCAAACCACCAATGGGAAGAACTAGCTCTAATACGGCGTACACTCTCAAGATACCCAATGTCCATCAACCGCCAACGCCTCCTCCTCCTCCTAGTCCCAACACCCTTCCCTACCTCGATGAGTCCTGACGCTGGCTTTCAGGAATCTCGAGGCCGCAGTGCCGCATCCGGGATATATGCGCACATATGGACATCTTGGCAATACTTAGGCAATACACGAAAATCGTCGTGACTCGTTTGGTATACCACCGGCGACTGCGTAGCCTGATGGATGCCAGGAGAGTCGGAGGGTGTAAAATGGACTTGAAACTAGACTCGGAGAAAGAGGCTTGCGATGTCGTGTGGGACGTGGGACAGAGGATGTAGTCGAGGCAGGATAGTGGAAGGTGGAAACGTCTAACGAGAATATCCACAAAGCCTGGACTTTTTGAGGAACATGTGCGTTCTCTTTTTTCTCTTTGTGCGTCTGTCGGTGCTGATTATACTCTCCAGTACTACACATACACCCAGGTCCCCCCAACCTTTGACACTCCCTCTCCTATCATACCTCGTCACTACACCGACCTCTAGCGCTCATTCTTCGATCTCCAGCCTGCTACCTGTCGTCGTGGTCCTCCCCACTGTTATCTCTCGTCAGATCTCATCTTTCATTATGATGAGCACCGCCTCCTTTTTTCTTGTGGAAAAATAGGAATTCACGGAGTCGAGAAGAAGAGAATACTAGTGTTGACTACGTACTCTGAACACTCGTTCAGAACCCACCAATCCCTCCTTTCCCTTGGCTATTTTTCCTTTTTCCCTTCCCGTACCCTTTCTCCCTTTACAGTAAGAGACATGCGACCGTGGCCCAGCACCCCTTCTTCGTCGTCTTTTCCTTCCTCTCCACACCGCCTCCTTCACCACTTCCCGTCCTCTTCAGTCTCATAGCAATGCCGCACTTCGCTCGTGTTCCTGACTGCTCTTCTGATCCTACCCTCGGTCTTGGTCCACCATTGGAGAGCTCGCTATTTTTACCGAGTCAACGTTACCCGACGGGTCACCCTATCCCTCCCTCCCTTCTCCATTTGTTTTTGCCTAGCAGTTGATGGTGTCCCGAACAGACGTCAATGGACATTGACTCAGTGCCGCCCTTTTAAGCAGAAGCTGGAGACTCGCACTGTGGGGCAACATGGTGGTCTGAAGCACTGTATGTGACGCGCTGGGCAACCACTGACGATGGAGGATTGGACGGAGTACTCTATATCTATCTATGACATATGTAATAGTGCTATTTCTGAGTCTGGTGATGTAGTGATGTAGGGACCTGGGATATGTGTACTATTATCGATATCTCTAGCACTACCAGTGCCCGTGAAATCCGAGTACCTTCTTCCGTGTTTATTCCGTGTTTCATCCGAGCCATAGTCCAAATCAGTCTTCTGCATCAAGAAGGTGACTGTTGGCCTGATGTTGGGAGTGGGAGAAGCTCACTGCAGAAGCCTGCGTTACACATGACTGAACTAATGGTCGAATGGTTACGAGGCCCTCTAGGGTCTTCTCGTTCAACTCGTTCTTATAATCTGACGCTGCTGGGTCTGGTCAATAGGTCTCAAAAAGTCATAGAGATAAGATCGAAGATAAGATAAGATTTGTCAGTCTGCAACTGCTTTTTGAGTGTAAATTCTTTTGATCTACCTCTAGCACACTCTAGCAAGTGTGTACATAGTTCTGTAGCTCTGGCTTACAGACCTACCTCGCTGAGGAAGTGCCAGAGGTACCTCAGACTGATTCTGGCTGACCCAAATAGGGGGCCAAAAAATTTGGCCCGACTGGAGTCACTGGACTCAGCCCTCCTATGTACCAGATATTCGTTCCTTGACAAGAGCAGTTGTCAACAGTGTCCGACCAAAGGCCTTGGTCTTAATTAAGCCTAAGACCTTAATTTGATTTCTAATTAAGACTTAACTTGCTCACAGTTCGTACTTAAGCCTGAATTAAGTCTTAATAGAATAAGTTTTATGGAATTTTTCTGACCAAGTCTCTCAAGAACAAGTGTGCTTTGATAAAATCAGATCTGGGACTAATGCTGCTTTTTGCTGCTGAAGAGGAAAGGGGTATAGTGAAGAGTAAAACTCAGGCGGTCGGCCACTAATGGCTATGACTGAAGACAGATGCCCTTAAAATGACCTTAACTTGAAATTGAAATTAAGTTGCCCTTAATAAGACCTATAATCAAGGTATTAAGACTTAACATGGATGGGCCCTTTATTAAGGCCTCAGGTAGGACACTGGTTGTCAAGGAGGCAAATGCTGGTATCGGCATCGAGTGAAAAAAGGACCGGATGCCAAATTGCTACACGCGGAAGCCTCAGAAAGAAACGAGTCCCTAAAGGGCCTCGTAACTCTACTTACCTATTCCCATCCACAGTCATGGGGAGAGTCCTCAGCCACGCACTATTAGACTGCAATGCCCTGAGAAGCACAGAAGTGCGCGCTGCGCCAGCCTGCAACTTGGGATTAAGCGAGGTTCTGGGCCTTCACTAAGGTTAAGCTGGAGACGAAGGGCGGAAAATTTGTACTGCCTGTGCTTCAGACATCTTCAATCGTTAATTGCGTGCGCTGTACTGTGCTGGTATACATCATTCTAATAATATCTATCACAACTTTGGGACACTTCTGCGACACTCTGTGGAGTCGTACGCAACAATGATAAAGCATCGCCCGCCGCTAGCGAGATAAGTTAAATCTCCGAGCCTTGGGCTGCCCAGCCTCCACATTTCTCTGGTTTGCTACTGGACGCATGGAGGCGGAGCGGTACCTAGCAGTACTTAAGAGTACTTATGAGTACTTATGAAGCAGGGAGAGCTGATCGGGGCGACGGGTATTATCAAAGTGATAAAGATCTACGATTGTCCCGAATATCATTATCGCGCTTAGCGTTTAGCGAAGTGCGCCGGACATCATAAAAACTGTGCGTCAGCGGTTATCTGCGTCTTTCTTCCACTCACCCACTGCCCATCACCTTCCCAGGCTCTGTAGCCTCTGCTCGGCCTTTCTCTCTTCACTAATAGAAAACTGTGTCAATCATGACGGTCACCTCACGCTCCTTATTATCATTATTAACGCTGCCTCTAATCCTAACTCTGACTTCAACCTCGACGTCTGCATTTGAAACTATTGAAAACCCCTTTGTTGGTGGAGACTCTGAGAATGGGTGGACGTACCTACCTCCAGTGCCTACGGCAGACTTGTACTTGGATTGGCCTATCACTGGGACAGATTCGGTAATGGTGAGTTCATAATCGTAATGACTCTTCCCTTCTCCTGATTGAAGGTCTCTATTCCTAGCCCGTCTACCAAAGCGCTGGTTTGGACGACTCGGCCATTACACGAGCTATCATCGTACCCGGAGGAAAGGTGAGATTTCAGCTATATTTGGCGTAGTGGACATCGTTGAAGCATCATTCTTCTTTCCTTTCCACAGCCTCGCGATTCCTGGTCATGTCAGTCCTCGCTTCCTGCTTTCTCGTTCCTGTGTACCTTTACTGACCTTCAAACCTTCTTAATCATGACGACACAGACTGGATCACGATCAAGAACATTCTCAGTTATTCCGCTGAAATCGACCCTACTATTAATGCCAGCACCATTTCTATCATGAGCCCAGTTTTCCTCGCCTCGGTCGATGTCGAGGCAGGTGCAGCTAATGCTACCCAGCTGTATTGGTCCAAGAGTGGATGGTTTAGCGGAACGTATGCTCAAGGACCCAACGCTAATGATAAAATCAGCTCGTTCCAAGTCCTCGACGATCTGGTTGCGCATTATGCTGATAAGGAGAGGTATCCTAATATTCAAGTGTGTTTGTATTGTATTTGGGTCTATTACAGGAATCCTAACTTCTCATTATCGTCAAGGAAATCATCTTTGCTGCCCACTCAGCCGGATCCCAATTCTTCCAGCGATACGCCGCTTTGCGTATTCCTACTGAGGACGATAGCATTATTCATTATATTCCTGGTACGCAGCTCTAATTTCTCCGATTCTACGGGTCTCCTCTCATGTTATCTCCTATGGCTCTCTCATCGCATCATCGTGTTACTGTCGGGGTCCTCATTGTTACCATTGGTCTGGGTGTACACAGCCAACCCAGGCTCCTTCGTGTGGCTCGTCGAGGACCGCCCAGCCCCCAACGACACCTGCGCAGACGTCGATAGGTACAAGTACGGATTGTCCAGTGGCTTCCCTGGTTATTCCACTGGAAACGTGAACGAGATCGGAAGAGAAGGAGTTGTTGAGAGGTTCCGTTCGCGGAATGTTCATTATGCTCAGGGAACGGTAAGTAGTGGACAAATCCCAATTGAACACTTTCTCAACTCAGTATTATTCTTACAGGCCGACCATGGACCGGGGGATACTGCATGCGAAGCAGTTGTGAGTATCAGTCTGGATAAATTCCCAGTACTTCCACGATGATCTGATTGCTTTCTATACTCTTTCCCATTTCCCTCCGTAGACACAAGGATCCACTCATTTGGAACGTGGTGAAAACTTTGTGGACATGCTCAACTTGAATGGTGGTATGCCTTTGAACCACACCATTGACTGGGTAGAAGGCGTCTCGCACCAGAATGACCAGATGTTTAATAGTACAGCGTTGAGGACGAGAGTGAGTGTCATATCTCAATCTCAAACAGCTACTCTTCCTCTTCTTATGCTGCGTATGCGTCTTTTCTTACTCCCTTCCCCTTCCGGAATTCTCTTTAGATGTTCATAAATGCTACCATCCCATCTACTGGTCTCCGGCCCTTGCGGAAGAGGGAAGCCAAAGCCAAGGCGGCTGGCCATGGTTTCAGACAAGTCCGTCGTAGATTAAACTGATCCTTTGCTTCGACACCGTAGCTAGCATATAGCGGCTGCAGTCGAGTTAGATATATATGATATGTATCAGAGTATAGCCATTGCCTGCCATTGCCTACGGCTGAGTTGCACTGGGATCGGCAAATCGTTGGTGAGACGAATGGACTTCAGTCTTCAAGATCGTCACAGACTCAAAATAGCACTAGTTACGGACTCGTTCTTATAACCTGAGGTTCCAGCGTGTGGCTATGCTCGATAACTCCTCCATTTAGTCGGCAAATTCCATACTGTGCCGACATGCCGTTTCCCTATTTTGGGCCTCGTCATCGTGCCACGACTCACATTTCCCTCGTATATACATAGATAGATATGTACACCTTGGGCGGCAATGCATATTTGGAAAATTTTTTGGGCAAACATAAACATCGAATTTATGCTCGGCGCCAGAGCTGCTCCATATGGCGGTTCGGCCTCAAATCGGTCCCATATGGAGTAGACCCGAGGAGCAAAAATGGCAGTGAAAATCAGAAATTTAAGTTGGCACAGAGATCTCTGGAAATATGCAATGCCGCTCAAGGTGATAGATACACGCCATGTGGCTCCTTCAGGACCCGGCGGGGTGACGTTGCATAGTTGCAATATCAATGATATTGCATTACAAGGGCGAGCCGCGAGGCAGTCCCCCTAAGTTCAGCCGCTTGTAAAGACTTTTGACTCTTGAGCCGAATCACGACACTTACACAGAAGGCGGCAGGGCGTTCGTTCCGTCAGCACAAGCATGTAATTAGTATTAGGTATCCGTTGTCTCGTCCGGTGTAATAAACATTCTAGTCTTTGCCCAGTGAACTGAGATCTAGAGTACTCATATGCATCCAATCCTCCATCGTCAGTAGTCACTCAGCACGTCGCATACAGTGCTTCGGATCGCCACTTTCTCCCACCGTGCGAGTCTCCAGCTTCTACTTAAAAGAGCAGCACTGAGTCAATGACCATTGACGTTGGCTCGGGCTCGAACCTAAACAATTAAAGGAGGGAGGGAGGGATAGGGTGAGCCGTTGTGCAACATTGACTCGGAAACATAGCAAGCTCTCCAATAGTGGACCAAAACCAAGGGTAGGATTAGAAGAGTTTGTGGGAACCCGAGTGAAGTGCGTTTTCCAACCACTGACTCTCCTGGCACCATACCTTGCCTTGACCACCAGGCCCCGCAGTCGGCTGTGGCATACGATGTCCTCATATTGCCCAGACGTCCATATATGTGCATACTTTATATCCCGGATGCGGCACTGCAGCTTCAAGATTCCTAAAAGCCGACGTCGCGAATGATCGAGCTGGGGAAGGGTGTGGTGACCTACCAAGTGTAGGAACTAGGAAGCGGAGGCGCTAGTGGTTGCTAGGCATAGGGTATGTCGAGAGTGTACGGTGTACTAGGGCTACTTTGTTCCATTGGTGGTTTAGAGATTGAGTCGGATTCTGATTGGTATAGAGTGCGCAACGAAGTTCTTCTACAATACGGGTAGGTTTTGGTCGTCGTAGGTAGAGCTAGGAGTTGAAGTGCGTTGTTCCTTGTAGACCTCGTGGAAGCAATAGGCAGAGTGCTTCAACAGCTACAATCAGAATGACAAGGATAGGATATAAAGCCTTATTTAAAGAACTTTTCTCTGTCTCTCTGCTCATACCACACAGTCCCGTTCTTTTCAGGATTTGAGGGGTTCCGGAGCCCCTACGTTCTCGTTTGCTTCAGCAGACACACCAGTCGGAGGGCGGAAGCTTCATCTAGATGTCCCAAGAGTTCAACAAATCGCTGGAAGAATTCCGCTCGCATTCCAGTTTCGAGCGGTTTATGCTAAACGAGCTTCATTGGAACTCGTGAAGGCTCCTGAGCAAGCCCTGTGATTGTTCTCATTGCCACCAAAGCGTCCTACTAAAACAAGGAAGAGAGAAAACGCATAACATTGGAACAAAACTAGGCAGGTGAATGTCGATTCTTATTTCCCACTTTCCATAGGCGACTCCTAGACGCTCAGAACTCCCGCTCTCAAGCTTCGACTTTCTTGAGCACGCCACCAACGAAGATACGCAGCGCGTCTTGATAGTTCGCCTCTTCCTCGTCAGTCAATACGGCGACTTTGAGCTCGTTTAGAGCTTTTTCGAGGTCCTCTTGGAACTTAATATCTTCGATATAGACCTCTGTCTCTTTGGAAGACTCCTGTTCGAATAATCAGACAACCTATCTCAAAATACCGCAGATTTCACTCGTATAAGAATTTACGTACCTCGTGACGGCTGACCTTCTCCTTGTAGATTTCAAGATTCTGAGCCTTCTCTTCCTTGGTCATCGACATCACGGCCTCGGTGAATGATTTGATATCTTCTTTACGGGATTGAGCCTGATCGGTAGTAGCAGAAATCTTGAAGTCCGTGAACTGTCAGTATCATCAAGTGAACTGAATATAGCAATGGTGCTCACGTCCAGGTTCTCTGCATAGCCTACTTCTTCCAGCATTCTCGCGATCCTATAGCTGACCTATAATTTTACGATAAAACAGAGTTGACTACAACCGATGCACATCGAGCCTACCTGGCGTTCCCCCCTCACGATTGGATTATTTTGGATTTCATTTGGGTTCACAGGTAGTTCGATTCCATTGTATGGATTATTTAGGGCCAGTTCGGATTCCCAGGGTTTTTCGAGACACCCTGGTTTTTCGTTAGTTTTGGCGGGAGATCAGCTTAGCTTAGTGATAGTAGTTAGCATCAGTCCAACCCTGTAACAAGCGAAAAACCTGGCTGTTCGGATGACCATTCGTAGTTTATCTTTGATTATCGATTTGAAGAATGCGTGTTCGGATACCAAGCTTATGATTTATAGCTGATCTGCGTGATATGACCCCGTTTTTCTTTTTCCTTTCTTTCCCCATGGATGCTGGGGCTCCTCCCGTCTCAGCTGCTCCTGCATCTACTGACGAACCAGATAGTCAAGATATCTGGAATGGTGATGTGGACAACTTCATCCTGACGCATTTGGAGCAAGTCAAGAAGGACCGGAAAGGGACTCGGGACCAGTTCGGGGCCGCCGTATGGACTAATCTCAGTGCCCAGCTTCAGTCTGCGGGACACCATGTGTACTCCAACGACGAATTGAAGGACCGTTTCCATTTGGTATGTGTCTGGCTTTCTTGTTTTGCTTGCTGATACTAACTGACCCCTATCGTTCTGTAGCTCAAAAAATCGAAGACTAGCACCACATCCTCTGCTCCGCGTCCTCTAGAGACCCCTCCTACTTCACATTCTGCTGCCCCTCTCCCCTCTATCTCTGCTCCCTTGCCATATGCAGCTCCGTCCTCTGCCAATGCTACTGCTGCACCATCTGTGCCTCCTCCACCTTCTACTGCTCATTGGACTCCCGAGGCTGAGGCACTTCTCATAGAGCATCTCGTCGAAGCGAAGGCCAAGGGGCAGATGTCCGAAAATAATTTCAAGCCTTCGGTATACCAGTCTGCGGCTGCATACCTTCGTGAAAAGGGATACAACTTCACGAAAACTCAAGTGAAGGGAAGGTGGACAAGGGTGAGTGATTCTAATTGTTATCTGGGTCATCAATTGATACATTCTCCCTTTTCTAGTTCAAAAAAAGACTTCAAGATTGTTCGGAGGCTCAGAACCCTGTCCGGATTTGGATGGGACAATGTTCGCAACATGGTCACTGCAACAGACCAGGTATGGGATGCTTACATCAAGGTATGTGTTTCCGATAATCCAAATCAACAGCTGGTGTTGATTCCTATTCCAAGGGTCATTCGAAAGCAGGTCCCTTCCGAAACAAGCCCTTTCCTCACTACGACGACATAGCCTCTGTGAGTGGCCAGAGCACTGCCACTGGTGCTCTGGCAATGTCTTCCGAGAACTCAATATGTCGTACTTGGGACCAACCAGACAGTGACTCTTCTGAGGAGTCTGATGAATCTGATTCGGAGGATGAAGTGCTCTCCAAAGTATGTGATTATATTCATTTCAACATCACTATACACTTATGACCTTATTGAAATTTACAGAAGCGCCGTGCTGTGGCATCTACCCCTGCGCCAAAGCGTGTTCGTGTCTCAGCTGGCGCTCAGGCTCTTGAGAACATGTCCACAGCCTTTGGCTCTTTGGCAGAGGGTATGAAGTCAGGTGCTTTTATGGCTGCACCAGTCACCGATTCCCCGATCAAGAAGGAGCAAGCCTTCAACATTGTTCGCGCAGAGGAAGGACTGTCTCCTCATTCTCTTGCAAAGGCACGTCGTGTTTTCCGAGGGAGTGGAGAGATTGCTCGAGAATTCTTGAGCTTTGATCCTACTGATGAGAACAAAAAGGAAGCTCGACACTGCTGGTTGCTTGATGAGATGGAGCAGGTCTGATCTTTTGCATAATGTCTTTCATTTTTTGTTGGTATCCGTACAATCTCTTTAATCATGATCCTAACTTCAGTCACCCATTTATAGTTACATATAGTATGTATGTAGCACATCTATGTCTTAGAATGGAAGTGTGTTTACATATTTGGAAGTGAGTGCGTATGAGGAATTCCACGACGATTAAGCTCTAGTAAATAATCGGTCCACATTGCATCAGCAATCTGATTTCTGAAGACAGATGCTTGTGAAATCTCCACAGTTGATATTCCAGAATCAGGAAGCATGTCCCCATTGGAGTCAGGAGCCAAAAGATCACATACATCTGGAAGTTGGGCTGGAAGATCTGGAGGATCATAGAATATAGTGAAGTTGTGGAGCACAGCAATCGCAAGAGGAATAAGGCTCTGTGTACGGAGTGGATACTCACACACTTCACGGACAATCTTCCACTGTCATTTGACAACTCCAAAAATCCGCTCAATGACATTGCGGAGTTGAGCATGTCGGAGGTTGAACAATTCTTCCTTGGACTGAGGTCTGTTCACAACAACATGCATAAGCACAAGAAGATTAGGCCTATATAAAGACTCACCTGATACTGGCAGCTTGCCATTCACGGAGATGATAGTGAATATTCCGATATGGAACAAGCAGTTTAGAGCATAGTGGAAATCCTGCATCCGCAACATAATATTTCCCCTCTGGTACCTCAAATCCATTCTTCATTGCTTCTTCAAAAAGATATCCATCTGCAACACTGCCTTCCCACCCCGCCATCACATAGGTGAAGATCATGTCCCAGTCGCACGCAGCAAAAACATTCTGAGACTGATGACCCTTGCGATCTCGGTAGGGAAACCGTTCATCAGCAGGGGGACGGACGTAAAAATGACTTCCATCGACACTACCCAGACAGTCCTTGAAATGGCAGAATTTGTTGTTTTGGAGGACTTGGTGCATGCGATCAGCAGCTGGGAGGCGTAGGTACTTTTGCCGAAAATGGTCTGAGACAAGTGCACGAAGGACATCATGAAAATTTCTTGAAATAAACAGATCAGTGCCTCAGCTCCGAATACAGTAGGGATACCCATACCTAGATATTGTCTCAAAGCTCCGCTGAAATCTCTCTGCAACCTTCCGAACAGAAAGATTGGTTACAGACTGATATAAAAATGTTGCCAGGATTTCATCGACATCAATATAGCGACGGGGCTGAAGAGATCCTACAGCCTGCAGTTCCTTCTTCAACTTCTGAAACACATGCAAACGTACTCCGAGATTATGCTTAATGCGGTCCGAATGCCCCTTTTTTCAACTCTTTCACCCAAGCAGCGCCTGTCAGTGCAGAATTGTGGTATGGTTCCGGATTATAGCGGTGATAGCTGGCAGCGAAAATGGTGCCTGCGGCTGCAGTAACTGCCATAACACTTGTAACCAGAGCAAGGCGACGGCGACGAAGGGCATCAGCTGACAAGTTGCCAGAGGTAGCTTGAGAGGGGCGGGCAGGTATACGGGCACTGCTGACGCGTACCATGAGGAAGCGTGTGTCGGACAATGTCGGACAACGAGTAACTAACGCCTAAATTAACGTTGCGTGGTATTCCCACCTTCGGCTAGTTACTAAAACTAATAACTACGTTGTGTCTCGAAAAACCGTGGGTATCCGAACTGGCCCTTAGTATTTCCCTTGCGTACTGTTCGGCCCTCGTACGCATCCTAAGGCACAGCTATTTTCATGGTTCAGTATTCAAGTTCGTCATGGCACTAGCGAGAACTTACCGTGTTACTCAACATTGCTAGTATTGTGATTGCAGTGTTCTACCAAAGGCTTAAGCCCGTTTAAGCTTTAAGCCTTAAATACCCTTAAATTTAAGGCTTAAAATTTTCCGAGTGAGATCTTTAAGCCTTAAGCTGACTTAAGGTCCAGGGTAACAATAGTCAAGCGAATTACGAGCAAGAATGATAGTCTAGCGAGTTGCGAGCGAGGCCAAGGTAGACAGACTGGAAAAGTAGAAGAATCGTACCATAAGTTCCTGAAGTTACTAGGTATTTGAGTCCATCATGAAGCTACCTACTCCATGGCTACTGCCAAAAATCCTCTCTGGGCCTATTTTCACGAAGGACCACTGCAAAACTCTGTTCATCACATAGCCTGGTGTAAAGCCTGTGTTTCCCATCATGAAGAAGAGGATGCCGCTGGAAAGCTGGCGCATAGAAATGGCCAAATGGATTGCAGAGGCAAGAGAGGCAGAGCGGCAGGAAAATATAGATGAATTGAACTTGGACATTGATTCTGATCATTTGACTAGCCTACCACGACTGCAAGCTGTGCTCGAGTCCATGCCAAGATGCACAAAACCCGCTTCAATGAAGCTCAAGTCATTATTTGGTGGTTTACCACATCCGGCACGTCTCCCTCGGACCGTGATTGATGAGGAAGCCGCGCTTATGGAGGCTCTCGCAGATGCTGAGGAGGATGAACGGCTTGATGACGGTGCTATAGAGATAGATACAGACGAAGAATATGTAGGCTAGAGTACAATAATATCTCCTTAATTCCTTTTTTTTTTCGAGACTTTAAACCTTAAAAAAATCACTTAAATTTAACCCTTTAAGTGCCTTAAGCCTTAAAGATTTCAAAATGTCAATTTAAGGCCTTAAAGTAGAACACTGTGTGATTGACTTCGCGCCTTTGGTGTTTATCCAGGGGTATGGTATGACAGTTTCTTTTCCCCTCAACGCTTCGAAGACGGCATCGGCATACCAGTAACAGTTGTCTGTCAACAGCGAATATTGTGGCTTGGCATCGTGTACTGCAACGAGTACTTTGGCAACGTGGAGAAGGGTTGGGGGCTCTTTGAAGACGACATTGCGGAGGATGAGGGGAATCAGTGATCCACTTGTGGAAACACTGATCACGCTTTTAGCAACGTCGGCTCTAGCGATTGTTGTGGAAAAGTTACGACCGTCGGGCTTGAGATTAGTTGGAGACTCCACCCAAGGCCACAAGCCAATTAAAACCTGATCTTGTTCCATTTGCCGTTCGGCGACGATTCTCACCCAGTTCCTATATTCCGGGTCACAGATGAGGATGTGGAGGTACTCGTGTAAGAGAGAGGAGTTAGCGTTTTTACAATGTGCCATGGCGATAACAAAGCAACCGTGGAATATCGAGCCCTCCTGCTGGATGGCCTCGGCAAATTTCTGGACAGGAATTTGTTCCATGATATCGGTCGGCGGTGGAGGTTAAAGCTGTGGTTATGAGGTTGGTGAATCTTAAGCTTGCGACAACTTTTACTTAAATACTTCTCGTCGAAGGTGCCCTGATCTTCGGCTTGTCTTCAACCTGGCAGGAAAAACCAAATAAGGTGAGGTCTCTCCACGGCCGCAGAGTCAGAAATTGGATCGACAGAATGATTGGGTTCAACTTCAATGACTATAAGTACCGGAAAGTGGGATTTCAATCGGCGTTCACCATAAGTTCTACGGGGACCTGAGTCAACGCCACTCTTCACTTACATACTTAGGGCAGTAGGTGCGCCATATTCTCACCCCGTCACTAACTTACATCGGCAGAGAATGAGAGAGAGTCATTTTGAAGGTTGGGGCCTGGTCGGCATTGAGTTACGACTCGGAGGCCCTTTAGGGCCGAGTCGACCTTCAAAACTTTTCTACGTGTTCTGTGCTGCATGCCACTGGTCCGGGTGTTTGGTGTCACCGGTACCGACATCCGGAAAGTCGAAAGAGTCTAGAGTGAGTCTCAACCTTGGCGTCAACGCGTACATGACAGCGTCAGCCGTGACAGGTCAACTACCTTGAACCACGACGACAATCAGCTACTCATTGCAGTGACTAATCGTTTTACTTACCCATCTGCAGCCCTGCCTGTGTACATAAACTCTTTCTACAAACTCAAAGTCTTATCCAATTCTTTTCGTGGAGTCTAAGTCTAAGTATTGTAACGTTTTGGCCAGGTTCTGGCTCCATGTGAGACGCAGAAATACTGACCCACTGTTACCATCTGTGTCGTAATTGTTCTCGTTCAGCTGCTTACAGCTGTTCTCAAAAAGACGCGGAAAAATCGAAAATTGTTTTGGTGGAGCCCTACGTCATTTGCCTTTAAGAAGCCTTCGGGCTTGCTTCGGGGATGCCTGATCTGACGCCGATTAGGATGAAAACAAAAAATGCGTTTTCCGTAAATTTCTGAAAACAGCTGTAATTATGTGACAGGATCCATCTGGACGAGCTTTCGGTCAGCCAGATCTTGATTTAGTCTCGTGAAAAAGAAAGACTAGACGATGCATTCTCTCTGTCTGCGGATTACTTCTGGCAGCAATGATACGTCACTCAGTGAACAAGTGTATTTCCATTGACGCTATTGCTTTCATAGAAGGTCTATGAGGGGATTT
Organism: Tetrapyrgos nigripes; assembly: GCA_013368315.1. Classification (NCBI taxonomy): domain Eukaryota; kingdom Fungi; phylum Basidiomycota; class Agaricomycetes; order Agaricales; family Campanellaceae; genus Tetrapyrgos; species Tetrapyrgos nigripes. Next base: position 165,035 of record JAACJM010000037.1, read on the forward strand.
CAGCTGTGATCCGTGGATGAGGAATGAGGGGAACGGCAAGGGAACGACAGCAGAAGCTCAAGACAGCGCACAGACCAAGCAACAGACCTGCCCTAAATTCAGATTTCTCACGCCATTCTGGGCTACTGTACGCCGTCGTCTTCCAAGACTGTGATATCTTCAAGTTGACGCGCTCATTCGTCCCAAGGCAAGTACGTTGAGGCGCGTTTTTTTATTCGTCGGTTGACTGCTTTTCAGTCCCAAAAGACCAGTCCTTCAGAGTCTTCAAGCCAGGAACGTACTCTGAGTAGAAATGTCCTTGCCAAGCGTAAATCACCATGGTACGTCTTCGCGTCCTGCGGGTACCGTTGATAGCTCTCATGCCTCCTGTTATTGCAGTTCTTCAACATCGCTGTGCTTGTGACCAGCCTCTTCTCTCGACCCGGTCCGGACCAAACTACATCATCTGAGCGCGATGACGCCAGCCAATTGCAGCCTCCTTTCCTTTCCTCTCAAGTGTCCTCTCTCATCGACTGAAAGTCAGATTCGTCTTTGACCAATGCCTCACCCTCTCCTCGCCTCCTTTACATCCAACACCCCCGCCTTTGGCGCCTGGCTCACCAACGGCTCCGGTGGATTCTTTCACGCACGAGCAATGGCTCAAGGATCTCCCGACTTGGCGTTTATCGTTATCGATTGCGAACATGGGTTGGTTAATTTGAACCCTGGAGTTGCAGAGTTGGTTGCTGCGATACATGGGGTGGATGGGTGTCGGGCTGGCTCTGGTGGAGCAGGAAGTGGTGCTAGAGAGGAGAACGACAAGACGAGTAAGGCACCTAGTGCTATAGTGAGAGTTGCAGCGACGGGATGGACGGGAGGAGTGAATTGGCAGATCAAGTATGCGCTGGATGCGGGTGCGAGAGGGGTGTTGGTGCCTATGGTGAGTTCGTGTACTTCGTGGTGGCCGTTAGTTGAAGATCTCATTCGTCATATTCTTCATTCCTCGTTTTTAATATCCACGTCTATATCCCAGGTATCCACCCCCACCCAAGCCAAATCTATTGTCTCAGACGCTCGGTACCCTCCCCTCGGTCGACGTGGATTCGGAGGAGCGTACACACAAGGGAATTATTGGGGAAAGGATATGGGGAAGGACAAGTACATCGAACATGCCAATGACAATATTTTGGTGTTAATTCAGATCGAAACGGTAGAGGGGTTGAAGAATGTGAAGGAGATTGCGGAGGTTGAGGGGATAGGTGAGTTCTTTCCCTCTTAAAGAGTCCATGTGTTAGGATGGTGCGGTTAAGCTGATGTTTACTGGGGTATATGTGCATATGCTCCTCCTGTCACTTTCAGATGGTCTCTTCGTCGGACCCTCGGATCTATCCATCGCACTAGGATACCCACCGACTGATCCTCCTCAGTCAGAGGTGCAGAAAGCTATTCAGGAGATTCTAGATGCGGCTCATGGTGCTGGGAAAAAATGGTGAGAAGTAAAATTCCATACCTCCAATACCTCCCAGATCTCTGACAACCTCTCCATGCTACCCTTTCTGACGACCTTCTTCCGTTATTCTGTTCTATTCTGCTGTATGCTTACCCTCTAACACGATCTATAGTGCAATATTCTGCTTCAACGGCGATCAAGGATGTTTACGGGCAAAGCAGGGTTTTGATATGGTTCGTCCCGTCCAGTTCTCATTACTCTTTTGTTTGTTTGGTTTTCGTCATTCTACTTTTTCATGATGTTCTACTCTTGTCTATTGTTCTGTTTCTCTTCCTCTCGCCCTCTACCCCGGTTGTTCCTCTATCCTTCATGCTTTACCCCATGCCCGTCTCTTCGCTCTGGATCCAAGTCTAACCAAAACCCTTCTTCTGACGCTTGACCTGGTTATGCTTGCAGATCAACGTAACAAGTGATATTGGTGCGATGACTCAAGGGATTGTATCTAATGTGCAAAAAGCTTTTTCGTATCGTCGAACGCAAACGCAGGAATGAAGGGATGAGATTCTTGATCAAGTTAGTAGGCATGGTTGGTATGCAGTACGTTGCGTTCTTTTGGACGTTTGTCTACTGGTGCCTCAGTTGCTGACTTGTGTGTCTGGAGATGGATGTAATTAGGACCTAGTAGTACTCACTGTACTCAATCTCTAAATAAACCTTGTTTTGGCCAAATCTGTAGTACTTTGGTGGTGCTTATTGTCAGGACGTTAAGTCGAGTGTGGAGACTCGGGCACTGGCCTAGGATGATCGGACTTCTCTATCCCATATCGAATCAAGCCCAAATGTTTCTTTCGCATTTTCACTCTTCGCCATGGAAACGGTACGAAAAACGCGAAATTCCTCCTTCAAGCCTCCTCCTTTCTCTGATGAATCTGGCGACTCTGGCACACTGGATTACTCGGTCTGAATTCGGACGGCGCTGACAGCCTGAGGTGACATGACCGTGTAGAGACTTGCTTGGGTTCGCTGGACGCCCTCGGCGTGTTCAAAAGTATCTCAACGGGTTATAGATCTCAGGCTATCCTGACCCTATCTCAGCGCATTCGGAATCAGAAGGGTTGACATACTTATTGGACAAACGGCTAGATCGATACTCGACGCTGCTCAAACGCTTCTTGCCTTTTCTTGACCCTTCACAAAGCAACGCACTCAGGCTGTCACGGCCAGCAAAACCCGTCTGCAGAAAACTTGAAGTATCATTGCAGGGAAGGTGTGTCATCGTGTCATGTATCGATCTGCTGCGCAATTTCTAAATCCATTTGTTCAACGCTTATCTCGGTACGGGTGTACTTCGATTCGATGCCTATGTATGACGCTCTTCCACACGTTCCTGGTGCATTCTGGCAGTGAAAAGGTGTTTGTTGGCCTTGAAACTGTCACGTCGACATGGAGCCACCCTTCAATTTCAGGTCCATCATAGCAAATTCGTCAACAAACCAAGATTCTCTCGGTGCTCTCCTAGTGAAATGTTGTACCAGAGGAGACCGTCCCACTGACCCCTGAATGAGGCTTCACTCTGCTTCCTACTCGAAGTACTGAGGTGCTTACTATGTTCAAGATCTGCCAGGTATCTGCATCGATTCTAGGTTTGTACACTGGCATTCGGTCTGGAAGACTTTCGGCTATATGCAAGGGCTAATAATTTGTCAGGCATGTTAGACGCGAGCTTCGCGAAGTATCCGGAAGATTTTTGGAGTCTGGTTGCGATAATGATATATTCGATGATCGTCATGGTAAGTACCGACTCGAAATCTGACATTGTACCTCTGCTGGAAGGGAATACTACTACAGTACGATGCAAAACACTCACTATAAGTACTCTCTCCAAAACCTTGACGTGGTCAGATAGCCTGATCTATGCCTCGCTCAAATTAGTCTCTGAATGAAGCTAGTAGTCCATTGGTGACAGAACCTCACCGTGTGAGTAGCGGCGTTACGTCAAAATCCTTTCGAATTCTTTTTGTAGGGGAGTCAAAGGCTTCAGCTGGGTCTCATGCGCGCCCAATCCTAATTCTCCGACCCGATGACAACCTTGGTGGCGCGGTCAATTCAATGGCAGACGGATCAGTATCCGAAAGGTACAGCAGATTTCTCAAATCTCCGTATTTTTTCATTCGTTGTCTGGTTCATACCATCTAGTCTTTTATTGAAAGGTGCTATGTATAGCGGTGAATCATAGCCGCTTTCTAAAGTGTGGCACAATTGCAAGATAGTGGCCGGAAAAGTTGACCACTTGGCTATCTAACTATTGTGGCTTACACTATACCTCCGTCCAAAATCGAGATACCCTGGCGGTGGCTGGAATATTGTAGTCCCTATGCTGGTGCGAGCCTTTTCGATGACGAATTTGACTTCGAGTTGCCAAGCACGGACAACAAAACCCGCCTCCAGAAAAACCACTGAGAATGTGGTGCACACCTGCTGCGGACGGTGAAACAATACAATACAGTCCAATGACGCGCAAAGTGGCATCCACATATTACCACAACTCTATAAAAGCTTGACTCAGACTCACCATTTTGCCTCATCCCCTCTTCACTCCAATACTCCAATCTCCTTCGTATTCACTCATCACTAACCGTTCTCGCTCATCCTCCCGTGTTTTCCCATCGCATCATGTTCTCCGCCAAAGTCGTCACTTTCCTCGGTGCTGCCATCCTTGCGGTCAACGCTCAGACTTCCTCCTCTGTAGCCACCACTGTAGCTCCCACTAGCAGTGCTGCTACGACCGAGGTCATCCCCAGTAGCTCGCAAGCCGCCACGGAGACCGCATTCAGTTCCTCTGCGCCCACTACGATTGCCACCTTCAGCAGTAGCGGTACGTATTCTGATTGATTACTTTCAACAGTTATCAGTACATCAAGTTTGCTAATCTTCTTCCTCGTGTTACTATAGCCGCAACTACTGTAGTAGTCCCCTCAAGTTCAGCTGCATCCGGCAACAGCACCAATAGTACCAGCTCCATTCCTGGTTCGGCCAATCAGACCACTGGTTCCGTCGCTCCTACTGCCAACAACACCCGATCCGGTGCGCCAACGGGGTCCGGTACCAACACCGCTGCTAATGGCAACAACACGTCTGCCGAGTCTAACAGCGGCGACAACAACAATGGTGCTGCCTCCTTTGGTTATGGGCCTGGTATGGCATTGGTCATTGCCGCCAGTTTGGGTGCTAGTGCTCTCAGCGCTCTTTGAGCTACAGACGCCTTCAAAACGTTAACGGAGCTAGTATGGACAATGGCATCGTTAGATGTAGACAGGGGGATAGTATGATTTACGATCTAGCTCTATACGAACTCATATGGCTGATGGCTGATTTAGTGATTCAGCGTGGACTTTGGATAGACGTCATTGCAAAAGTAGTATTACTTAGTACTGATGACTCGCCGTTCCGCTCGTTATGTTACCTATGGATTGAAGGACTTCTACGTTTGGACTAATAGTATTTTTGGATCATGTTTGGTTCCTGAATATTTTCTATGCTTTGCGTGCTTTCTGAGACGATGCAACGATCTAGGAAGAGCCGTGGCTATTACGCCCTTGCCATCTCTGACCCTAACCCTAGGAAACTTTTTCATCTGATCAAATGACGTTTGTCCTCTTTGTCTTCCTTCCCCACCACATCTTTATCTCCTCACAATGGACATGGAAGCAATGCGAAAAGCCTTTGCAGAGCGCGCTTTGCAAAGCTCAGCTCCAAAAGAACAAGGCGATGTAGGACTTACTACACTGCACCCAGCGAAGTTGTCTTGGATTACTAACTCCCAGTGTTCTGGTTTTTCAACAGGTCTCTCTTCTTCAATTTCTTGATCTCCAGCAACTAAACTGTCTTAATGAGTCGTCGGACCGCACGTTGAAGAGTATCGTTGAGAGTAAAGCGCGGAATACAAGTAGCAGTTATCTGGAGAGTGACGCGGACGAGCAGTTGTTGCTGAATATATCGGTTCGTTTGCCGTCTTCATTTCATTTTTGACGCGGTGTACTGACCTTTTGACGTATATCATGCCTGATGTGCATCCCATACCCTTCTATTCCACCTTCTGTCACTACAATCCATGCCTCACCAGTTCAACCAAACCGTCCGTGTCAAGTCACTCATCATCAAATCCACATCGTCTCCTTCCTCTGCTCCAAAGATTGTAAAACTCGCCGTTAACCGACCTAGCATGGGTTTCGAAGATATCGAAGACGCTGACGAACCAGCAGTGGCACAAGTGCTCGAGTTATCGGAAGAAGATGTGAAAGAGGGAAAGCCGGTCGCGTTGAGATTTGTGAGATTTCAGAGTGTGAATAGTCTTCATGTGAGTCTTATTTCTACCTTTCTGACTCAACCTTGATATGTGGACTATCTTTGGGGCGTTTCGCTGGCTATATTCTTCTTTGCTAATGTTTTCATTGGTTTTCAGATATTTGTGGGCTCGAATCATGGAGGAGAAGATGCTAGTCGGATTGATGCCATAGATATCATTGGCGTCCCCGTAGAGTGCGTTCCGTGTTCTTTCTCGACATTCATTCCTTTGTTCCTCCATTCCTTCGGTTCGAGGACGCATCCTCCTACCTTCAATCACTTCTTCCTTCGTTACCTGCTATCTTCTTTAACACCGATACATCATTTGACGACCGTTCTGCCTCTCTCGTTGTCCCGGGTTACTCTTTTAATCTGACCGTCGTAACCCTAAACTGATGCGCCTAAACTGTAATCTACAGGACTACGAAAGACCTCAGTGGATTGAGGCAGCAGGAGCAGCAGTAGAAAATCTAGATATGGGTAGATCCCTCCGCTGGATTCCAGGGCGTAGGATTGTCCGGTCCCAATACGATGTCTTCGTGTACTAATACCAGATTTTTTGAAAGGCTGAAAGGCTTGCCAATGCTATGATAGCTAATGAGCACCGTGTGAACGCGGCGTGAGCTCGCTCCCCGTCGGCGAGGCGTTAGCATAGGGCTAGGTACAGTAAAATCCACCATCAGAGGTTTCGTTCTGGTCCTTCTGAGTTCCCATCGTAATCCCCGGGAAGCAAACATTGATGGATTGGCGCTCATCAGTTCAACCGTCACTGATGCATACATAGACTATCAGAGGCTTCGTTCTGGTCCTTCTGAGTTCCCATCGTAATCCCCGGGAAGTAAACATTGATGGATTAGCGCTCATCAGTTCAACCGTCACTGATGCATACATAGACTTGCGTCGCCGATATAAAGGAACAGCACTACTATACTCGCTTCTTCCCTTCCCCCCAATCATGCCATGTCCTGGTTCTGGTACTTGCCTCCTCATTGACAACTCTGCCGCAGCGTTATCAGAAGATCTGAGTGGAAATGATTGGCGCGTTAGTAGCAGTAATATTTATTTTGGCAGGGTCAATGGCTGTCAGTGGTCCAAACATTAGACGGGGTCGGGGGAATGTTACGATTACTTTTCAAGGTACGTTGTCCACATTAAACCTTCTCCATGATGCTAACATTCCATTGCAAAGGAACATCCATATCCTTCACCGGAAACACCCCAAGCTCAACCAATTCTCCAGGATCCTTCACCGTCACTATCGACTCCAACTCACCCTACCAAGCCACGTTCCCCAATTTCAGCGAAATTCAGAACCACACCCAGTGGTATCAAACACCTGAACTCCCAGACAGCTCTCATTCAATTACTTTGTCAGACATTGCTACTGGTCTCGACTACGCTATCGTCTCAGCTGGAGATGCTACAGTAGCTTTAGATCAATATCAGATCGTCGTGGACGATGATGATAGTTCTCAAATTCTGTATTGAGGCAACTGGGAGACGAATACCGATATAACCCAGGTCAATCACGGTCTTCCTAATGGGCCGCCACTGGGGAATACGACGCATCAGAGTAGTACTGTGGGGGATTCTTTTGAGTTTCAGTTCGCCGGTGCGTGATTCTCCGAATGATCAAGCTGAGTCAGCTTGATCATGTCAGATCTACGTGTACTTATCATCCAAACCTCAAAGGCACTGAAGTGGAAGTCTACGGGATATTCCTCTGGACCGCCACCGGAGAGGTCGACATCGACTTTAACCTTGACGACGGATCCCAGACATCTCGTGCTAGACTGACAGTCACGAGGGATTCTGCGCCCATGGACCAGCAACCGTATTTTCGTCTATTCCAAGGCTTAAATCTATCTCCGGGGAATCACACATTGTTTGCCAATATCACAAGTTCCTCTGGTACACAAAGAGTTGTATTCGACTATATTTTATATACACCGTCGTTCAGCAGGCTAGCTGATAAGCCAGTCTTCTCTCTCCTCCTCCTCCTCTTCTTCTTCCCCGACGTCCATGCGACCGACAAATCTCCCTACACAATCCACCAGCGATACTCGACAATCCCACTCAAGCTTAGACGGAGGTCAAATCGTTGGCATCGTCAGTGGAATCCTAGTCTTGCTGCTGCTTATAGGAGCAGTCGTTTGGCTTTTACAGAGGGCTAGACGACGACTTCGTCGTCTTCATCCTCATGACATTCCATACCCGAATCTAATGATGCGGGCAGTAGTACTGGCACCTACACCCTTTCCCCTTTTCCCTCCTCCAGAGTCATCCTCGCAGTTCCTTGCACCCTCGACACAGACTAGTACTGGATCAGGATCCGGTTCTGGTTCCTCATCCAGAAGAAACAAAAAATCCATACCCTCCCGGAAATCAACTGATCCTTCGTTACCTCAGCCTAGTCTTCCAGGCGACTCTGGCTCTCTACACGAGAACGGGTATCACTCAGTCTCAACTTCAGAGACACAAGTACAGATAAACGAGTTGCGTATGCGAATCGAAGAATTGACGCAGTCGATAGCACCGGAGGCTAGGAATCGTGACCTTTCTCATGTGGAATCGAGTCCACCACCATATGATCCATACGTGGATCGTCAATGAGGATATCAATACATGTGTTGGATTTTAACTAGGTGGTTCTTTCTGTCTTTAAAATCTTGGGTTTTGGGAGAATACAATTATATCGTCACAGTGTACCAGGACGATGAGTAAAAGTCGCATACTCCGGTGGCGCTTCGTCGCTCAGTCCCCTTGCCCAATCCGATTCAAGCTGTCCCTCTAGTCTCTGAATTTGAGCCATCATCGACGCTATCGCTACCCGTAAATCTTGTACCCCATCATTAGACGACATCACCGCCTGCTGTAGATCTCTGACCTGACCACGCAACTCCTCGACATCATCCCTGATAAGTGCTTGACGTGAGGTAAGCGTCCCTGGCCCTGTTAGCGTATGCGTTACCGACGGCCGGATTATTGGAGCGGTGGTTGGCGTTGTCTTGGCATGTTCATCTCGATTTCCTACATCAATACTTATAGTCAGTTATTCTAGAATGTCGAAGAAATGGCTCGGGATCCTCTCACCAAGTTCCGGAGTTCCACCGCTTTCCGATACTCGTCTTCTCAAAGAAGCCTTTTCATTGATATCTCGCCCCAGTCCTGCTCCTAGTTGGTGTGTATGCGTATTCGTGGGTGTATTTTGATTCAAGTCAAAGGGAGTAACATCTACTGAGATGTGCTTTCTGATTTTTCGTGTTCTTCGTCTTGTTTGGCGCATGTAAACCAGAAGAAAGGCTGCGATGAGCGCTATAGCACCACAACCTCCGACAACCCCTCCGATTATCGCGTTTGTCGCCGAGTGGTTTCGGCCAGTACTTGTCGTGCCACTATTGTCGGTAGGTGATGTCGATCCTGTCGAGCTGGAAGTATTGGTTGGCGCCAGCGTTGAAACGAGAGAAAAACCAGGAAATCCATCTGCAGGAACTTGAACTTGTAAAGCTCCATCCGACGGTGAAGCTGTAGACTCGCGAAACGGTGACGTTGAGATGGTGATACTGGAAGTATTCACCGCCGGAGAGAAGGAGATAGTTGTACTAAACAATGTGGCGCTCGGATCAGCACCAGTTGATGCCCTCGTATTACAGCGATTAATGAAGTCTAAGGGAGAATCAGGATATTCTTGAGCCCAAATCGAGATCAGTAAGTATGAGTATGGATTCCACACCATTCAACCACTGCTGGAATGCAGATGCTAGTTCTGAACTGACGTTATCGATATTCGCATTCAAGACGCAACTTTCGCAAGTAACAAGCTCATTGACGATGTCCATGTTACATCCACATAGAGTATCACCATGTCCCTGACGCTCTTGATCGCGGCATCTCTGTAGAAATATGAGTGAGATAGCCTAGCACGCTTCTCCTTGAGAGAGCCCAGGCACACACATTGATAGCATCAGTAAATTGAACGCATTGTGTGTTGCAACCGCTCGGTGGCGTCAAATTGGATGGTACTCCGTTCCGCCGTAGGTGATAGATATCTAATGAACCAGCCATGTGTCCAGACTGTTTCTCAAGAGTTTTTGACGCCGCCGCCTGGCAAACTAAAGGAACAGAATGTGATGCAAACTTGAAGGAATACGCTGTGTACCAAGACAAATGCTTACCTTGAAAAACTGACATCAGCACATACTGATACCGGGGTTTCATGAGATAGGCCGGACAATCGGTCGCAGGAAAAGCGGCGAGAAGAGGAGGGGTGGGAGCCGAATGGAAGTTTTACACTTTCATTTATATACCTACGGTGAGGCGGTTGATAACCATCTTGGCGCGAAACACTTCAGTAAAGCTGTTTTACTACCAATACAGTTCCAATAAAAGTCGGGGACTGAGAGGTATGATATATGAAGGCTTGAAATTCTGAAAGAGATATTGTCTGTCTTCTGCCCATTGATCTTCTCTTTGGGAGGGTTTGCTGCCCAAGCTATAGAGTATGTTCGATAGCTCCTCCATTCAGTCGGCAAATTCCATACTGTGCCGATATCGTTCCCTTATTTTGGCCTTGTGATCGAGCCACGCGCAGCGATGGCCCACATTTCCCTCGTCAAGAAGCCTAAAGAAGTTTTTTGTGCGGTCCAAGGTCAGGTGTTCACGCATTTTGAGGAGAAAACTCACGCCCATTGGGGTGAGAATAGCTGCACTGGTACGGCGAGATGGATGTAAAAAAGGCTTGCCAGATCCAACTGCTGGCCGCTCATATTTGGAAGGTCTCTTTCAGGGAGCGTGATGAGGGACGCGTCGCGACACGTCGGGCAGGAGTGCATTTTTGTCGGGCATTTTTGAACTGGAGTAAATCTTGAATATTTCCACAATGGCCAGGCTACTCCATATGGGACCGTTTTTGTGCCGAACTATCATATGGAGCAAACCGGAGATTTATTATCATCTAAAAATTTCGTCCAAATATGCACTCATCCCTGCCGTGCGAGCATGCGTCTCGTTTTTCGCCAAAATGATCAATGCCTTGCATTGAGCGAAGAAAAGCAGTGATTGCGTAGTGACAATATTCTGAAAAGAAAGTGATGCACACTCTGGTCGCTACCAGGCTGTCATAAAAAGCTAATTAAGCTGCAGTACTCGTTAAAATCAAGTTTACCATCATAAATATTAGAAGCTATTATCGATTACAATCATGGCCCCAAAAAAACGTCTGAATAGATATCTGATAATAGTTGTGCTACAATATGAGTGCTTAGTGAAAATGAGTGCGTGGTAATATATAATAAGTGTACCAATCTCCAAAGCTCAATCTCCCACACAGGACCAGTTACAACACTGCTTTCGCTTCCTCCTTCCTCTCACTTGCGATAACTCTTTTAACGATCCGCGCAAACCCGTCTATCACTGCCCTGCAAAACATCTCCCAACCTTCAGCGTTTTGATGCCTCTTTGATCCCTGCGTATTCATCACCATTGACCCATTATATTCCCAAATAGTGACGGTGATGGCAGGAGTGCTGTGGGAACGTCCGCCGACTGCCATTTGTGGAATGAGGAAGGGAGGTTCAGCATCAGTGCCTATCTTGGACTGTTGGAACAGGGGGCTGAAATCTCTGTAAAGGCCGAGACGTTCCATGCTGCCGATGGAAGATGGGATCATTCCGAGAGGTTTAGTACCCATCATAGCATCTGCGCTTACATTGGTCACCATAGGGGCAAGCTTTTCGGACATGGCAGTGGATTTGTGGAATGAATGGGGAGGTTGCTGTAGAACGAAGGTCAGTCGACCGAAAAGACTTGAAAACAAAGAATAGTTCGACTTACTTTAGCGACGGCTTTGAGCAAAGTTTACGTGTCCTGGATCAGGTCCTGCCAGAACGCAGACGGATTGTCATGCCACAATCTGTATAGAATGGCAGCCATGGAATGGTATGTTGGGACCATAACGTTCAGGATCCTCCCAGAAGTACTCGTTCCATATAAGGCTTGATATCTCGGATAAACGTATCCTCGCTAGAACCACCGGAAATATTTAGAAAAAACAAACGGTAAAGAAGAAAATTGAAAGACATACCCATATCAAATGGATTAATTTGAATACACCAAACCTCTGCCTTCTGCCAATTTTCCTCAACCTGAGCCAGTAATGATGGGGAATTTTGCCTCTTTGCCTCAGCGAGCAACATTCCCACTGTCTGCTCGACATCAGCCAAAAGCAGGATGGAATTGAGTAGTGCCGTCAGCGTGCATTTGGTTTCTCTACAGACCAAGGTGATCGCTTTAGTGTCGGACTGTGAAAGAGTGATTTTGTTCAAGAGTGAATCGCCCCACAAGGATGTTTGGTCGAAGGAAATTGGAATAGCCTGGGAGGGGAAAATTTGTCTGTCAAACTGAACCTTTGTGTCGTTAGGAAAAGAGAGATCACGATTAACATATGCTGAAGGCAAGTGAGTCTGATATGCATACCCTTGTGGAAGGATCGGGATTTAAGACTGGTTCCTTCCTGACATCTGGCAGTAGGGTTGAGGCAGCTGGAGTAAGTTTACTGACCTCCTCGCCCCACGGGTATTTTTCGTACGGTACGTAGTTTGCCTTCTTCGATTCCTATTCATACTTAGTTGAATATATTAGACTTAGGTTATCTTAGTGAATAATCTTAGCGAGAGTCACAAAGTGGGGGTAAGAGCGTGCGAACATATCTCGCTTAACTCTCAAGTATATATAATTAATCAGAGTAGTATAATAATATAAATAGTCTAAGTATATCCGTATGATCATTTGACTGTATGTCCGCAGTACCTGATTGATGCCGTATGCATAGTAACTTAGTAACTTGATCATTATCATTTAATTCCAACACTCCCCTTCAAGCGGATATCTCTAGTAATCGGGAGAAACACTTGATCTTATCAGCAGAGAGAGCTTTCGTAAGTATATCCGCAAGTTGATCATTAGTTGACACATGTTTAACTCGTATGTATCGTTGATGTATCCGATCAGTAAGGAAGTTTTTACGGATATTGAAATGCTTAGTTCTCTGAGTATGTTGTTCTTCAGGAGCATGTATAATTGCCAAAGTAGATGCACTATCTGAGTTGATATGTAAGTACTGGTTCCTGTTCGGCATTTAGAATTTCTTCTATAAAACCTTTCAAATAAATAGCTTCTTGTGAGGCATGTGCGAGTGCGCATAGTTCAGCCTCAGTAACTGATAAAGTTACCAGTGTGCCTCGCTTACTTGACCAAGAAATAAGCGATTCAGCAAATTTGAATGCATAGCCCATGATTGGTTTATTGCCATACGTGGACATACCATCAGAGTCGGCAAATCCATAAGTAGAAGTAATAGTAGGGCTCCCTAGGTTGAGCCAGTAGTTGCAAGTTCCTTTTAGATAAAGATAGCATTGTTTAGCTGCAGCGTAATGCTCTTCACCTGGATCATTAAGGTATCTTGCTAGTTGACCAGTACAATATGCAATGTCTGGCCTAGTGCAGTCAGTGACATATCGTAAACCACCGACTAGTGACATATAGTGTTTGATAGCAGCGGCGTCCCGTTGCAGTTCACTCCCAGGTCTAGGGCTAAGATTTTGCCTGGGTAGCATAGGTGTACGGTGTGCATGTAATTGGTCAAAATTGTATCGTTTGAGAATATTCTCAATGTAATGTTTCTGACGGAGTTTAATAGTATGATTATTCCTATCTCGTTGAATTTCCATACCGAGAATTGAGTGGATTTCTCCACCGTCAGTGACTTGGACGTGTCCACTAAGTGCAGTAACGAAAGCTTGTGCAGTAGCTTTGTTGATAGTACATAAAGTAATGTCATCGACGTGACAAGATAGTATTAAAATGAGTTTATTCTCATGATATCGGTAGAATACCGCATTATCGTAAGTAGACTTCTTAAGTCCTAGTAACTTTATGAGAATATTGCATAATTTTTCATACCATCGACGACCAGCTTGTTTCAGCCCATATAGAGTCTTTCTGAGTTTAAGTACGTAGCCTTCAGGTAAGTTAGGTAGTAAATTACCCAGAGGTGGACGAAGGTATAATGTTTCCTCGTCAGTAACGTTTCCGTAAAGATAGGCAGATTTAATATCAATCTGAGTAGTTTCATAGTCTAATGAAGCTGCAAGAGCAAGTATAAAACGTGTACTGCTCATGCGTGCTACTGGGGCAAAGATATCATTTGCGTAGTAATCAATGCCTTCTTGTTGACTAAAGCCTTGTGCTACTAGTCTAGATTTCAATTTGGTCTGTTTGCCAAGTTTGTACTTAGTTTTGTAGACAAATCTGGAACCAATGATATTCGCATCAGCATGAGGTTTGACGTATTCCCAGGTTCCTAGACTTTCTAGAGATTCTATTTCAGCTTTCATGGAATCAAACCATGCATCACGTTGTGGATGATTGAGTACATCCTTAAATGAAATTGGATCGCCAACGTTATCAGCGTAGTAAACATTGAATTCTGTTAAGAAGAAAGCAATGTTTTGTTCAACTTCATCGTAGAGTAAACCTCCAGCTTCTCGGATCCTTTTTGATCGTCTTGGGCCATCAGGTTGTTTAGTTTTGTCTTCGTCGACATCCATTGGTTCAGGTTCGTGTTCCTGAGAAGTTGGAGTTTCATTTGTATTTTCTTCTGTAGTTTCTAATGGTTCTTGATTTTTTGTTTTGTAACTCCCCTTCAACTTGCGATTTGGACGTTAAGAATTGCAAGTTGCGTTCTACATTCACTTTAGTACCAAAGTAGACATAATGGCCTTTTGAATGATCGTCAAAGCCTAACCAAACTCCACGTTTTCCTTTAGGAGTTAGTTTACTAGTTCTTGCTTTGTCATATACAATGCAAGGTGTACCAAAGCTATGTAGATTGTCTAAGTTTGCGTTAACACTGTAACGTTTAAAATAGGGAGTTTGCATTTTTAATGCAGTTTTCGGAGATCTATTAAGTATGTACATAGTATAAAGTCCTGCATGCCACCATAAACGATTAGGTAGTTTTCCAGTATGCAGATTAACACAAATACCATTCATGATATGTTGATGTATGTTTTCAGCAACTCCATTTTGCTGAGGCGTGTCATGAACTGTATAACGTGCAATTGTACCTTGTGCTTTCAGGTAGTTTTTTGAATGCACCTGAAGTAAATACGGCATCGTTGTCTGATTGTAGAATTTTAACTTTGATACCATATTGTGTAAATAGTTCAGTAGTAAATGTAACCCATTGGGTATAGGCTTCGTCTTTTGTTTTAAGTGGAGATAATATTAACCAACGCGTACAGTTGTCAACGATGGTTAACCAGTATTTGTAGCCTTCTGTCATGAATCGCCTCCGTCTCCTTCCTTCCCCCTTCACTTTCTCCCTATTCTTTTCTACTATCTATTCACTTCTGTTCATCATTCTATCACCTCCCATAAACCCATAAATACTGATTACTTCTCATCATCGTCTCTTGGATCTATGACTCACCTCTCCGTTTCCCTTATCTCCATGGACATTCCCGTGTACATATTTCTTTACTTGACTCACATTCTTATCTCCTCCGATTCCTAAACTCCATGGACATTCCTACATATTCATTTCTCTTCTATATATATCTTAGATCTCGTAGCTAGGTTCCTTAGTCTGTTCACTTTGTCTCCACTCCGCTCTCAGTACAGTGCAGTGTCAAGTATAGTCAGCTACTCATCTTCTACTTGTTTCTACGTTTTCCCTATTCTCTCTCTCTGTCTTTCTCAACATCGTCTTGTCTGTAACCTGTTAATCTAGTTGGTTCATCGTGTGACTTGGGTGGTTATTGCTAAGTGACAACGTTCTTGACACCTTCAATAGAGGCAGTTCGTAATGGACCAAACATATCAATATGAAAATGGTCTCCGAAGTTTTCTGCTAATTCTGAAGTACGTTGTTTCGGAACAGAAAGTCTATGTATATTATTGATGATGCAGTCTTCGCATTGAGTTTCTGTCCAATCATCAATAATGATTGTAATAATAGATTTATCTGTTTTTAGTAATGTTTTTAGATTTGTACAACTCATATAACCAATTTGTTTGTGAAGTTCATATAAACTTAAAGTAGCAACGTTATCACTCAATTTTTTAGTTGTGATGGAGTAAAGTTTGGCGCTCTCGTGTATAACGCCAATGAAATTGTCCTTGTCATTACGTATTATACATAAATGATCATGAAAAGTAAAAGTATAGTCCGCTTTTTGTGAAATACTGATTAAAGTAAACAGAAGTTTTGAGTTATAGTATACATTTTTAAGAGTGATTGATGAAGACTCACCATTGTCCTTCCTAACTTCTACCCGCATATCGCCTGCTAATCGAAGATCTAGATGCTCTGAATTGGCAACAGTTAAAGTTACAGCAGGCGTAGTATGAACGTTAAAAAGTAAGTTAAGATACGGGTGTACAGTGTATAGTAGCACCAGAATCAATGATATGCGTATGATCTTGGTCAGAGATCGCGGTAAAAGCAGGTAGGGAAATATGATGACTCACCGGAGTCTCTGAGTCTTCCATCTCAACGTCACCCGAAGAAATCGACTGTACCCAGTCCGATTGTGAAGTTGACGTAGTCGCAATTTGAGAAGAAGACGCAGGCATGGAGATGGCAACTGATGCATTCTCCTTGGTCTTGCCTTTGTTGGATTGTTTAGTAATCCCTTTCTTCTTCATAGCTTCTTTGGACTTTTCAGTCCACAGTTCTGGGCACGTCTGGGTTGTATGACCCATCTTGTTGCAGTTGAAGCACTTCCGATCCTTTTTGCCATCAGAAGGCTTCTGGTACAGCACTGCAGCGTTAGCGCGTTCCCCTTTTGACTTGTCCGATCGTTGAGCACCGCCTTGACTAGTGCTACCAGACTTCTTGTCAGACTTCTTCGAAGGATACGTTCGAGCATTGCTCAAACGATAGTTAGTGAATTCCTTCTTTAGCCACGCAATGAGGTCAACAGCTGTGTATACGGGTTTCTCCCCTTCAGCTGCAGTAGTGGCATCCCATGTAGCTGCAGCTGCATCCACAGTTGCTTCGTAAGAACTGCGAACAAAGTGATAGTGTGGAGGAATAATCCCCACTAGAGCTGAGTAAAAGACTTGATCTGAGACATCTATGTCTCTCTTCTTGATAGAAGCCCACAGATCCTGAGCTTCGTCAAGGAGCTTATCAAACTCCCAGACTGTTTTATGTAAGTTGAAGAGTTTCCAAAGCTCGTTAGACTCTTGAACTGTGGATGAAGGGTCGAAACGTTGCTTGAGCTTCTTGATAAGCTCTATCGCATCTGACTCTTCAATGTAGTGGATCATGATTTTATCATCAATCTTGCCTGTAATAGGGTTAAAACAGGCTAGTTTGACAGTATTACCAGGATGTAACCCGGAACTTTTAAAGTGTTGGTGACGAATCACCCGTAAAGTGCTATTAACGCGAAAGTACCAATTTTCACTGCCAGTAAGAACTGTCAGGGAATCAAAAGCTTTGTTGATGTCGCTGAGCGGCATCACATAGTTGGGGTTTGTATTTTCAGGCATAGATAATGCGACCGACAAAGTAGGGGTAGATAGAGGAGATAATGATGGAGTAGGGACAGTATCCTGGACATCAGTCCTAGTATTTTCGCCAGCATCAGACATAATGGGATCAAGTGCGAATGGAAGAGGGTTTTGGATGAGGTGGTTGTGCTTGCGAAGTAGATGATACGGGCGGAGTAGGAGTTTGGGTACCAGAGGGGTGTGCACTAGAGTGGCGACTGGTAGTAGGAAGTGGGATATCTGGGACTGATCCTTGAGATCGAGTTTGTCGACTAGTCATATACTAGTCCAGGAACAGAGTACGAGTAGAGAGTAAAGCAGAGTAGAACAAGTGTTTATCGAAGTTATAGCAAGCTACGCGGGGCCCATAACCTATTAGACTTAGGTTATCTTAGTGAATAATCTTAGCGAGAGTCACAAAGTGGGGGTAAGAGCGTGCGAACGTATCTCGCTTAACTCTCAAGTATATATCATTAATCAGAGTAGTATAATAATATAAATAGTCTAAGTATATCCGTATGATCATTTGACTGTATGTCTGCAGTACCTGATTGATGCCGTATGCATAGTAACTTAGTAACTTGATCATTATCATTTAATTCCAACAGAATACTTGCCTAGAGAATATGAATGAGGAAATGAACCTTCAACTCCTTCGTGACGAGTTGCATATACAAATTGCAAATGCTAAACACCCCTCTTCATCAGTACAACGTACATCCGGCTTTTCGGGCTTTTGATCCACTTTTTGATCCTTTTTCCCCCTCAAGCTTTTCCCATCCTTTTTTCTGGGAGTTTTGATTGAGGTTTTCCTTTTTTCCGTGCCCCAGTAACTTTGCTGAGGACTTTTTACCAATTACCTCGACTTTGTTCAAGGTTTTTTCTGAAGTCATACATAATATACATATGTATATAAGATGTATATATTAAGCAAGTTTGAAGCAAGTATGTACATAATATGTATTACTCCTTCCTTCCCCTCAAGCTCGCTCATTAATTAACCATTCCTCCTCAAGGAGCTGCATTTGCGTCCAAGTGTAGTTCGTTGAATACACTGATTTCGGACAGCACACATGTGCATATATGTATGTATGTTACGAGGCCCTTTAGGGTCTCGTTCTTATAATCTGACGTTTCTGCGTGTGGCTATGCAATTTGGATATACAGATTTTCTTACTAATTTCCAGCTCGGAATTTGATAGGAGCCGGTACTGAACTAGTCCTGTTCAGTTCCTGTATATTATGTCAGCTTTATTTGTCTGCCCAGGCTGTAGGCAATCAACCGCACCAAACATCCTTCCACCACCCTCACCATTCGCTCCGCCTACTTCTATGTCTCAGTACACACTGCATGTCACTTCTCCCATTTCCATACCTATATCTCAAAGCCTGATACCCAGTGAAATCGATGTCAACTAATTCCGACTAAGTATTTTCTGAAGGATATCTAAAAATCTGAGCGAATCCGAGCTTGAAGCCTTTCCCTCAGAAAATGTCGGAAAATTAGACTATGCCAGATTTCGACTATCTCTGGTCAAATCCGAGTCAGACAAACAACATTCTTTACACACAGTTTCTACTTGTGGCTATGTCGTTTCGCTCCCCGATGCATTCCTGAACATGTGTCATTGATCGTCAAGCGTCACTCCTCTTTCTTGGATGCTTGCACGGTTTGTACCCTTCTGCACTTCACTAATCACTATAACAGTTTTTTGTCTTAATTTTCAGTTGTCTCAAGTACTCAACCTTATTTTTTCGTTGATGCCCAACAGGCTCTTATCCGATTATCTCCTGAATTCCAAGCTAGCAATAACAATATAATACTCTAGAATTGGGATAGTCGGCATCCGGTCTTCTTTCTGCCATTTGCCAGGGTTCAGCCTCAGGATGTTATTGTTATTCCCAAAGGTTAATAGCTTCCATCGGCACTCAGCAAAGGCAGTATCAGTCGAGAATCTGGATTTGATTTCCTAACTACGTTTTGACCTCCTCTGGCTGATCTCCGTGCCATTTCTTGCATGCTGGGGGAAAATGTACTAATCAAATATGGGCCTCGTTATTGCCACGCGAAGTGGTGGCCCACAAAGCCTTCATCACAACAAAGGCAGGAGATGGTCATTACGTTGCAAAATTGAAAGTGTAGAGTCGCAGATGCGACACAACCTGAAGGCTCAAGCCTCTGGCTTGACACTGACAGTGGGGAGAAGGAAAGGGAACTTAATGCAGGAGTGTTGACGGACATCAACAAAACGGGCACCGTGGCATTGCGCAATGATGACGACGCGATCACGGGGCCGTCAGAGCTCGAAAATCTTTTTGGTTGATCAACAAGGCGCGTTTCTCACTGAGAAAAGACAGAATGGCAGCATCTCTTACAACTCTCTTCTGGCATCTCTTACAGCTCTCTTCTGTCTTTTCTCTTACAGCTCTCTTCTGTCTTCCTTGTCCCAGCTCCCTGCAATGGCTTCATACTGAAGCATCTCACCCGTTTTTTATCTTGGTGAGACTCTCCACTCTGTCGGCTGGGTAACGTGATACTCACCTTCTCTGTTGTACAGGACGTTTCACTCCAAATTGGTGAAACTGACTGTCTCTACTGCCAAAGTATGACTGGTATGTTCTGCTCAATGTCCCTCTTCCTCTTTTCTCTTGTCTGACAGCCGCTACTAGATAGCTACTCAGACATAATGGGAGATTTGCTGCCAGTATGTTACGCTTGCACCTTCCTCTTCCCTTCACTGACATAGTTCCTAGTTGCACAATATAGTGCTGGCATTATCATTCTTGGATGACTGGCAAGACATGGTAGAACATAGTGACTGGTGCACAGCCTGTATGGTGTGCGTTCATGAATATTGTTGTTTTGCTTTTGTTCTCACATATTTCCTTCTAGTTTCGCTCGATGCTCATGAATCATTGTTGTATTGGACCTGGGATATTGAGGCTATTGGAAGGCTTGTCATGTATGTGGTAAGGTCGTGTTCAGGTGCAGGTGAGTGGTAACAAAGTGGTATGGAGTATGTACTATGAGTATTCTCATGTCTTACTACTTTTGGAATATATATTTCTTTGTTTCTGCTTCTTCGTAATCCCCGTTTGAAATGTGCGTAGCAGTAGTATTTTGAGTACTTTCAGGTGTACTTTTTTATGTACTTTTAATGAGGTTTGAAAAGTTGAGCCGGATCCAGCAAAATTTGCGGAAAAGTCGCTAAAAGCCAGATGTACATTTTGCTGATGTTGCATCAGCTGTCATATGCAGCAGTGTTGTGGTTAAGCCTTAAGCCTTAATTAACTTAAGACCTTAAATACTTAACAAAATAAGACCTAACTTTGTTGGATTCCGAGCTTAAAGGTTAATTAAGGCTTAGGATGTTCACATGATTATATTTCTGTAAAGCAAATTTTTATTTTGGTGGACCTACACACATTGCTACTCTCACTGTGGACATAGCTCTTTTCAATGAGAAGAGCCTGAGAGGATTCTGAGAAGATTTGAAATCTGCTCAACAAAAGATCATTGAGAAGAGCTTGAGAAGAATTGAAATCATCTGTACTCAATGAGAAGAACATGACTCTTCTCATTGAGAAGAGTCTGAGAAGAGTGAGGGAATCCTAAGAAATCCTAGCAATCCTGCCAGTCATGTGCCATCCATGTGCTGGCTTTGAATCTATTTACCTGAGCATGTTGTGTGTAGATAGTTCAATTTACATAATAAGAGTTTGTATAGTATTATGTCGCATGTATGGCACATGGCCAGCAGGATCTCTGGGATTCCTTAGGATTGATGTTGCTCTTCTCACTATGATCTCAGACTCTTCTCATTGAGTACTGAGCTGGGGAGATTTTGAAATTATTTTAAATCTTCTCAAACTCTTCTCAGTGGTTTCTTTTCTGAGTGGATTTCAAATATTCTCACAATCTTCTCAGGCTCTTCTCATTGATAAGAGCTACCTATGCCTGCAGTGTCTATATCATGGCTTGAGGCAAGGGAGAACTCTGGGATTACTTCTGGGAAGGTAAGAAAAAAAACTTGTCCCATTTCTGAGCTCACTGTCTTGGCTGTATACAACACCACTTGGCTAAACCACAGTTGTCAGACAGTGACACCCTCAAAGTTGAGAGCTCAAATGAGGAAGCCTTCAAGCAAGGTAAGTACTCATCACTAATAACAAGGGTACCATCTTACCTGACCAATAAACAGCATGTGACAAGGCTACCTCTGTTCTCAGTGTCAAAAAATCGGAGGGGAAAGAGGGTGTCTGTATGCGTCCAATGTGACAGAGAAGAAGGCAAAGGAGTTGAAAAGAAAGGACAAGAAAGCAAAAGGGAAGGGAAAAAGGGAAAGGGAGAGTGTAAGCAAGGGCAAGAATGACAAGGAGTTGGACAAGTTGGGGCCAGCACCCTCCAAGAAGCACAAAGCTGTGGACCATGTCGAAAAGCATCAGACAACACTCAAATTATTGAAAGGAATCAATATACCATTCACCAATGATGAAAAGAAAGCTATCCAGGCACAAACTGTTCCATTAATGGGTGTTAGTGCATCTGTTGACTTCAAGGTGAGCCAGTCGTGCATTTCTCATCAAAATGATACTCACTGTGACTCCAGGCTCATCTTGTCAATCTTTATAATGCAACTGTGAAGAAAAAAGATGCGGACTCGATGTGTGAGCAATTTGAGGCAATGGCAGACAATGCCGAGAAGATGTATAAGTGTGTGGTGGTCGCTTTTGGCACTGATAACTATGGAGGGAGTAGAGCAGGGTGTGTAAAACTGGGATCTATCAGACCATGGCTTTTTCTATTCCCATGCAGTGCACATCAGGTGAGCTCTATTCACTCAGAAGTGAATACTTTACATATACCTTCTTCTCAGGGCCAAATTGTCCTGGGAGATTACTTTAAAGCTTTTTCTGAGGCTGCAGAAACCTCTGAAGATGCAATGTCTCTTATTGGGTGGTTGAATAATCACAATTTTGTGTGCATCATCTTCGACAAGGAGCAGGAATGCAAGAATGGAAGGGTCCTCAAGTATCTGACTGCCAATCTCACCCGTTGGACTACACACGCAGTAGCTTTCATGTGCCTTGAGGACCTTGAGACACCAATTTCATCTGCAGCATTTAACCGATGTGATGATATTATACAGGCCCAGGTTGGGAGGGAGACTGGATCCAAGGGCAATGCGCTCAGAGCTGAGGCTGAAAGCGTCTTTCCATGATTATCGAGGACATTGAACTGATTGCCTATGCCACAAATATATGTCAGGGTGACCATGCTCGCCCTGATGTTGTTCTGTTGGCTTTTGTTGAAATGTTTTTGTATTTCCGAAACCTGCCTTCTGAACGTTCTAATCTCTCCAAGGAGATGACAAAGCATCTTGAACACTGTTGGAAGGGTTTTGATCAGGAGCTGATGGTCACAGCTTTGATTCTTAGCCCTTACAAGTGGCAGAACAGTTTGGGTCAAAGGCCGAGGTTGATATCCTCCAACTTGATCAGTTGATTGTCAGCGTAAGTGATCCCGTTCATGAAAGAACACTTGCTGATGGTCCAAAATTCCTTTAGATGTTTGACAAGTGGATCAATCATCCAATGGTCAACCAAGACGACGATGAACAGGAATCTCTGTTGGAGGATTGGTGCGGACACCGTAAAGAATTCTCGACAGCTTTTCTCCATTATTGTGCAGGTACTGGTCCATTTCAAAATTGGGAAGCTATGAAAGCTGAATTTCAGGATGCTCATGTATGAAACCTTTTCTTAACCCTCTGATGTATTCCCAGGAGAACAATCCTGTAATCTTTTGGGAAGTGATGAAGACCAACAAACTTGTCCATGAACTCGCTGATTTCTCCATCACGATTCTTTCTATTGTACTGACTACAGCTGGGAATGAGCGCCATTTTTCAGATGTGAAGCTTCGGAAAAATCATTTGACCAATTGCATGCTGCTTCCAAAGCTACAGAAGAAAATAAAGGCATCATCATTCTCTTTTATACACAGTTTTCCATACTAAATGTCTCTGTAGCTTGGCTCAAATCTACGAGAGAAACAGTATGCAAATGGCCTTCGGGATGTCCGAAAAGCTCGAGAAAATCACTCTGAAGAACATCTTACCAAGCTGCTGGAAGTTCCTCGCTATGATCAGCTGCTCCCTGATCCTCAAGAAGACGATAATTTCATTGATCAGAACTGTGGACATTCGCAAAGGGACTTGTTGGTTAACAGCAGAAAAAAAAATGGCGCTTGGAACTCAAGAAATGGATGAACGTGGCTGAAGAATTTGATGCAGTATCATTTGACAACTCGATTCTGCCTCCAATTCCTGCCAGTGGTGCTTTTACCTGTTAGAAATGGCTTCCTCGCAGCCTCGAGGCTCTATTCGGAGTGCCACAAACCAAACAACAGGCTGGACATACATGAAGGAGGACATATAATGAAGAGCAGTTACTGATGGAGTTGTTGCAGCAGGAGGCAGAGGATGAAATACTTGATGGGCTTTAGAGAGGGATGAACTGTTGGAATTAAGCGATTACGATCATGTTACTAAGTTACAATGCATACGGCATCACTCAGGTACTGCGGACTTACAGTCAAATGATCACACAGATATACTTAGACTATTTATATTATTATACTACTTTGATTAATGATATATACTTGAGAGTCAAGCGAGATACGTTCGCATGCTCTTACCCCCCCACTTTGTGACTCTCGCTAAGATTACTCACTAAGATAACCTAAGTTTAATATGAACTTCAGTCTGAAAAATCTCGTCTTAAATTCAGCTTAAATATACTTAATTAAAAATGGTTATTAACTAGTTAAGACCTAACTTGACTGAGTGGCCTTAATTAAGCCCTTAACCACAACACTGCATGATCAAAGACCCTCCTCCCACTTCCCAAAGCCCGTTGTTATGATCTTGTGTTATTCATTGCCTAGGACACTCTGTATAATGGAGATTGAATTAGAAATCTCACAACTCTGACTCACGCAATTTTACCTCTGTAATATTACTCCTTGGTACTGCCAATCTCCAAGAATTCAACTCATCTTGAGTCTGAGCTAGAATACTGCTCCGTAAAGCGAAGCTTAGTCTCCTATCGCTGACGCCGTCGTAATTGCTTTGGACATGATGAGTATTGCGCAAGCCTTCACGAGAATTCAACATAGCGACTAAGATTGTTAGGTAAATCAGTCAAATGATAAAAAGAGGAAAAAGCTCTTTACCCATGGTGATCACATAGATCTGAGCCATGTTGATAGTGAATGGGGTCCTAAACAGAGTGCTGCCTGTCAGTGAAATTATTGAGGTTGAAGATACAGGCTCCCTCACCATAATAATGTGTCAAACTTGGCTAGAAATACAATAAGAAGGCACATTTGCATGGTTGTTACAAAAAGCCCTCGAGCAACTGTGTACTCGAGAAGTTTTTGCAGCAGAGTGTCGCTTCTTCAGAATAATAAGTAGGGATATTTCGCTAAGTATACGCGAAATGGAGGCTAACACACCGAAGACCCATTTTAAATTTATAAAATGCCCATGAGAGTGCAAATGTCACAGTGATATCTGATGCTGAAGTGAAGCTAACTCAGCATGTAGCTCGTGCTTGAATCACAGGGAATGCAGTGGAAGTTTACCCTTATATTTCGTTTTCCAAATTCAGCATAAGTCTTTTCCTTCACAAAATCCTGGAACACAATGGCTCCACAAACTATTTGGGCAAATAAGAACAGATGACAATGCTCAAATTACATAAAGCATACATACCAATACCAGGAACAGCCATAACAGCCTATAAAACAGCAAAAGCATCTTAAGCAATCAGAATAACACCACAAATGAGTCCACATACGCAGAAAGCTGGCACACTCCAGTGAAATTGTCGGACTTCACAGGATTAGTCACAAGACATACTGGCAGCTCAATGATCTAAGGACTTACTTAGCCAAATTCTGGTCACGAAAAAGATTTGAACACAGAACACAGTTATAATGTTTGTGATAAATGAGACTCCTTCAAGCCTATCAGATGTGCAGATTATGAAAAAGGGAACGAAGGGGCTAGGGATAGAAGAAAAAATACCGGTATATTACTAAAAGCTCAAAAGAGTTGCCAAAGTTTGCAACCTGTAATCATAGTCACAATTATGGCTCATGACGTTCCATTCAATTATTTTCAGTGGTTTACTGCACTCACAGAATAATGATGAAGAAGCTGGGCAATTAAGGCAGTTCTGGCCAGGTTTGATGCCCTATGAAAGTCAGAATATCAGCCAATAAAGATTGTGGTTAGGAAATGGATGAGAACTTACACTAAGAATGCCACCTACACTCACCATGAGCCATATATCAGGACTCGTAGTCAGAATGTGACTTACCGAGGATCTCAGGATCCAGTTATCATGATTAGTATTGGCATAGATCCAAGCTTGAAGAATAGTCACTCCAGATAATCTAAACCACGGATTCAGTGGGTGTTGAAAAAAAGGGTTTTAATAATTGAGCATTTAGAGCTAAAAACATGAATTCCGACTCACACAGCTGAAATAAAACTCCCGTAAAAAAATTCGTCATAAGCTATCGAGACATTCCCGATGGAGAGTATCACATTTGAGCTGACGGGTGCATCTGGGAAGGACATGATGTGCTCTATAATCAAGGATAGGAGCAGTCAGAACCCACAAGCAGCATTCAATAGCAGATTGCAATGTCGAAATGAACTGATGTACCCAGTATCAATGATTCAGACTCGACGGGATGGTTCCTGTAGTAGACGTTACAATGGAGCAACAAAGCAGTAAGCACTCCTTTATAAGCGCTAGCTGTACTATAAGAATAGAGGACTTTGATAAAAGAATCATGAAAAAGTGATGGAAACATGATGGCATGATCGTAGGCCAACGTTTGCATGGGGACATGCTCTGAAGCTCTGCAATGGTTGACGATTGCCGTGACAAAGAGCCGCCCCACGACTTCCTCAACGAGTTCGATGAGTTCTGTCATACTCAAAAGAAATTTCGTGAACCGAAGCCATGTCAAAAGCAATCAATCTGTACGTACAGAAAGTGCCTCAAAAACGGCGTAATAAAGCCGCCTACGAGTCTGATACAATGATAAGAGCAGGATATTTATATACCTATGTTCAAATCCCCAGGTTACAAGCCGAAACTAGTCCAAGTACCAGTAGCAGGTGCTTTGGCCTTGGCCTTGTTTTGTCTTTGCCATGGCGGGACGAACAACGAGGAAGAAAAGGTGAGGGAGGAGAGGACTCAAGAGGAGCCTGAGGGGATCCGAATCTCTGTCTTGATTTTAATCTTGATCTTGCGGTCGTTCTCGTTCTCGTTCTTTCTCCTCATCATCAATGTCGGGAGAATAGGATTTGGGAACTCCTAGTATAGAGTTGGTTATCACAGGGCCAGCGGGCTCGGGAGCGGTTGCCTTTGGACAAGGGAAATGGGAAGGAAGACACATTGTCCTGAGGATCAGGCAAAGCGACAGTGGGTACTAGGGGATCAAAGTGTTCAGTAAAGGTGATTGAGAGCAATTAGAACCGCACTGGATCCGAACAGAAGCAGAATTAAGGAGGTTATAATCACGAACGCGCCTCTGAGCATCGTGGAATCTGGATTCGTGATGCAACGCATCGATGATCGTACCACCGCGACACCACACGGAAAATTAAGGGGAAAAGGTACAAAATAGGGCAGGCGGCGAGGAAAAAAGAAGGGAGGAATGAGAAGCGTTCCACGCAGCAAGAGACGAAAGTAGAAGTAAAAGTGAACTATTTGCAGATCACGCTACTTATATATACCCTGATCTTCATCGCCTGGAAACGGATCGTTGTAGGGATGATGGGTGACATCCCCCACACGCTACTTGGATGACAAGGCTGCATCTGCATGCTACGATGTCGTCAACTCGAGTGCTTACAAATGCAGTCAACCAATATGTTCCGCCGTCTGTAACCGCCATGGACAGTATAAAGCATTCATAGGCAGTACAACAATTACTGCAGGATATATCAATACATTTACATTCTCTCCCGGCTAGAAAAGGGCAATTTAACAACCGCAAGCTGGGTCGGCACATAGTACACATCCATCGTGACCTCCGTCGGCTAGAAAATATTGTGAGTTCAAGTTATCCAACATTAAATAAGTAAGAGTTATTTAGAACTCAAAACTCACGAGTTGGGTCTGGTATTGGTACAGCTCTAACAGCGATACCGGATCCGCTGTTGATAACCAATGCCATGACCATGACAAGGAAGGCTACAGTTGAAGTGGGGTTGAGAATTTGCATCTTTAGGAAGCTTCAAGCTGTAGATCGAGTTTACTTGGAAATCTCGAGATTTGTTATCCCTGCAGGTTGGAGAATTTTACTGACAAGAAAATGGACATTGAAAGATGTTGCGTACCTCTAGGATAAGTAGTATGGGAGAAGAAAGAGGCTATGAGTCGGGGGTTTTGTGAATGAGTCTGATCAGTGGGTAACTATCGCTTTGGCGGCCGAGGCTTATAAGTAAGCATGTATCTCTCAGGCGTGTGAGCCGCAGCCAGGGTGCCCAAATTATAACTTTACGTGCATCAGTGATTATCAGAACTTTTTTTTAAACATCACCCAGTGTTAGATGTTAGCTACAGTCTTACCGGATCCGGATCCCCGTAACCTAAGCAGCAAGTGCGCAGTTCAAACAACTTAGACCGGGGCTCACTCCAGTACTTGACACAGCACT
Source organism: Tetrapyrgos nigripes (assembly GCA_013368315.1). Classification (NCBI taxonomy): domain Eukaryota; kingdom Fungi; phylum Basidiomycota; class Agaricomycetes; order Agaricales; family Campanellaceae; genus Tetrapyrgos; species Tetrapyrgos nigripes. The sequence continues at coordinate 193,112 of JAACJM010000037.1, forward strand.
AATCGAGTAAATTGAGCGGCAAAAAGAAGGAAAGGTGTTGCGCACATGATGCATCTTGGATAAGTAGTATGGGGGAAGAAAGAGGCTATGAGTCCAGGGTCTGGTGGATGCCAGATGGGTTTGATCAGCTTTGGAGAGGGAGGCTATATTATAAGTAAGCATGATCTCTCTGACTCAAGCGTATGAGCCCCAGGGTGCCTCAATTATAACTAATTTTACTTGGATCAATGATTGCCAGAATTTCTTTTAGAACTCCTTATTAGGGAGTACATCACCCAGTATTACTATTGTTAGATATCAGCTATGCCTACAGTCTCACTACATCCGCATTGTTGTAACCTAAAAGCTAAGCAGCAAGTATGCAGTTCAAACATACTTACTTAAAAGTGAGACTCGAGCTCAGTCCAGCACCAGACGCAGCACTAGTCAAGTAAATTGAGCAGCAAGGGTTCCTGGGTTGCTTGGTGATAAATTATAATCAAGTCCTTACTACTGATTGCAACCCGCCAGAATAAATCAATGCTTAGCGCTTAGCACTGAGCATTTATCAGTTCTTGCTCTTGGATCTGACCGGTGCATGAGTCACTGTCTAATCACAATCTACATATGTAATCCCAGAAATTAGATTAAAATCAATTAAACATCACAAGAAATCCATGAATCACCCATTGCCCTATTAGTAATTACCAAAGGGAGTACACTACTTGAACTTCTAGTAGTAGTAATAATAATAATCGAGGCTCCAACTTCTAGTACAAAGTTTGCTCTACTTTGACTCCATTTTCCAGTCGATGAATACAAATAACTACTTTCCCCTCCCCCCTTCCTCCCTTTCACCTCTACATTTACATATGATGTAATACTATCCCCCCTCCTTCTCCTTCTCCCCTCGATACTGCTCCAACCGCTCCAACCGCTCCCTCTCCCACTCAACCCTTACCCCCTCCCCCCTCTCCCTCCCCCTTCCCCTCTAACCCGCCCACCCCACCCACCCCCACCCCCTCCAACAACCCAACCAACCTCCCAATCATCTCCCCCTGCCTCTCCACCACCCCCCTCAACCCCTCCACCGTCCCCTTCAACTCCCCAACCTCCCTCTGCAACCCCTCTTCCCTCCTCTCAAACGAAGCTTGCAACAACGAAATCTGTCTAGACAGCTCTGTTTGATTTTGTGCCAATTTTCTGTTGGAGAGGTCCCTAGTACTACTGGTTCTTGAACTGGAATTGGGTGTTGCGGAGCCTGTTAGAGTGGGTGTTGCGGATCTACTTGTATGCGCTGACACTGACACTGATGCAGATGCAGATGCAGACGCAGACGCCGAGCCAGAGGGGAGTACACCAAAAGTGGAAGTAGAAGCGGAAGTAGAAGTGGTGGGTAACAACGTCGGCGTCAAACTCGGGGTCATAGACAGCGGTGTCGTCGAGGTTGATAATGAAGAGTGGGGACGTGGATGTGACGACGACCTTGGGAAACTTGGACGCGCTCTAGGCATCATCTCGATATCTGTGTCTGCGTCTGTATCCGCATCTATTCCCAAGCCCAAGCCTATTGCGTCGTGTCGGGTATAACCATAACCAGTACCAGTACCCATAGCAGGTGCCTTGGCCTTGGCCTTGTCTTTGCCACGTCGTGACGAGGAGGAGGAGGAGGGGAAGGAAGAGGAGAAGAGGGGATCCGAATCTCTGTCTCTGACTTGATCTTGCTGTCGTTCTCGTTCTTCATCATCATCAATGTCAGCGTCCGCTCCTGCGTTGAAAATCTCTTCCCTAGCCTGCGCTCTGGTGAGTGGTTGACGGTTTGGTAGAGGTTGAAGAGACGATGCCTGTATGTACGCAGTATAAAATATTGAGTGACGAAGCAAGCAACAAGGAAAACCGTCATACACACCTCTTTTACACCCCCACCCCCACTCCCCGTCATCCCCTCCCAAACAATCGCAAACTCCCTCCCCAAGACAAAACTCGGTAGCGCGATTAACAACAGTCCGAATACCAGTAAAGGAAGGGTTAAAAGACGACCTAGGAAGGACCGAGGGGTGATTTCGCCGTAGCCTACGGTTGTTATAGCTGTTTCCGTGTTTTCAATGTTTTCATGTTACGATGGTTCCAGGGGGGAGGCAGGGGGGAAGAAGGAGAGAGGAGGGGAAAGGAAAGACGGGCCAGCCAGTTAGGTTTTTAGAAAACGTAGTAAATAAACCCCAATACTCACTAACCAAAACAAACCACCCCGCAGCAGGAATCGACGAAAACTGGGATGGGTCGCCTTCTGCGTTGATAAACGTTTCGAGGACGGGGTCCCAGGTGCCTCGTTCGACAAAGTATCTTTTTGATGGGGTAGACGAGCATGTACGGTGAGGGGTTGGGAGGGTTTGAGGAAGTGTATGGGTGGGTAAGCCGGTGTGCCGGTAGGCGGGTAGATGTACGGGCGAGGATAATAGAGCATAGGATAAGATAGGTCAGTATATAATATATACCGTGTCAAACCAAAACTAAAACGCCCTCAAAAAACCCAATCAAAGGACAAAACACTCACAAAACAGTACTCCAAACACTCATCACACAAACGACAAAAAACCCAATGGCAGCTAGGGCGTGTTGGGAACGACGGACGGAGAGGTACATGACTTCGATTGTTAAGAGGATGGTGTGGTTGTAGCTGGTGAACGAAGTGAGCGTTTTTGGTTTTATTTTTGTGAGGGAGAGTGGGGGGAAGTGAGCGGAGCGACGCAAAGGCCGGGGGGCGAATAGGTGACGGACGGGGAAAGTAGAACAGGTGCATGTGTGCAAGAGCAGACCAGACCAAACGGAGAGCCAGAGGGGGATGGGACGGGAGGGAAGAAGGGAGGTAACACCCACCGAAACGGCCTAAACACCCTCAAGAGCCTAAACATCCTCAATATGCTGAACCGAAAGAAGGAGGAAGTGTCTTGATGCAGGAGGATTTCGATGTAATAGGGGAGAACGGAGAGGAGGTCTGTTAGGGCGAAGAACGCTGGGAGGGGGGGAAGTCAGAGTCGGTACATGGAAGACAAAGTACCCCACTCACAAAACCCCCACCTCAACAAACTCATCCAGCTCCCACTCCAAGCAACACATCTCGCAATATACTCAACCGTAAAGATAGCAACCAGCGTTGTCTCAATCCCAAACCATATCTGAGCCCCGCCCTGAACCCCTCTCAAAGCCGGTACTGTCTCCAATACTGTCACCACTGCACTAGCGAGGATGAAAAAAGTCATGAGGATGTGTATGAGCGTCGCTCCTGTTGAGGAGGTAGGATGTTCGAGGAGGAGGTGGAGGTCGCGTTTCCAGGGCGGGAGGTTCATGAGGGAGAGGTAAGAGTATGGGTCGTGGTCATTGTGGGGGTCGTCTTCATCGTCATTGCGTCGGGAGGACGGCGGTCTACGTCGGGGACTGACAGGAGTGGGGGGAGGATGGTCTTCAATGAGGAAATACGACGCGAAAGGGTTTTGGTAAGAAGAAGCCATTACACGTGGCGTGTGGCAGTGTCAAATGTCACTTTAGCCTTTCGGCTTTGGCCGGGTGGCATTGTAAGTAGCACAGGTGTTCTAATGCCATTACTGTCTTCAGTTCCACCCGGTCCGAATCCGTTGTACATGCCTGCATCATCATCATCATCAAATGAAGGAAATGTGGGCCACCGGTACCACGGCATGTGGCAATGACGAGGCCCAAAAGGAGTGCCAGCTACTGCGCTAGTAAATGAGCGCTGTCTGCAAAGTCATCGACGTTCTTCACTGTCCTCAGACGTTATGCCGCTACCAAAAACCAAAACTTGCGACGTATACTCCAAAAACGTTCTTGACTCCCGAGTCCAGCTACGTTTGAACTGCATCCTTGTTGCTTAGGCTACGAGGATGCACTGATATCTAACACTGGGCGGTGTACTCCCTACTACGTAGTTCTAAACAAGTTCTGATAAGCATTGATGCAAGTAAAGTTAGAATCTATGCACCCTGGAGCTCGCACGCTTCAGAGATACAGACTTATAAGCCTCCCTCCCCAAGGCTGATCAGACCCATCTGGCATCCACAAGACCCTCGGCTTATATCCTCTTTCTTCTCCCATACTACTTATCCTAGAGGTAGGCAACACCTTTCAATGTCCTTTCCCTTGCCATTTTAACTCTCTGATTTTCAGGGATAACAAATCTTCAAATCTCCAACTCAACTCAATCTACAGCTTGACGCTTCCCAAAAATGCAAATTTTCAGCCCCACTTCGACTATAGTCTTCGTCTTCATGGCCATGGCATTGGTTATCCACAGCGGACCCGGTATTGCTGTTAGAGCTGCACCAATTCCAGACCCAAACCCACAAGTGACAGTGTTACCTCACGCTGGAACTGGTGAGCTTTGAGTTCTAAACAACTCTTACTTATTCAATCTCTGATCACCTGAACTTACAATATTTTCTACCCCACTCAGGCGGAAGTGCGTGTCTTAGCATCATTCGATATTTGATTACTTGAACTTACAATATCTTCCAGGCACCAATTGTAACTGTCCTAAGGGGGATACCTCCTGCCTGCAGAATTGTTAAATTGCCTACGAATGCTTTATACTGTCCGTGGCAGTCACAGACGACGCAACATGTATCGGAAGGCAAAGCGCAGGCGCATTTGATTCAAGCTATTGGACAAAGATGAAAAGTTTCAGAAAATATTTATATATTTGTTGGATCTCATGTACTTTTTCAAGTTATTTATTGGGGCAATATTCGTTGGCTTTAAGTGTGTGCTCTCGAGTTGACCGCATCGCAGAGGGGAGATCCAGCCTTGTCATCCAGGTAGTGTGTAGGTGATGGCCACCCATCATCCCTACAACAATCCCGGCGAGAATTTGACTCTAACTCTGACTCTGAGTCTGTACAGCAAAACTGAGGGTGAGGCTTCTAGTCCCACTACTGCCTCCACCACCGTGTAAAAATCCGGTGTACATGTCTGCATCAAGATCATGATCAAAAGCATTGGCTTCACGAGAGTTGAGCATAGCCACTAAGTAGCATCTCTTGTTCAAAATATCCCGCGACGAAAGACCGCAGAGTCGAGTCCACGAAAATCTGTGATGGTAACATAGTTGAAAATGATTGATCGGCCCGAAAAATCCATTTAAGATACTGCCAAGCCATACCCATCGCCACCGGGATTCGGATGTTATCATAAGTATTATGAGCTCTCAGCATTTTTTGAGCTAAGAATTAGGCATATCAGTGAATCATGGGTCACTCCGAGTGCAATGTCTATTTCTCGAAAGCATCTATCACTCCATCGATCCGAGAACCGAGGTGCGTCCGTGCCTTCAAAATACAATTAATCAAATCCTCGACAAATTGAAGATGACATCAGGGTTCTCAACAGGTCCCAGATAAGTATCAGACTGCAAATGAAGGCACTGAAACAGATATTCATTCATTTATTGATTGATTGCCAGTGGCTCAATAAATGTTTCTATAAACTTGGTGGGTAAACCAGTATCGACTAGACATGCTTGAACCATCACATGTCATGTCAATATTCTACGAGCTTACCAGCATCATGCGGCATGCTCAGGATGCAATGGTACATTTTGAGCCTTGACTACATCTCTCACACCCACCATCCATCGGATCTATAAGGCCTCCATCACATAGTGAAGAAGTTTCTCAGTTCCTCCTGAATCCAAGTATGTTCGAACTGCATCCTTGTTGCTTAGGTTATGGGGATGCAGTGGAACTGTAGCTGATTTCTAACACTGGGCGATGCACCCCCCACGAAGTAGTTCTAAAGAAGCCCTGGAGAGCTCTGATGCAAGTCAACTTGGAGCTTTTTTTGAGAGAAGAATCGGGCATGCCAGTGAATTATAGGCCATAGTGGCTGACTTCGGGACATGGGTGCAATGTCTATCACTCCTACATATCACCGCATCCACTTGAGAACCGAGTCGCGTCCATGCCCTCAAAATTCAAAATAAGTGATTCACAAATCCTCCGTCAGAGTCATTCTTCACACAACCCTCGAGTCTAAATAGATACAGACAGACGATGTCAGAATCAGAGTTATTAACAAAGCTCAGACGAGTATCACACTGCACTTAAATGGTATAATTCGCTGATGGACTCGGATACCGAGACTCGACTCACTCGACACGGTTTCCATACACACATATGTATATAAGCGAGCCAGGATCAGGCATTATGCACATTCGCATTCGCAACTCCCGCGTCATTGGACGCTCTTCTTTCCTTTCACTCTCTCGTTTTTCATAGGCCGGCGGCTCAGCGAGCCTCGGTTTACTTTCTAGTCATTCTTTCAAAGCCTCTAAGGAATTGTTGAAGCATAAGCACAAATTTTCATCATGCTGGTGACTGTGGAAGAGTGCAGTCCCCTCATACATTACGAGCCTGCGGGTTATTGGGAAGAAGGTAGAGAATTTGGTAATGAGTGCGTTATCATTTTCGTTTCTGTCGTTCTTCGCTGACTACAGAACTTGAGAGTAGATCATATAGCGGCGGTTCATACATGTTGTCTTGGCATCCTTCCTCTACCGCATCTTTCGCCTTCAACGGAACCGGGTTCTCAATCTTCGGTGTACAAGGACCTAGCCTTGGCAATTTCGTTGTGTCAGTTGATGGAGTGAATAATACGGGGACGGCGAACCTACCTGAGCTCAAATACCAGGCGGTACTCTTCGAAGCGAGGGAGCTGGACGACGGGCCGCATAATGTGGTCTTCAGCATTGCAGATGGAAATAGGCCGGTCAAAATTGATTTTGTGCGTTTCATATCTGTTTTCGCGTTGGCTATTTTCTTACATTACCTTCCCCGTCTTTCTTTCGTCTCTCTAGATCACATGGACTTCAAATATGGACCTCGGGAACGATGATGGTAACCCGCCCGTTGACGGCGATGAAGAGCAAGTCAAATTCTTCCAGGATTCGGACGAGCACTTCACCTACTCTCCTCGGGATGCTTGGAATACTGATCCTGAAAGGGTGCAGGGTTTCAAGAATCAAAGCGGGCAGTGAGTCATCATGATCATTTTCTCATCTGACTTCGAGTTCTTTTCTTGCAATCTGTCGATGTGAAGTTCATCACTGACTGATACTATATCATTCATTCCTTCATCAGCTCGACGACGCATCCTGACGCTTCAATGATGTTCACCTTTAATGGGACAGCCATCTCCCTATGCGGTTCTGTCGGCCCTGCCCAAACGTCATCGTATTCCGTATCCCTGGATTCCATGGCGCCAGTTTGGTTCAACGCAACGCGGACGTGGTGGGCAAAAGACCAAGTGTTGTATCATGCGAGTAATCTAGGACACGGAGAACATACAATTGTGGTTACCAATGCCCATCAGGGTACCGCTACTCCCCGTAGTCCTCCAGATCTTAATTCAAATCCCCTCGTACCTCGGACATGGAGTAGAAGACAAGTCAAATTGAAAAATATCGGGGAAGAAGGACCGATTTTAGGGCTATATGGTCGAGGCTTGAGGAGACAAGCAGTGCCCAGTGATGCTCAAGGAATCTTAGGGGCCTTTGATTTAGACTATGCTAAGGTGTGGGGTGCGGATCTCGCAGCTGTGACGTCGACTTCAGCTAGCCCAACCCTAACGCCATCCAGTGCCGGTACAACGTGCGTCTTGAACTGCGTTTGACGAGTTGCTTGCTTACGTATGTGTTTGAAAGTCTATCTACAGGCGCCATAGCAGGAATCTCAGTAGCTTCTGTCGTCTTCTTGTCGCTCCTGGGTGCTCTTTGGGTGTGTGTCCACCTTTCATGCCTCTTAGAAGAACATTTCACTCATTCTCGTTCACAGTTCCTCAATAAGCGTAACAATATTCTTTGGAGGCATCTTCAAAAAGGTTATATGGTCCAATCACAGTACGACGCAAGTGGTTCTCCGCGCTCAACATCCCCAGGCCAAAATATGAGCTCTGTCAGCTTACTTCATAATCAACCGATACGTCGAGGCACGGGTGATATCGATCCTTTTCCTCCAGGCTATGACGCTGCAACCCGTCATCCTGGAGCGAACAGGCCAGGGCTTTATGTTCCTTATGCCGGATTTGGTCATCAGAAATCGTCGTCCAAGTCGTCCAGCCCTCTTGAAAGTAGCGAAGAGTCTCTACCTACCAAGGAAGGCTACCAGACATATTACGACAATGCTCCAACGACTCTCAGGCCGACTGAACCAATTCGTTCAGACACGATGCTTACATCTTCGACTCTGGTAGCTGAGGATGGCACATTTGCAACGCTGGACGATATTGCAGAGGGTCCGAAGTCACCCGTAAAGCCCGTCAAGGTATGTCTCGTCTGATACAGTCGATAAATCCACTGATGGAAATCATTCCACGGTACAGCGGTCACTTAGACGAGTAGGCCCGCCGACAAATTCTACCATAACAACCCCCACAACTCCAACTCCCAGTATGAGGATATCTGGCCCAGGGAACTCTACCAGATCCTCTCGCCGTCGCAATAAGGCTTATCTCAGTTCTCAAAGATCAAAAGCAAGTCGAAGAACACATTCTTCTTCTCCATCTCGCGATCAACTCCTCGGCCCAGGCAATCACTTCAACTCTGACTCAGATCTCAACGAATGGGAATACGAGGACGATATCTCAGACGAATGGGAAGAGGCCCAGGAGTTTTACGCTTCTGAAGCATCGTTGGCTGGAATTCTGGCTGGAACACCTGTATCATATGGTAGGAGGAGATTAAGTTTAGATGCTAGAACACAGTCGGAGCTTGAGGTTCAGACGCCGATTGGGAGGAATATTGATTATCGTGACGCACCTGTACCTGAAGTTCCGCTTGTAAGGCATGGGTCTTCTGTTGCCGGGATGGGTACTATGGACGTGACTGGAGGCAGTGAAGGCAGGAGTTATCAACCACGTCATCAAGGGACGGATGATACAATGTCGACGCTTCCGGCGTATACGAGTAAACGGAATTCCTTGCTATGATCTGTTCCTGCATTTCTTGTTCTTACTTTTAACTTATATACTCTGTCATTCTCTGTATATTGGTATCTCAACCATTTGTACTTTAGGACAGTGTCTATAAGCAAGATTGATTGCGTTGATTGAAAGTCCAGTGAAAGCTATGATAGGCAACTACAAGGGCCTAACCTCTACGTCCGCAGGGATACTGCTCGCTTCCAAAGTCCCCTTTGAGCTACCTGGAAAGATGATCTGCGTCCAGAGCTTCCAATTCACCGCTGAGGTCGGGATCGTTAGTACCTAGGGGTAAAGTTAGGGCTCGCGCTTTCCGGATTTGCGGTACGTATATTAGCAAAACTCACGGTAGTTTTCAACGGCATGCTAGGGAATTCTCCGTGAAGATAGAAATCAATGAAGGAGGGCTTGAGCTTTCCATGGGGATAATTGGAGGGAGGATTAGTGGGCAGGGTGTAGGTGAGAGCCGCAGTATGGAATATAGGAAAGAAGTACTGGTGAGAGAATTTTAAAAACGGGACACGACTCACATCACCTATACCGAAAGTAGTTGGAGAAAGGGTCGCCGTTCTTACATTCAAGCTGGCTTCCAAATATAGGTTGTCTGGGGTGTTGTTCTGAATCGGACTCGCAACAACGAGTAAGATGTGAGAAACGATAAGAAGAGCGGAGAAGTTCGAGAAACACATCCTCGGAGTAATAAGGATTGACCTCTATGCAAATAGATGCGTCCATTCCAAAAAAACGAATCCAGCCTCCTCCTGCCGTCCGTTCTCTCTGAAACTTCGCATACACACTCTTTTGGTCTCCTCAAGGCTTTCTATCAAGTCTTATAGCGGGAAAAGCACTCCTTTCAAGTCTACACTGTCGAGGACGTCAAGCAGTCGCTTTTTGCTGCTCCTCCCGCGTTATACAGCCACAAGAACGTGACTTCCATCCAATCACGACACTTGGATTCTTGCTACAGGCGGTCTCAACACCTCGTCTGCATTCCCTGCTGCACGTAAGTCGTTTCTTGCTACCTGCACACCCTCCTACACCCTACACACCCTACATACACTTCTCTCATCCAATACACACACATTCCACACGCACTCCATAACAAAAAAAAAACTAGGCTCTAACGCCTCCAAGCTCTAACGCTTGAAAAATAAATGAAATAAAAAGAACACACAGATGAACATCGTCCTCCCACTAGGCTCTAACGCCTCTAAGCTCTAATGCTTGCATGCATCCCTAGAACCGTGCCATATCCCTACTACTTGCTCATTTAGGCTCTAACGCCTCTATTCCCAACAGTCTCTACCTCCTCCATGAAGAAGCCTATTACGAAACAGACCACACTGTCCTTCAATAAGCAAGCCCCTACTCGCCCTCCTCCACAAAGCAGTTCTTGCAGCACTCTCGATCCTTTGGCCCCACCTCAATAAGCAAGCCCTTGCTCGCCCTCTACAAAGCGCAGTTCTCGTGGGACTCTCGATCCCTTGGCCTCTGCCCCTTCAGTGACCCCACGATGGGCATGACGACGTCTTGTGCAGGTCTCCACCGAAGGACGACTTCTTTACCCTCTAGCTCTTGCTTTACATACTCTCTAGCTCTCTCACTCTATAATCTCGTACACCTTCTACCCATACCTCACACACTTTAACATCAGAATGTATACCTTATTTTCTCTTACATCAGGAGCATCAATAATACATTAGCTTCTACTCTGGAATTGTGTACTCTGCTCAATATGCTGGGGGTAACACACACCCCGTTCGACGTTTCCAGCTCTACTTCTACCGCTACCTAATGTTTGACCTCAATCCAATGGCACTCAGTCTTACTCATCGCCATTTACAAAACTAACCATGCCTTGACATCTTTTGCATATGCTGTTTCTCAGCCCTCTTTGTAGGCTCGTGCATGCTCTCTTTTACAGCTGCATGGTATCCCCGACATGCACCCATTTATACCACACATATAGCTACCAAATCTCTGCCTACCTGTCACTGCCAGCTGGAACCCTGCCTATATTAACTCTCACCCTTCTCCTGTTTCTCACGCACTTGTACATCCTCCTAATCATTTCACACATGAAATCTTGGTGAATGCATCAACAAAGTAATTAGGGGGTTATTTCAACACAAACTTCAAATCCTGTAACCATCTTTCACGATATCGTCACTCCTGACACCCAACAACCTCCACCAGTCCATGCCTGCCCTGTATGCCCTGCATGTATTTTGCAATCCTTTCGAACTTGCAATCTAGTCACTTCTATTAATGTTTGATTAAACAACAACCATCCTTACCCACCTGGCCATGCATTCTGACAGGTTCAGGATGAGATCTCTGTCCAAATACTCAGTCATATCCCTGAGCACTGGGCATTGAGCTTCTTAGTCCACTTCTGCTATATCTTCTTCTCCTCAGAAAAGATCACTATCCATGCTACTGCACATAGCATGCAGATGACCTGCTAAGAACTGTTCTCTTCATATATCAAAAGAGCCTTGAAAAATATACAGATCTATACTAGGGCTCCGCACCGTACCAGTACTGTAAGGTTTGTACTGGTACCGTACGACGGATACGGTCCTGTACCGTACAAGGCTGCTGCAGGGTCCAATACGGGTAAACCCGTATTGGACCGTATTTTTTACGGCCGTCGTACGGGTTTGTACGGTATACGGGTCGGCCATGCATCGGCGAAGGCTTTTCTCTGTGTTTATGCCATATGCTACCTCTGTAAATTAAATATCGTCAAATACTGAGCAGTTTGCAGCGGAAAATCTTGGGAAAATTGATGCTTGATCACATCAAAAAAGGTGCGTAGAGACATGCCAAAGTATTGCCGAAATGCTTTGTGCCTCAAAGTCATCTCGAACGCACTGTTAACGTTGAGCGGTGCACTACATCAAATTGTTTCTCGCATTAATTCCTCTCAATAAGTCCCAATAAGTCTATTTCAAATCAGATTCCTGGCCATTTCCTGGCAAAAAGACCCGTATACCCGTATTAACCCGTAATACTGCCATATCAGTACCCGTCCCGTATTGTAAAGCTTCCAGATGAACCCGTACGAATACAGGGACGGGTACACTGTACCAGTAGTGGACCAGTAAAAAATACGGGCGTACCAGTATTACTGGACGGTGCGGAGCCCTAATCTATACACCTATGGTGGGATCATTCTTTGTTTGACGCAGCGCTACATTCCTGCTCGTCTCCATCCACAATCTGCCACAGAGGCCCATTTCTGGCACCTCTGTTCACGGAGCTTGCAATTCTGCCACTTCAATATCATTGAATCACCCTTGCTATGCACTGCCTTCTGTACATCCTATTGAGAGACTGTATCCACTGTGCCATTGCATTTCAGTTGTAAACACCACCAATGCTTTATATCCTCCATCCCAAGTCACAAAACTCTGCTTCACATCACTGATCCAATATTATTGGCCCTCACTCCATCTTACACCATAAATCTAATATCATCAAATCCATTCTGCCTTGACTCTCGCTATGAAGTCAATCTACTCAAAATCAATTTCTTCTCTTCATCAAGCTATCATAATCTGCCATCCCACTATAACTGTCCTTTGCATTACCCTAACTCTACCTTCTTTTCATCCTTCACAATCTACACTCAGAATCAACATCTTTGCTCCACCTCACTCACAGCATCATCATGAATTCCACTTCCCATTACAAGCATTCCCTTCTCTCCAGCCTTGCAACTTGAATCCACATTCAATGTCAATATCTTTAATCTACCCCGCTTTCACCCCAACTCTGTACTCAGTATTAAAACCCTCTCCCAATACCTTGCATTCTGCACTCAGAATAATATCTTTCTCCACTTCACTCTCAGCTCACCTCAACCCTGTATTCTATCAAAACAATCTCCTAAGTCCTCGCAATCTGCACTCGAAATCATAACTTCACTCAGAATCACTCTCAGCTCACTCATATTTCATCAAAGTCTCTCATTTCTAGTGTGGTTTGAGCCATTTAAGTAATCCAGGTTCTACGCTGGACAATTGTACACTTGTTCACCTTCCATCTCAATTTTCAGCACATCATCAAACACGATTCGATGATTCTGATTTAGCTGTGCAAGCTGGTGATCTAATCACCTGCCATGGGACTACTGTTACAATGTTGACATGCTCGATTTCATTGGTAAGGGCTTAGAGTAGACATAGGCTGTGGCGGGCTATACCGCGTCTACACCTGGCATGTTCATAGAGGACCATGCCGTATATTTCTATCTATCTATCTATCTATCTCAGTAAAATGCCCACAGGAAGAGGAGCCTTTATACCATGAGATAATCCTCGAAAGAGTTGGGAATTTCATTTCCGCCCTCAAATGCTTCCTAGTGCGGCGCTTTATCGCAAGGTTTACAAGACGGCGCATTTTCTCTTTGAAGCTTAAATTACTCATAGTATGGCTCACAAAAGGGATTGTCCTCTCCAAATCGATCCACGTGATCGCTCGGATTGGACTGGGACAGTGGGAAGAGTGAGGAGGCTCATGGGAAAACTTTCTTTCATGGGGTGAGGAGAAGAAAACTGTGGCTGGTGCAGATGGACAAAGTAAAGGAGAAAATTTCATTTCAGGTTACATGTAAGGGTTTGGGCTACCCTTAATGGAAAGATGACTTAGAAGGAAAGAAGTGATTGCAGAGGAAAATATGAGTTGATTTGACTACTGAATCAATAAGCTACGATGAAGTATAAATACTATAGACTATGATCAGTAGAGAAACTAATGAAAAGATGATACAAGTAAGAGTATGACTTGAAGTAACAAATGACAATCAGTTAGAGATAAATGAGTAAGTAGAGGAGGAGATCGTGACATTATCCTCCTTCTAAGATGTAAAAGAAGAAAAAAAATATTGACTATCATAAGGGAGGATCAAGACGTTCAGGTGGTTTAACAGTACGTCGAGACTGAGTAATGTAGTGTTTAGGAGGAGTGTAGTCAGTATGTAAATTGAGAGGTGATTGTTTAGGTGATGGAGTTTGGGGGGAATAGTCAGGAATAAGAGTTTCAGAATGAGTGACAGTGGAAGTTGGGTCAGAAAAAGTAAAAGAAGTGTTGTAAGATTTCGTTAAGTCATAGTCATGAGGATGTGGAGCGTGGGGGTATGTACAATGGAAACGTTCAATCAAATGGTTGTAAGTAGAAGGAATTTCAAACAGAGAAAGCCATGAATCATCATCAGAAGAAGAATCTTTCCAGTGACAAAGGTAATCGTAACGATGTCCAATTTTACGAACATCAAGAATAGAATGAATAGTAGGAAATTCGTCAGGAAGAGAAAATTGCTCAGGATCAGAGTGGGTGTGGAATTCGGAGGGGTCGTTATAAGGTTCAAGTAAAGAAACATTGAAAACAGGATAAAGATGAGAAAGGTATGAAGGAAGTTTAAGTAAATACGCACGGTCATGAACAGATGAAAGAATAGGAAAAGGTCTAATGCGGCAATGATCAAGCTTGTCCGAAGGCCAAGTCGAGCGAATGTTACGATGAAGTAACCAAACTAGTTGCCCTTATTTGAATTTTGGCTGGGCAGAATGGCGTGGACTTGTTGAGCATGTGTGAGCTTGGCCTTGAGTTCAGAGTGAATGTGGCTGAGGTGTTTGGTGAGATCATCAGCAGCAGGGACAGTATCTAAAGAAGCGAGAGTAGGTTCAAAAGTAGGATGATAGCCCAAATTTGCAAAGAAAGGAGTGGTTTTGGTAGAGGAATTCTCGAGATTATTGAATGCAAACTCAGCTAGGGGCAGGTAGTCAACCCAATCGTCTTGTTGGTAGGAAACATATGCTCGAAGGTAAGCCTCAAGCGTCTGGTTTGTACGTTCCATTAATCCATCTGTCTGTGCGTGGTATGCGGTGGAAGTCCGTGCATCTTCGGACGCACTCCAATGCGTTCATATTCTTTGGAGTGTTGGAAAGAGTTAGACTCTTTCCTATGTGTCCGTTCAATGTAGGAATGTATATGGATATGGGCTAAGGTCAGAGACCTTGGGCCCCGACGAGAACCATCTCTGGTGTATTCGCGATTGGCTGCGATACCCGTTTATGAAGGAGCGAGTGACGCATCCAGCAGATAGCGGATACCCAGATAGGAAGGAGCTCGTCAGATGTAGAATGCGCAAAAGTAATGAAAGTCAGGGAAGTGTTGATGAGATAAGGGATGTTCGGAAAATATGGTAAATGGGTGTGCTTCAAAAATATGGGTTCGTATTAGTATGAATGAGTAATCTTGATGCTGAATGGTCACTTGTGGAATCGTGATCTCACAATTTTATGTTTGGGTTGGATTCTCGCAAGACTCCCAGCAGAGGAGCGTGTGCACTTTGAAATAAATCAAACTAAATCACATTGAAATGCTTGAAAATAACGAGTAGGATGTGTGTACACTACAGTGCAGACGTAGAGAGAGTGGGGAGGTTTGCTGGTAATATGATTCAAAGGGTGGTTAACCTGCTGTTGGTGATTGGAATAGTTGATGACTGGACCAAAGAGGTAGGGGAAGATGGGTAGTGGAGCCAAATGTGCATGAAACAAGATAAATGGTGTTGATTGAAGGGCGGTGCAGTGTGGGATTGAAGTGAAAACAATTTTCCAAAAACTAGTTTTGCAGAAGATGTAGCAAATGTCCCCGCGGTTGCGAATCCAATCACGGGTGCAAAGAGGTGTAGAGTCGTTGGAGTGGCCTTAGTCGTAGTACAGTTATAAAATTTGAATACCTGTGGAAGCATAGATATACTGTACCATTTTAATCAATTCGGCACCCCACCGTTACTGTTACATGGGTGACGAACCTGAATATTTGTCAGTTTGGGACTGTTACCATAACAATGCCAAATTTTTGTCACCCCTAGCCAGGCGTCAATAAATGACCTTAGTCCTCTGCGCCTGCACAGAAATGTAGCTAAGATATGCATGGAAATGAGATGAAGCTTAAATGCATAAAGCCTAAAAAATTTTCCAAGTTTTGTTTATATAGAGAACAGTTGTCTACCGAGTTACAATATGCTCGAGAGCTGAGGCCGAAAATCTGGATACAATTCCTCTTCCACTTGAAGAGCTGGCCGTGCAGGAGCAGGAGACAGAGAGTGAGCAGGTTCTTGGGAAAAGGAGGAGGAAGGCTAATACATTGCACAACTCCAAGGACTTTTGGCGTTGGAAATGGACTGGTTTACAAATTGACTTTCCTTTTTGAGTTTCCTCGCGCTGGCCTGTGCTTGTCCAGTGATAAACAGTATTACTACTCCGATGTAGCTTGTTTCTCATGTATCTTAATGTCTTGTACTCCCTGGGAGGCTTAAAATGGGTTCAGAGTCCAAAAAAAAGACAAAAACGCGCAGCGTTACAATTGGGTCTGAAAATTCGTCACTTGTCAATGTTACATGTTACAGGCCAGAATATTCGGCGTTTTTTGGGACTCCGTTACCCGTTACTGCTGGGCCACCAACTTTTCAAGCAACAGGTCAAGCAACACTCAAGCAACGTCAAGCAACACTCAAGCAACATCAAGCAACAGTCAAGCAACATCCAGCAACAGCAAACCAACAGTGGAACAACATTTAAGTGCTATTAAAACCTATTGAAGTCATATTGAAGTCACTAGCATTGGCCTCAAAAAAATCACTACATAAATCAGGTTTAAAATTCAATCTGTGCTCAAAACTCATTGGGCACTGCTACTGTCACTCAAGCTACCCTGGCTCAAGTAGCTTGAGGGTAGCCTGACTTCTAATTTTAGTGTGGCTGTGCTTATCCCAGTGTACTCAACTTCACTACACTTCATTGTACAACAAATGACTTGCATTGAAAGGTTCATTTATTGAGGAGATGGATATCATACTTACCACACCCTTTACTGCAAACTGGTTTAGCCTCTTCTGAGTCTCAAATGCTCAGTTTTGCTAGATTTTCCCAGCTGTATTAGATAGCTTGCTTTTTAAATATGCTAACTCAGAGAGAACAGAAACATCCTTATCAATGAGCTTTTATAATACAGAGACAATTGCAGTAGTTAGTGAACAGCACAGGTACCCTACAGATACTTTTGAGCTGACCCATACCTGAACAGGTATGGGTTTTCAGTGGGTCTGGTGGGTAACCCATCTGTTCTTGAGTGTGTCTAATTATTCTAATTCATTCCATATAATTACTAGCTGTGTTACCTACTATACTTATTGGCAGGTCAGACACCATATAAGTAATTGATATTTAGAGTGGCAGGTACAATGGGTCTGCCTCTACTGGTACAGGTCAGCACAGGTTTCCAAATCCATACCAGTGAGACCTGTACCCCACAACCTGCAGCAACCCATTGGCAATAGTTAAGCAAGCCAGAAAATATTCTGAAATTCAGACATATAAAAGGTGTTTCACAGATGTATAAGCAGATGGCTCAAGAGTAGTTGGAGGTGGCCTGAATGTGGCTTGAGTGATAGCTTCAATTGTAGTGGTACAGGCAACCGTCAAGTCACAGTCAAGCAATGGTCAAGCACTGGGTCAAGCAACATCAAGCAACACTCAAGCAACACTCAAGCAACGGTCAAGCAATGAATCAAGCAACATCAAGCAACACTCAAGCAACACTCAAGCAATGTCAAGCAACACTCAAGCAACACTCAAGCAACGTCAAGCAACACTCAAGCAACACTCAAGCAATGTCAAGCAACACTCAAGCAACATCCAACAACACTTCTCATAGGTCAAGCAACAGTCAAGCAACACTTAAGGGTAAGTTAAGCAACAGTATGAATAAAATATGGGCCACCAGCAATTCAAGCTACCAGCCTACTACTCCAAGTTAGCTATTACCTATTAAAGAGGCACATAATGCTCAGACATACTTAGCATCCACATAGTTGTGAAATTAGCTGGATGAATGTGACAATAAATTTATTTTTCTCAAACTTTTTTTTCTATCTCTTCAATTTTAAAATTATGTACTTGACTGAGTGAAGGTTAAAGCAATTTGAAATGGAGAATGGGGTATGTATAAATAATATCTGTCATGAATCGCTCCCCGCCTATTCATTTCCTTTCTATTCTTTTCCCTTTACTATCTACTTCCCACTCTAACCCCATAAACATCAACCATTTCTCATCATCGTCTATAGTTACCATTTCTCTAGAGCTATGACTCACATTCTTATCTCCTCCGATTCCTATCTCCATGGACATTCTCACTGTCAATCACTCCGTATGATCCAGTACCTTCATCTATCCATATTTGACTTATTATTCTCTCACCCTTGACATTTCCACATGATACCGTCTATTATTACTTACTCTTTCCCATCTGTTCATATTTTATTTATATACCTGCGATCCTTGTAACCTATTCCTTAGTTCGTTCACTTCGTCTCCACTCCGTACTTGTACTACGCAGTGTAGAGCCTAGTCAGCTTACTTTCTCTCTATCTCTTTACCTCTCTTCCTCTCTTGATCAATCTACTCTCTTGTAACTGGTTCTCCCGCACTGTGTGACTTGGGTGGCTATTGAGTGTACCAACAACCTCGACACTTGAACGAACTCCCATACACCCACCTCACAAAACTCCCTCATCGCACCCTATCCTTCACTCTGTCTACCCCACGCCCCCGAATTCATATTGAACCTCCTGAAACCCCTCGTGACTACGAACGGATCCCACTTCCCCTTCCTCGCTACCTCTTACACTCCAAATACTCGGTCTCTCACGGAAGAAAAATACGAACGGATCCTTGGAGCCTCGATCGACACTTTGTCTGCACAAAACGTTGGGTGTGGAAACTTATCTCAGGTGACATAGTCCTCTTGACATTCTCATACATAACAGTAAAAGAGGACTTCAATACAGGAGAAACTGTGGTTCAGATTAGAGGACCTCTATTTCTCAGAGAACACGTTGACTACTCTCCATCATCACCTCTCCCCGAATACGGTCTAGCATCTTCCTTCATCCTAGGACCCAACTACCTTTCTTGAAATCAGTGTATGACTGGTTGACGAACCGCATCTGCAGACCTGAATCTCCACTGTGCTGACCGACCACACGTATTCCATCCCTCATCATCTCGAGACACTGCTTACTTCGTCGAAGACGTTGACGACCCTTGGACTCTGTGCACCGTACAACCGTGCCTAAACAGATATAACACTCAACAACTTACTGCCGAAGAAATTCCAAGTGGGTTACACATTATAACCCAACTCCAAGAACTCGCAATTCAAAAGGCACACCCAAAACCTAAACCTGCAACGGAACCGGAACAAGGGACCTCTACACCTACTAACCAACCTTCCGAATCTAACCCAGTACCAGAAATCCCTCCCAATAACCCACCAGAACCAGACAACCCTACTTCCCCACCTTCTTCGCCCATCATTCCATCTGCTGAAGGACCATCCGTAGCCCCTCGCTGTCCTCCTACACCTCCTTCCCCAAATCCATCAGATCCAAACGACTCAGTCATGGCCGACACACCTCCTATCGAGTCGAACGGAACTTCCGAACGAGGAAGGAAACCAGACGCCTTCAATGGAGAACAAAGCGAAGTGAAACGATGGCTGGCCCTGTTCAATAAAGGAAAGTACCCGACTGAGGAAAGTCAGGTCTCGCTATTCCTGTCGTTCTTTACGGGAGAAAAAGGAGGAGATTGGGCAACGCAAAGATTGATAGAACGAGATGCAGATGAGGAGGATGAGAACTTGGCGAGTACACCAGGTGAATGGAGATGGATAACCTTGAAACAGATACGGGATAGATTCAAGAAGGACTTCAAAGCTCTTGCCTCGGAAGATGTGGCAAGGACGAAGATCAAATTTGCTAGAATGAAGGGGACGGATATTAGCAGCTACAACAGCATCTTCGATACATACGGAGAAGAATCTGAGTTTGGAGACGCAGCGTTGTTGGAATTCTATCAGGATGGGTTACCACCCAAACTCCGAGAAGCAGTTGGAAGAACGTATTTGAAGTGGGATGACTTCGAGGAGTACAAGGAAAGAGCTGTGGAACTTCACTTAGAGTGGTTGAAGGAACGGGAAAGACAAGGACGCTGGAAAACTACTTCAACATCAAAGAGTAGTCCAGGTCTGTCTCAGGGAAGGACAGTAGCAAGCATCAATGCACTTATGAATATGGGACCAGGTGCTAACTCGTCTTTCAATCCACTGCCTAAGCTGACACCTGATGAAAGGGACCGACTTCGAAAATTAGGAGCATGCTTCGCGTGTAGACAAACCGGACACATGAGCAACGAATGTCCAACATACCCGAGAACATCATCTCAAACCACTTCCCGAACCTTCCCCTCTTGTGCTGTTCGAACAGCCGAAACCACATCTTCCCCACCGGTAACGATAGCTCAGGCATCTTCATCTCGAAACACAGTCAAGGAAATCTCCGACATGGTTAACAAGGTTAAAGGATTGGAAGGAGAAGAAAAGGAGCAAGCAACCGTCTATTTAAAAGACATCATGTCTAAATTGGATTTTTGAATCACTCCTCTGCTACGTTGTCAGTAGGAGTAGAACAGTACACCGGACAGTTAAAGAATAATTGATATAGTGTGTTATACCCCTCTAGTGAGCGAGTCTTTCCTTCAGAAATAAGAATGTCAGCAATCACTCGTAACAGACAGATACCATCAATCACACTCAAAACTGAACTAATCAGCAAAGTTACTGGCAGAAAAATCGATGCAAACGCTCTCATAGACAGCAGTGCAGAAGGCATAATCATCAATGGTCAATTCGCACAAAAAAATCAACTTACCCTCCTTCCTATCAAGAACCCGTTCCCAGTTCGAAACGTCGACGGCTCTGAAAACACCATGGGATGGGTACGAGAATACACTATCCAAAATCTTCGTATCTATTCCTGAGACGTATCACGAAGAACAGGCCGAATTCTATGTAATGGACATCGGGGATCACGATATAATCCTCGGTACCGACTGGTTGGACTCACGGGTAGACATGACTAGATGCCCAGAAACATGCATCACGGCAAAACCTCCCATTCTCCATTTGAAAACTAAATCCTTGAAACCCACAGTCGTCGATCCAAGAGCCCGCCACAAGGATTACCAAGTCAGATGGTTAGAACCAGTTGGACGATTCAAACCAGTTGTACAACCAAAAATTGCAGGGCGACGTCGCCGAATTCCTATTCGATCCTTCCACCAAAGTTCGGAAGTAACAACAATCTTTACTGAAGATGACTACGGGAGAGACATGATCCCAGAACGATGGGAACAGGACGTAATGGAAGAATTGTTGGGAAAAGAGGAAAGAATGGATGAAGAGGTGTCAGGGACACCAAACCTGAACATCTGCACGGGTTTCACAAAAGCACAAGAACTCGCAGAGGCAGCCCAGAACGTTCAGGTCAATGTACCTCTTAAAGATAAGATTCCTTCACAATATCATCAGTTCCTATGAGTCTTTGACAAACAAACCTCAGAACGATTACCGAAACGTGGCGAGTGGGATCACGCTATCGAGTTAAAACCGGACTTTGAACCGCGCCCTTGCAAAACATACCCGTTATCCCCAAATGAACAAAAAGAGCTCGATGAATTCATCAAGGAGAACTTAGAGAAAGGGTATATAAGACCGTTGAAGTCTCCTATGGCAAGTCCCTTCTTCTTTGTAAAAAAGAAAGATGGAAAACTACGACCAGTACAGGACTATCGTGCCCTAAACAAAGGGACCGTCAAAAACGAATACCCCTTGCCACTTATATCGGAACTCGTAGACAAACTCAAAGGGGCATGAATATTTTCCAAAATCGACCTTAGATGGGGATATAACAACGTACGCATCAAGAAGGGAGATGAATGGAAAGCGGCGTTTAAAACCAACCGCGGCCTCTTCGAACCAACGGGGATGTTTTTCGGTCTTATGAACTCTCCAGCTACATTCCAAGCGATGATGAACACTCTATTCAAGGACCTGATCGACTCCAGAAAAGTCGTAATCTATATGGACAATATTCTCATATTCATGGAATCACTAGAAGAACATCGATACATGGTGAAACAAGTATTGGCACGACTCCATGATAATGACTTATATGCTAAACCGGAAAAATGCACTTTCGAAACCGATTCAGTGGAATTCCTCGGCCTCATCGTGTCGCATAACACATTATCGATGGACCCAGTCAAAGTCGAGGGCGTAACTAAATGGCCAGTCCCACGTAACGTCAAAGACATGCAATCATTTCTCGGCTTCGGAAATTTTTACCGTCGTTTCATACGCGATTTCTCAAAAATCGCACGACCACTGTTCGATCTCACGAAAAAGGAGCACCCATGGGAGTGGTCCGAGGAAGCTCAAACGGCTTTCCAAGCACTCAAAGATATGTTTACGACTTCACCAGTCCTTCTCATGCCTGATTACTCTAAACCATACCGAGTAGAAGTTGATGCGTCAGATTACGCTACAGGAGGTATCCTGCAACAACAAGGGTCGGATGGCAAATGGCATCCAGTAGCCTACCTGTCAAAAGCGTTATCCGAAACCGAACGAAATTATGACATTCATGACAAAGAACTGCTAGCGATCATACGCGGACTTGAAGCCTGGCGACACTACCTCAAAGGTGGACCACATACCATCGAAATCTTGACCGATCACGATAACCTAAGATACTTCACCACCACCCAGAAACTTAGCCGACGACAAGCAAGAATGGCCCTGTTTCTGACCAGATTCGACTTTACCCTCACGCACAAACCTGGGAACTTGAACTGAAGTGACCTGCTCTCTTGAAGATCAGATCATAAAGAGGGGGTCGAAAACGACAACAAAGACAGAGTCTTGCTTGACCCCAGGTTCTTCAGGATCCGAGCAACGAGGCCAGGAACGGTAACTGCAATAGGAGATACAGAATTGAAGAGGCGAATTAAGGAATGTCCAAAGAAGGATGCCGAAGTCGTGAGTGCGTTACAAACCATTCTTAACAACGGACCATGCGCGTTGGCAAAAAATCTACAGGAATTACGAAGACGGAGTCGTCCTGCTCAGAGGGAAGATCTACATCCCGAACAACCAACAACTCAGACAGGACATCGTTAAAATGCATCACGACAGCCTTACTGCAGGACATCCGGGACGATTCAAAACATATGAACTCGTCAGTAGAGAGTTCTGGTGGCCTGGTATGTCAGTATTCGTTCGTAACTATGTTGAAGGATGTGCTACTTGTCAGTTAACCAAGGCAAATAACCATCCGGCGCATGTACCGTTAATTCTGAACGAAATACCGGAACGACCCTTTGGCACCATCACAACCGACTTCATCACAGATCTGCCAGAATGCGACGGCTTCAATGCAATTCATGTCACAGTTGACCGTTCAACAAAAACAGTTGTCATTTCTCCATGCAGAAAAGATATCAATAGCAACGGAACAATTGACCTACTGTTCGACAACACTTGGCGAAGATATGGCCTCTGGGACAAAATGATATCTGACCGTGGACCTCAATTCGCAAGCCAAGTAATGAGGGGAATTTACGCTAAGTTTGGTATCACTTCAGCACTCAGTACAGCTTATCATCCGCAAACAGATGGCGAGACAGAAAGGTTCAATCAAGAACTTGAGCAATACCTTCGGACCTTCTGTAACTACTGCCAGGACAATTGGGTTAAATACCTACCTTACGCCGAATTCTGTCACAATACCCGAGTTCATTCAGCCACTGGGAAATCGCCATTCGAACTACTCCATGGATTTCTACCCCGACTGTTCCCTTCCATCAATCCGACTTCACACGTACCAAAAGTCGAAGAACGCCTCCAGAACTTGGATACTATTCGAGAAGAACTAAAAGCAAGTCTGGCGACAGCGGCTGAACTGATGAAAGAACAAAACAAGGACTACAGGAACGAAGGGATGAAATTTAAAGTTGGGGATAAAGTATTGCTAGACGGAAAGAATCTGAAGACGACGAGGCCAAAAGCTAAGTTGGCAAATCGTCATCACGGACCATTCAAAATCACTGACGTTATCAGTGAAGTTAATTACCGACTCAAATTACCGAATGGCTGGCGCATTCATCCAGTGTTCCACGCTTCACTCCTATTGCCGTACAAAGAGACCAAAGCCCACGGAGTGAACTACCCAGGAGAACCGGCTGAGTTACTGCCCGAAGACAACGAATACGACGTGGAAGCAATTCTGGACTCAAAACCAACAAGAAACCGCTGGGGAGTACAATACCTTGTCAAATGGTTGGACTATGCTGATTCAGAGAACTCATGGGAACCGGCGTCAGGATTGACGAAGGTGAAGGAGATGATCGAAACCTTCCATCAACAACATCCAAATGCATATCGACCCAAGAACTTGATACGCCCCGGAACAACGGTACGCTCACTGGGAATCGCCATGGAAGACATATGGCGGAGTACCCATGTACTTCAGGCGAAAGCACAACTCCGAGGAGAAACACTGTTACGAACCGTTGGTATTCTATGCCCCCCTTCACATCCCACTCGGCAATCGAACCCAGACTTTTGTCATTATTCATCAATCGCATTCCCTCGCTAACGGTGTCTACTGTCAAACCCGTCCCCGAACATGCGTTCATACCGCACACCCAACCAACAACTATAAAAGACCCCTTTCCACAATGCAGAACTACAGAACGACACTCATCTCTACCACTCAAACAACACTCACCCACACTCCCACTACCACAATGTCAACTACTTCCTCTATCGACACCATCGTGAACGACACACAACCAACCAACAGGGGGCGCTGCACCTACGGGACGTGCTCAGGACGTCGATGCCGACTTTCAAAACAGCACGCCGGACCTCACAACGGGTGCCAACGCTGCACATGGGGAGGAGAGGATGGACCAGGCCGATGTAGATTAGGCAGAGGACATCAAGCTCGATGTGTGGTTCAATGGACGTCCCTACGTGCGGAACACAAAGGGAACCTCAGATGGGGAGACGGCAGTATATGGGGGGCACACACCACTGTGCAGTACGATATGAGCGATAACGGAGGAGGCTGGGGAACAGCGACCAACACGACAGAGTGGGGGAACATAGACTGGAACGATCCTAGATGGGATATTGCAAACTACACCATGGATTGGGACAAATACTGGCTGAGCCAGGGAGATGTGGACAGACGACTCCGCAAACAATGGGTGGAGCATTGGAAGACCAGCTTGCCGAGCTCCGGTGAAAGCTCGTCCTAAAGAGGGGGTAATGTCATGAATCGCTCCCCGCCTATTCATTTCCTTTCTATTCTTTTCCCTTTACTATCTACTTCCCACTCTAACCCCATAAACATCAACCATTTCTCATCATCGTCTATAGTTACCATTTCTCTAGAGCTATGACTCACATTCTTATCTCCTCCGATTCCTATCTCCATGGACATTCTCACTGTCAATCACTCCGTATGATCCAGTACCTTCATCTATCCATATTTGACTTATTATTCTCTCGCCCTTGACATTTCCACATGATACCGTCTATTATTACTTACTCTTTCCCATCTGTTCATATTTTACTTATATACCTGCGATCCTTGTAACCTATTCCTTAGTTCGTTCACTTCGTCTCCGCTCCGTACTTGTACTACGCAGTGTAGAGCCTAGTCAGCTTACTTTCTCTCTATCTCTTTACCTCTCTTCCTCTCTTGATCAATCTACTCTCTTGTAACTGGTTCTCCCGCACTGTGTGACTTGGGTGGCTATTGAGTGTACCAACAACCTCGACAATATCTCCTCAATGAATGAGCCTTTCAATGTGAGTAACTTGCTGTAAAATGAAGTGTAGTGAACTTCACTACACTAGGATAAGCACAGCCACATCCAAAGTAGAAAGTCAAGCCATCCTCAGACTACTCTCAAGTGGATTGTACTCAAGCAACTTCCAAGTAATCTTCCAGCAGGGACAAGCAACAGTCAAGCAACATCTGTCATGAATCGCCGCTCTTTCCTATTTATTTCTTAACTCCACGGACTACTATTCATTTCTTTCATCATCATTTTCCTTGTCTACGGTTACCATCACTTGATCTGACATGTACATCATTTATCTCCACCGATTCCTATCTCCAATCTTTATCTCCATGGACATTCTCACCTATTCATTTACTCTTTATTCACTCCTTTCACATATATACCAATGGGCTTGTAGTTAGTTCTTTAGTCTGTTCACTTTGTCTCCACTCCGCTCTCAGTACAGTGCAGTGTTGAGCATAGTCAGCTACTCATACCTCTCTTGTCTCTACTACTTTCCTACATCTCTTTTCTCTCTCTTGTCTCTTATTTCTCATCAATCTATCTTGTTCATCATGTGACTTGGGTGGTTAATTGCTAAGTGACAACGTCCTTGACAACATCAAGCAAAATTCAAGCAACAGTCAAGCAACTGTTGCTTGACCTGTTGCTTGAAAAACCATATGCCTGTTACTGCCAAATTGATTAAAATGGTACAGTAGTGCAGAGGTGAGCCGGATAGTAGTCAGTATTGTTGGTTCTGATGGTTGCGCAAATAGCTGCGTGAATTGGCGTCTGAACCTGAACAGTTTGTCACTTAGTTTGGGGACAGTTGAGTCTCCCAAGTGATTATGATTTTGTAGTGACAGGATAGCTTGGGTAGATCACTGATGAGGGTGTACGCATGCAGGTAGGTTTGAATGCCATGAAATGTGTGGTGAAATGTGAAGGTGCTGTTCAGGATGTGGGTAACCATTGAATAGGATGAGAGAATGACTTGGTTAATGGCACAAATGGGCAGGAATAAGAGTGATAACAACGGGGAGACTTTAAGAGTCAAAAGAGAATATATATCTTGTGGGCATAGTACGGTTCAAGTTGTATGGGCTCTCGGTGCTCTTGTAGGGGGCGTTTAGGTCGTAGTGATCAATGCACACTGCTGGTAGGTTATATTAATTCGCAGATATTGGTGGTATGCGTCATGTTGGGGTCACTGGTATGGGTTTAGCAGATGTAAAGTTGCAAGAACTGAGTGGTAGAAAATTACGTATACAGTTAGTGTATCGGCAAATGTGAGTTGGAGGAAGAAGAGGGCCAGCATGTTACTACAGTGCCTGTGGAGTCGTCAACTGTGATTCGAGTGAGCAAGGTAATTTGTCGGTGGAAGTCCATCAGTGCCCATCAATTTGGGTGACATCAAGTGTGTGTGACCTGTTGAGAAGTTTTGATAGGGATAGCGTTGGTATTAACGTAGTAAACAGCGGCTATTTTGAAATTTGGATTGTGGAATCCCATGAATGTGGCAGCGTTCAAGTCATCTAATCTCAGGTGTGGAAAGGAAAGCAAAGGAAAGTCAGAAAGGAAGTTGAAAAAAAATAAATTGTTGCATGGCCGTTGGTGATGCGTGCGTGATGATATCGACCTGGAAAACCAATGAAATTGGAGTATTTGACGGGCATCTGGGTTGTGTGGTGTAGAGGTGTGCAGTAAAACACAATATTGTCAAAGAGTGACCTGGTCATAATACAATGGTGGTGGTAGCAGGAGTGGTAGTCGCTTAAGGGAACATAGAGGTGGTTGAGCACATGTTATAGAGTTCACTATTAATGCTCATCCATGCATGGACATACAGTCTAGAACGGGGCAATAGGTGTTTAGGGAAGTAAAGATGTATTAACAGTGATGCAAAGGTGAGTGGGTGAACCAGTGGTAGGGTGGCATGGAATGAGTGGTAGGTCATGTATATGTGGGTGCATAGGTGGTTAGAAAGGAAAGAATAGATGCCCAGAGCCAGTAGTGATAGAAGGTTGTGTACGTGTAGATGTGTAGGTAGTGGAATGGAAAGGACAGATGCTTGTAGTGTATACATGTTAGAAGAGTGGTGATGCTTGCGTGGATGCATGGGTAGTAGAGCAAGAGGTGGATATTCATAAACACGTAGATGCATCAGTACTAAAATAGAAGGAAAGGTAGGTGCTAACAGAGGTAAAGGAGTAGTTAATGCATGCATTGGTAGAAACAGCGGTAGATGCTTATGAGGGGTAGCGGGAGCAGATGATGTTCGCAGTGGCAGTAGATGGTGAGGTAGATGCTTGGGGGTATAATGATGAATGGTAGGTGCTCAGGTGTGGGCGCTCAGTGTAGAAGAATGATGAGCAGTAGGTGCTTGGTGTAGTGGAATGCATAGTGGATACTCATGGTAGAATGTTGAGCAGTAGGTGCTCAGGGTAGTAGAAAGATGAGTGGTGGGTGCTTGGTGTAGTAGGATGATGAGCAGTAGGTGCTTGGTGTAGTGGAATGAGCAGTAGATGCTCTTGGTAGAATGTTGAGCAGTAGGTACTCATGGATAGTAGAAAGATGAGCGGTAGATGCTCATGTGGTAGAAGCTGTAGTAGAGGTGGCGGTAGATGCGTGGGTGGTTGAAGGGTGAGCAGTAGATGCTCAGATGGTAGAAGGAGCAGCTTGCAGTGGTAGTGGGTAGAGTGGTAGATGTTGGGGATAGTGGAAGGAGCCATGGATGTTTTTCCTGGTGGAATTAAATGTGAATGCTGGTGGTAGTTGAGAGAGTGGTAAACCTGTTTGTGCCTGGGTAACATGAAGTGGACAGCGGGCACATTTTGCGTATTTGATAACAGAGAACACAATGATACTTGTAGTAGAAGGACCGGTACATGCATTTTGCTGGGTTAATGTGGAGCAGTCACATTTCTCACATTTGACAATGAAAAAGGGTGGCCCATGCACCAATATTGGCCAGGTGCCAAGACGAGGGAGGGATCAGAACAGTGTAAGGAATTTCAGTATGTGAGAAAGACCAGGAGCAAATGAACAAACGGGCAGTTTGGTGCTCGATCAATGGATAGGGAAGGCGTGTAGATATAGGGATGTGTCGACGTGAAAGCGATTGAGGTAAATTTGGAGGCAATTGAGAAAACATTAATGCTGACAATGTGACATGTGGAGTGAGGATACATACTAGGTAGTCATTTGGATTCTTCCTGGTCACTACATCACCAGTTACCAACCTCTCTTTGTCCTCCTGCAGTGGTCTTCTTAGCTTTTAGTTGTACGCGTACTCTGTAGATTATTTGCTAGTAAGACAGATCCTCTGGGACATGGTTGGGGGAAGTAGGATTTGAGGGTCTGTCTAGAGGTCTGAGATCCATATGGATGTGAAGGTATACTGGTCTGAGCATTAGGGACTCAGGTAAAGGTGGTACATTGTTGAGGGAAGTGGTGGTACAAATCTTCAGATATTGGACCAAGAGATACTGTACCATTTCGTTCTATTCGCGAATCACGCATCACGCATCCCAAAAAACTCGCGAATTTTTCCAGATGTTCGTGGTCACGGAGACTGAATCACGAAAGGAAAAACAATGATGTCACGCTCATTTTTCTTGGGAAAAACATCGATTTTGGCTCACTAGAGAGTGTACTGATGGTAGTTATAAGTATATATAATGGAACAAGACTGTAATAGAGTGAAGAGAATAAAGTAAACTGTAATAGAGGTGGCACACTTGGCTGAGGCCAAAAAGGAAATGATTGGTCATACAGAGGACACGTCATCAAAGACCATGACGACAATGAACGACAACGAAAGACAACGACATACTGCCGTTGTCTCAATGATGCCAATACTCATTGGCATGAAGGAGCTGTGGGCCACCGCTTCGCGTGGCAGTAACGAGGCCCAAGTAATCAGTTCATGGATGGTGAGCAGTGATGAGTAAGGGTGAAAGATGATGAGCGTTGCAGATCACGCGTCTTTGCGGCAACAGCCAATGACTGGTTACAGTGATCAAATGGCACCGGGGACCGGTGGAGTTATCGAGCATAGCCACACACAGAAACGTCAGGTTATAAGAACGAGACCCTAAAGGGCCTCGTAATTATAACAAACGTTAGCTGTTTGCTTTCGTTTACCCAGAGTTTCCTCACCATCTACTGTCTCTTGCAACGTCACCGCCGATGTGCACTGTTTTGCAGTGAGGTTGGTGTCCCTGATGTTTGGAGTAGGAAAGCGGATAAATGAGAAGATGTTGAGAGCCAGATTTGGAAGAATGGCTTCTCGGGCAGATTTGGGAATTGCACACATACGCAGGGAAAGGGATGAGGTGAACGGTGAACAGTAAAGTGGGCGAAAAGCTGTTCCTCATTGTAATACGGATTACCTATGTAGCTATCTACCGTTCCGGGGCTTGGCTATTCCTTCTTGCGTCAGGACATTACTTATTCCAGCCACTGAACAATCAGATCTGCAGCCTGCCCAACCCGCCCCACCTGGTCGCGAAAATTTTGTTGTGTCACGGATCACGCCTCAATTTCCACGAAAAAAATGTTCGCGACCCCCTGTCACGGTCACGATGGGGTCGCGAATAGAACGAAATGGTACAGTAGACTATTCTTGAGTAAAGATTTCAAAGCGAAGCACGAGTAGGTAGTGAAGGGGAATGAGGACTCTGAGGTGGCTGGGCACTCAGAGTGGTCTTTGGACTCGTGCGATGTGCTGGCAGTACTGACGAAAGAGGAAGGTACCGCATCACGTGAGTCCAAAGACCTCTATCTGCCTCGTCCTCTTCGAGGACACATCAGATCAACAATCAATGGAGAGTAGGGAGAGGAGTGAAGTCCAGAAGTTGGACACGAATAGAGAACCTCGATCCGAAACGATGGATTGTGGCAACCCGTGGAGACGAAACACGTGATCCAGGAATAAATATGCCAACTCGGAAGCTGTCATAGATTCCCAACAAGGAATGAAGTGAGCGGCACGCGTTAAATAATCACGAACGACGAGAATAGAGTCGTATCCGTGAGAAGTGGGTAATTTGACAATGAAGTCCATGGTTATGGCTTGCCACAGTCGTTGCGGAATAGAGAGAGGTTGGAGGAGGCCATAAGGCTTATGATGAGGGGTTTTGATGCGAGAGCACGTATCGCAGGCAGAGACGTAGCGACGGATGTAGGTAGTCATTCCAGGCCACGAGTAGTCTCGAGAGACTAACTCAACTGTACGGCGGCGACCTGGGTGACCAGCTATAACGTTATCATGCCTGGATTGGACGATGGTTTGACGGAGAGACGGAGGAACGTAGAGACGATTGTTATGGAAGATGAGGTCGTTGTGTACCTGGAAGGATGAATCCCCACTAGCAAGCGCTGTTCTCCAATCATGATCTTCCCAATACACAGTGAGAAATTGATCAAGTAAGTGCAAATTGTCAAGTTCAATAGTAGAAAAAGCATTGAAAAAAGAAGAAGGTGATTGAGAGTACGTAGAGTGCCCGTTATGAAACAAAGGATAAGTATAGTCCATGATGTTGTCATGACCAGGGGCCCAGTGAAGTTGGAAGTCAAACTCTGAAAGGAACATAGCCCAACGAGCCTGTCTGCGATTGAGCATCTGCGGACGCATGAAATACTCTAAATTCTTGGGATCACATTCAACTCGAATGGGGCAAGGGGAACCGGATAGCCAATGACGATGCTCCTTGAATGATTCAATGACGGCGAGAAGTTCTTTGTCGTGTATTCTGTAATTAATTTCTGATGATGTTAATTTCCGGGAGAAGTAAGCGACAGGGTGAAGGTTACCGTCAGGGTCAGTTTGTTGAAGGACAGAGGAGATGGCGAAGTCAGAGGCATCGGTGGAAAGGGTGATAGGATGGAAGTGAGAAAGGATAGGGGCAGTGATGAAAAGATGTTTGAGTTGGATTGAGCAGAGTCATCGAAATGGAAGGGAGTAGATTTGTGAGTGAGATTTGTAAGGGGAAGGGCGATGTTGGAATAGTTGTGAATAAAACGTCGGTAGAAGTTTGCGAAGCCGAGAAATTGAAGTTCCTTGAGATTTTTCGGTTCTGGCCAATCGACGATCGTTGAGAGCTTCTTGGGATTCATTTTGAGTCCGTCGGCACTAATGACATATCCTAGAAATTCTACCTCAGATTTGTCGAACTCGCATTTCCGAGGGTTAGCGTAGAGAGAGGCATCACGGAGACGATCTAGAACCATACCAACATGCTTGTGGTGGTCCTCCAGTGATTCCGAAAATACTAGGATGTCATCTAAGTAGACGAGGCAGACAACATCAATGAGATCAGACAGAATGTCTGTAATGAACGCCTGCCAAGCAGCGGGAGCATTTGTGAGTCCGTAAGGCACAACTAAGTGCTCGAACAAACCCAGGTGAGTGCGGAAAGCCGTCTTCCACTCATCGCCCTCGCGTACACGAAGGTGAGCATAAGCCGACTTGAGATCGATAATTGAAAACACTGAACAACTGCGTACACGATCAATCAGGTCGTCAACCAAAGGAAGTGGGTAACGGTTCTTGCGAGTAATGGCGTTGAAACCCCTATAATCTACGCAGAGACAGATTTCTCCAGTCTTCTTACACAGAAAAAGAACAGGGGCACCAGCGGAAGAGGAGGAGGAACGGATGTGGCCACGACAAAGATTATTGTGAACGTACTCGGCAGTGGCTTGCCTTTCCTGTTCAGAGAGTCGATACATACGTGAGAATGGAGGAGTTTTGCCGTCTTCAAGTTCGATTTGAATGTTGTATGGATGATGTTTGGGTAGGTGATTGAAGTCGGATATTTTGAATACTGAGTCCATCCATTTTTGATAGTGAATAGGAACGTATGATGTGAGATCTTCGTCAGGATCCGCAAGGGGATTATGGAAAGTAAGGGGAATAGATGCAGGTTGGGGATTGATGGAGGCCAGGGTGGATGACGTACTGGCCGAGGAATCAATGATAGGAGGGGAAAGGGAATTAAGGTAATGTGGAGAGGTATTATCGTAATAACGTAAGTAAAAAATTTGACTGCTCTTGGCCTCTTTAAAAAATCGCGAAGCGGTAAGTATTTTAATGTCAGGCACGTCAGGAACATTGAAATCAGAAGTAGAAATTGAAGAAACGAAACGATTCGAACACGAACTCCCGTAGCCGTTGTGATGTACGAATGCAGACAGAAAAGAATGAGGTTTCGTAGGGGAAGAGGTGGGTATAGTAGAAGTTTCTGGAGATATATGAATAGTATCAACAGAAGAGTGAGGAAGAGGACACAAAGGAGAAGAAGTCGAGATTAGACCAAGGCCCAGACCGACACGAGACAGAGACTGAGATTGCGCAAGACCAAAGCCCTTTGCAAAAACAGTAGAGCGAGTAAGAGGAGTGAGACCACAACAGTGAAGAGAAAGAGTGTTGGCTTGCCAATCGACGTCAGGATTATGACAGTGAAGCCAATCGAGTCCAAGAATAATAGGATAAGAAACAGAAACAACTGAGAGAGAAATGGTCTCGGAGTGAGATCCAACACGGATCTTCGTGAGTACTTCTTGGGTGATGAGACCAGAAGCAATGGGACGGTCATCAACCGCCAAAACAGGAGTAGGTGTGTCCTTGAGACGACGAGTAAGAGAATGCCTATTAGCAAAAGAATCTGAGATGCACGAAACTGTGGCACCCGAATCAATTAAAGCATGAGTACGAATCGGAGACGAACGATCAGGAAAATAAAGAGAAACTGCAATCACGAAATGATGAGAAGATGGAACATGCGAAGAAAAAAGATAAGTAGGGGTATAAGAAGAATAAGGACACCATGAGCCATCCTTGCATCAGTAAAAGTGGAGATCTATATTTCGTATAACCGGTATAATTGTATCTCGGACATACCATGTCATACATCACCTTGGTTCCCGGCAATCATACCACTCCTATTCTGCTCATACAGTGTATATTCTGTAGGATGCGTATATTCAAGATGCGCTGAGCAATCCAAAGAGATTTAGAATATAATTTCATTTGCGTGATAGTCTGCATACTGGTTTACATAGAAGGCTGTAAATAGATCTAAGGAATGGTAATGCTTCACCTCTGATGGAATAGCTTTAGAATCATACTTTGGGATGAGGTGTACTCCACGCAAAAGAGTGTCTATATGTATCACAGCCAGCTGAGGGTGTTGGCGGCGCTGAGGATCACGAAACCCAGGCCTCACAACCCACATTCCGGTCTTGGGATCCCGGGAGTGCCCATAGCAATTGAACCAATGGACCAGCGCACATGGGTACATGACCCCATGATAGCGAAATGAGAAAAATAGGCGGACACGCGCTACGCTCATGCCACGGAAACCTTCTCTGTTGGCATTAATGACAACTAGGACACAGTCCCGTCGAGGATGGCCATACCATGACGGCGTTGAGCGGATGCGTTCCCTCATCATCCCACGGACTCCAGACAGGTCACTCGGAGCATAGAACTTTGCGACGGCAGAATGGTAGACGTTGACTTTTGATGTGATATTGGGCAATGCGATGTCACCGTTGTCGTCACCGGGGTGGAGCTGCTCGTGCAAGAATTGCTGGGTCAATAACACCAGTGTTGGCTCCTGGATATGCAAGGCTAGGGCCTGTAGCTGTCGAGGGTATGTAGAGTCTGAAAACAATGAGATATATGAATCAGAAACTG
This sequence comes from Tetrapyrgos nigripes, assembly GCA_013368315.1. Classification (NCBI taxonomy): domain Eukaryota; kingdom Fungi; phylum Basidiomycota; class Agaricomycetes; order Agaricales; family Campanellaceae; genus Tetrapyrgos; species Tetrapyrgos nigripes. The sequence continues at coordinate 227,552 of JAACJM010000037.1, forward strand.
GGTGATGTTTGCAGAGGAAGGCAACTAACCTCGTGTTTTTGCAAGTTCTACCTTGGCCTGGGCAAGCTCACTGTCAACTGGGCCTATATCGTCATGTTCGGCGTCAAAGGGATCCGGCGGTGGATCAATTGGTGGAAGTAGACCACAGTGTGCCAAAAGAAAGCGAAGTGCGTGAAGTTTATCCAGCCGCTGATTTGTTAAAAGCATTTGACTGAGGGCGTTGTAACGGCGGGAACGCCTCCATGGCTTCTTGACAGCTGTAATGTGTCGAGACTCTGTAATAGACGCACAGAGACCATTCGGAGCACCAAATTGAATGATGAGGAGTGGGTAGTGTATCATTGCATGGAGACGGGGAAGGTTGAAGTTGGTGCGTACACCAGTGGACAAAAAAATGGCCCGGTAGTGATGAAAGGTTTGAATAGAGCGGTTAATCTGTTGTAGCATATCTTCGTCGATGTCTGACCTTCGGACGAGATAGCAAAAGTCGAGGAAGGATGAAAGACATTTCATCATGTCGTCGGGAATATAGTCCGCAACAGCAGGAAGAAAAACCTAGATCCAGCGTATATTAGATAGTGTTCACGTCCAAGGAACATGGAAGAGTCCACTTACCTTCATTAATGCTTTCGAGTCGTCACCAGTCCATTGCTTGAAACGTCGTCCATGCGGAAAGCGACGAAGACCCGGAAATGCAGGAACAACTGCAAGGCTGCAGGACATAGTAGTCAGTTGAACAACGTAGTAAAAGTTTCTATGGGTACTCACCGGCGGTCAATGTCATCTATAATCTCATTTGCCTTCTTCTCTCCATGCTCGATAACTAGATACTGTAATATCCATTCAACAAGCATGTCTTTGAAACAGCCTTTGATGATTTGATGAAGGATATCGGCAGACAGCATCTCGTGAATGTCTGCCCTTGGGAAGTGATGTGTAAAAGGCTAAAAGCTTGGTCAATAAACACAGATGTGTGGAGACAGATGTAGCTTACCAGAATGCCATCATCCATCCCAAAATTGTCCCATAGTGTTCGTCCATTATCCTTGTGTTCCTCTAACCATATGTTGTCCAAATGACGTGTTCTTCGGTCAGCTGGAGCATCTAGATTATCTGAAGGTGCAGTACATCTTGAAAGCATATGGTTATTACACGTATTTGGCAAAGAAATGAGATCATGCTCACCTTCCACACCAGCCTTGAACGATTCCAGAAAGTAGGACTTGTTCTGGGTAGTCGGCAATAAATGCCGCGAGCTCAAATATAACTCGACGAAAGTAACCGTCAGGACACTGTCGGAGTACTGGCTCGGTCATAGCAGGCCTGAGAGACCGTAAGATTGCTGCAATGGATGAGTGGTAAAGTTGCTTCTTGAAGATTCGAAAGCTTGGGTCATTATCATATTTGCGGTCCGCTGGATGCAATAAGTAGTAAGCAATCTTGTAAACAGAATTCATTAACAACAGGACTAACACTTGGGTATTGCAAGAAAACCTATCGGGATAACGGAATTACGATGGGCACGACGAGCTCTATTGGTGATATTTCCGATAGAGATGTAAAGTGGGTGGTACTCGACATGTCCTGTAGCAACGGAGACCGTTGTCTTATCAGCGCCAAGAATGACATATACAGCCATGGCTCCATGCAGCTTGGCCTTATCAGTGCTGGTATCATAGATTTTGCTCTGAAAGAAAGTGAATAAATGCGTAACTAAATGGTTGAAGAGTGAGGACTTACAGCATGCTGCCATGCAAAGTTTCCGGACATGAAGTCACTCCAACGCCGTTTACCATGCGGGTCAAGATGTATATATGGACATGGGTCAAAGTTGTGAATGAGGAGAGGGTTGGAGAGTATTTGGGAAATGACGACGTCAGGATCGCGATACCAGACTTGGTATGATGTCTTTTGCCATTCAGGAGCACTGCTTCCAAGAGACTCATCGACGACAGTCTGAAAACACTTCCACGGTGCATCTCCAGCCTGGATACGGTCAATATCCTCGAAAAGATCCTTGTAGTCATGGAAAGGAGCGGAAGCCGCATCGTCGTCCTCTGGGTGACATTGGGATCCGAAAAGAGACCAAATGTCCATGAGCTCATCAACGTTTCCCTGAGACATTTCCACCTTGCGGTAAAGCAAGTCTGCCAACCGAAACTCGGCTTCACCATCAAAAGGTGCCCACAAATTATCTGGGTCTTGTGTAGGGTGTATTGGAGGGGCAGGTGTATCTGGGACTAGTGGCTGACCTTTCTCGTCGAGCTTTTGTCCTATGTCAAAGGTTAGTAACTGAAAAAAGAAAAATAAGCCACTGAATAAGCCACTGTAAAACATACCAAAAAGATGAGGATGATATATCTTCGCTCCTGAATGATGAGGTGATGGAGGCAGTGAAGGCGAAGCATGAGGTTCATCTTCGCCGTTGTGTGTTGGACTGGCTGGGGCAGGGTGACACATATCAAAGTCCTCTGGATCAATATCAAAATTGTCTGGCGTCGGCTCCATGGTACCTTGTTGGGCAGTTGACTGCGAAGAAAGACTTGGACCTTGTGAGGAGGTATCTGCGAGGCCACGAAAATGCCTCAGGTTCATATGGAGAGTAAGGTCCCTCTGCCTCTTGAAGCGTTCGATACATCCAGGAAATCTGCAGCGAACCATGATGACCGTAGTTGTGGTGGTTAGGCAAGGAAAGATGAGACCTGGGTTGCAGGGCATATGGTAAGCGCTACTTTGCACATGGTAAGTCGGAGATTTAGAGTGATAATAATTATCAAAGCTCACCTTGGTCTCGCATAATTTTTCTTCGTCACCCAACCGTCCACCATCTGCCATGTCATCACGAATGTCCCGTCGTCGCAAGAATCCCAATGATGCAGCCTCAATGTCCACCCCAGCAGCATCTCAGTCAGCACCCACTCCGACTGCTGCTCCAGCTCCAACCACCAACAGACAAACCCGAGGAAAGAAAGTCAATATTCCTGAGGAGCTGAGAAAATATTCTCGGCAGGAGAGGAAGGACATGCGCAGCGAGAAGGAGGAGCAGGCTGCCGCAGAGAAGACAGAAGCAGACAACAACCGCAAGAAAAAGGCTGCCACAGCCAGAGATCGCATCGCTGAGGAGATGGACAAAGAAGCACTTCGTGACGATGAGCTTATCTCCACTCGTCCTGATTTGCTGGAACCTAACTCACCTTTGCCTGAACCAGAGGAATATCCCTTGAGGACCAGCAGTTCTCCAGACCCATATGCTCCTCCGTCTCGTGCCCAGTCGTCATTCACAGCTGATGGAGCGACTGACGGAAGCGAGCCTCCATTTTCCGAACCCGTTTCTGAAAGTGAAGGTGGTATGCATGCTGAGTCAGTGCATTCTACAGAGGAAATGGATGTCGATGTTTTTGACGAGGAACACGAAAATCATGGGACCGGGAACGTCGCCTCTATGCGTGCTCCAGACTCAGAAGAGTCTCTTGACAACGAGGAGCGTGTCGAGTATGCAAGGCTGAAAGCGAAGCTCGATGCTAAAAAGGAAAAGAAAAAGGTATGTCTTCATGAAACTGTCAAGCACCGCTACGGCGCTAATAATTGTTATATACCTCAGGAAGCGAAAGTTGCTGTTCGAACTGCAGTCACTGCAGCCCGCACCAATCCTCCAAAGACTCCTGTACTTCAGATGACCACTTCATCAACCAAACCCATCCATATCCTATCTGACGATGATGATGATCTTCTATTGACAAAACCAGCAAACAAACGCGCAAAAGTGACCGAGATTGGCGGTTTAGCACTGGGAACCAAGAAATATCTTGCTTTGGCCAAGGCCACATGGAACACGTCTAGGATCCCGAGTGAAACCGAGGTGGAACCATTGGTAGTTGGGGAATTTGACGCTGATGAGAGTCCAGAAATTTTACGGGCTTCCAGGGATAACAAGGCCTCAAAAAAGCAGCAAAAGTTGCAAAAGGTATTTCTATTCCAAGTTGAAGATCCTAGCTAACGTCCTTATACAGGGGTCCAGGGAAGTTGAGTTGGTCGACGCTGATGTCAAGGAAATAGAGGTTGAAGAGCGTGAGAATGCTGGACGTAGACGCGTCATCCTCAAGAAGGAGGACTTGCCCATCGTTTCCAAGACTGACTACAACATCTGGAGTTCTGAATTGGTGCCTGACCTCATCGAATGGTGTGGTACTCGTGCCAATCAATTCGGTCTTGGCAACGAGGCAGAACTTCCTAACCTTCTGGCCTCGCTCTGGGAAATCCATTTTGGCAACCTCAAACACATACCCAAGACCTATGCAGATGGTACTACGCAGAAGAAAAGGTCTTACCACCCCGCTATTCTCAGCATTGTATGTTTTTTCTATCTCTGCTGACAGTTGCTAATGTGCCTGCAGGCTCAGAGTCAAATTCGGACATACCGCAGCAAGCTTGGTGTAGCCGCCTTACAGGCTGTCTCTGAGAGGATCACGGAGCTGGAGCTAGAGGGAAAGGAGGCTATCAAGAAATGGGTGGAAGAACAGCTGGACAATGATGCATTTTCATGTGAAGTCCCTGGGCCAACTGTACGTGCTGTACTCAACTGTTCTATTTTCATTCTTAAGTCACCTTTGCCTTGCAGCGTTTGACTAGCCAAGGTGCTCTTCGAAGCAAGCTGGTCACCAACACCTTCGCATATCATCTCACTTGGGTCTTGGCGGCTAAGACACCTGTCGGCAACCCTGCGGGTGCATTAGCCCTCAGTGCTGCAGCGGTATGTTATATTTTTCTTCTGTCATGTATAGTCTAATAACTCTCTCAACACTTATTCTAGGTTGCCCGAGCTTTGTATGTGTGGAAAGATGGCGAGGACAGCGTCGAGAAGAGACGTGAAGAGAGGAGGAGAAAGATCGAGGAGGAGAAGAAGAAAGGTGCGAAGAAGGACAAGGGAAAGTCCAAGGAGGAGCCGAAGCCCATTGAGGATCCCCTTCTCGATTTCGGTGAGAATTGGGAGGCGACGCTTGACAAATTCTTTACAGTTGCCCAGCAATTTGATGATACCAAGTTCGAGCGCGTTTATCGAGCCAGTGAGGCGTACATCACTCACCTTCCTGCCTCTGGAGCTGGACCTGCATACAAAGAGTCCACGAAGCCCTCAGTTAATCAATCTCGTGCCGCCACTGTAGAGGAAGACAGGTTCGTTGTGTCAGACTGAGGTATGGTTAATAAATCTGTCTTCAGCCTCTGTACTGACTACCGCATCGCAGATACTTTACGGCCAATGACAACATATTGACTACTCGCGCTCCATTCTACTCTCGCTCTCTTACTACTACGCCTTTTAATCTCCGAGTCACTGCTAATACTTTTCTTTCATTATATCTACTAGTACAGACTCAGAGTCTCTCTATGTTCCACTCTCGTTCTCTCTGCTACAACTCCTTTTAATCTCCTGTATCTAGTGGTGTTACGCCTTTAGCAGTCAAATGTGATATGCTATTTATCTAAATCGCCGAGCAATGGTCTGAACGGGGAGTGAAAGGCGTGTATGCGTCGTGTATTCTAAGTATGAAGCTGGTATGATGCTGGTGTGAAGCTGGTATGATGCTGGTATGATGGTGCATATTGGTGTATGGTTGGTGGGGAAGGCGGTGCGCAGCCGACGCATAATTTGGTATATTGGCGCATGTCCACGATGCACTCGGGGGTCGTGGAACACAGGCCTGATTTCGTATAATTTGGTATATCCGGTCTCCGGGAACGCCAATCACGGACCTTCAGTTTTACTGATGTGGTTCTTTCGAACCTGGGTCCCGGTTCTGACTTGAATGAAGACAAAGGGTGTACTCCTGCACCATCCGGAGACCCTGGAGTACGGTTAGAGTCACCGGTTAGGCTTTTCCCGAAGAGGGATTAGCCTGCGAAGTAGGGCTTCGCACCGTACCAGTATCCATACGGTTATACGGGAACCGTATGGAAATACAACCCCGTACCGTATAGCAAGATTTGGAGAAAAAATACGGGACTGTACTGTACGGGTATAACCCGTATATCACCTTCTCCTTCACGGCCGTCATATGGGTTGGTACGGTATACGGGTCGGTCAAGCCCCGGCAATGACTTTTTTCCTTAAATTTTAGTCCTTTTCGCCAAGTTTTCGTCATTCTTGTACATGAAGTGGTCGAAGCGAGGTGAAAATCCAAGCCCGAAGGGTATATCTGCGCTTGATCTGCGCAAATCCTGATGAAAAAGATGCTGATGACCTGTTGTTCAGATGTCAGTGAGTCACAAAGGCCAAGTGAAAATCTTTCAGAGAGCTATGGTGATGTGCATAACACTAGTTTCTGACCTCCAGTTCAGTTATACAAGTCTTAAAAACAACACGAATAGGGCTCCTAGCGGATCGGATGATCCGGCGTCTATCCGCCGATGAGGCCTCGGATTCGGATGGCGGATGGGCCTCTGGAGGTGCACCCAACCGACGGATACCATCCGACCATCCGCCGGTCATCGTCGGATGTGTGAGGTATGTGGGAACCTGTCGTACTTACTAATTTGGGGTGAGTTGTTCTCGGGACTTCCCGAGATTCTGTACAGTTGGAAAGGTTATCAACATCGACAAAACTCTCGTCAACACAGCTCGACGTTTTGAAAGTTTGAAACCTTGCTCAATGCTGAGCTAGCCGTGGGAAAAATCCTCGGCAAGATGCCCATACCGTGTCATGAGCCATGCACCCTGTATTTACATGTGTAGGCAAGTGGAAACTTTTTTATTTCACATAAAATGGACCCAAAGTGTACTTACAAGTGAAAAAAAGAATGAAAAAAGACCTCAGGCAAGCTCTATACGCTACCTTTGGTATGTGTGCCCACCATCCGCGGATGATCCGACCATCCGTCAGATGCCATCCGCCGATGCGGATGAAGTCTTGGTCATGGCTCATCCGAGCGGATGGATCCGCATCCGACCAGCATCCGATCCGCTAGGAGCCCTAAACACGAAGTCAGTAAATAAAAGGTGTGTCGCTTGTAGTATTTCTTCCAGCCGCAGCAGCATGACCCCGTAACCAGTATTACTGCCGTACCCATACCCGTCCAGTACCGTACAGGCTTCTAGATGAACCAGTACGAATACGAGGACGGGTATACCGTACCAGTACTGAGCCAGTAAAATTTACGGCCGTACCAGTATTACTGGACGGTGCGAAGCCCTACTGCGAAGACTGAGAAGTCTTCTTCGCTTCCTCCATTCGTTTAACAACAAAAGGAGAACGATTCGGACAGGTATCGGCAGTTTTACCACACTTGCCACAATACATACATGATCCATTATCCTTCCTATGCTTCTTCTCGGCCTCAGTCAAAGGCTTGCGAGCTTGAGTCTTCGTAGCGTCGACTTGCATAGGTTCGCCCATGTAAACTGAGCCGTTGCCGGTGGTAGAATTCGAAGTGGATGAGGAAGTGGATTTAGGAGGTTTGTTGGAGTTGGAATTAGAGGTGGAGGTGGAAGTGGAGCGCTTGGATTCGTCCTTGCGTTCCTCGTTACGTTCATGGACACGATTATCGCAGTCAATAGCGAACTGTACGTAGTCCAAGAATTTCGTAGGACGTTCAGAGCGTTTGGTGGCTGAAATGAGATCCTTAGTCGTTGGCCTCAACCCTTCGTAGAACTGGTCAACCTTGGACTCTTCAGACCAAGTGACGTGAATGAGCAGTTCCTTGAAGCGAGCGGCATAGGCGGCGGTGGATCCCGTTTGAGTTAAAGCCTTGAGTTTGCGAGCGGAGTTGTAGGCTAAGTTGGAGTCACCGAAATGCTTTCTGAAAGTCTCGATAAAATCAGCAAAAGAATCGAGAAGGTGATCTTCATTGATACGAATGGAATTATACCACTGTTTCGCTGAATCCGCCATATGCATGCCCATATAAATACCCTTCTTCCTATCCGTAGGCAATGTAGCACCCAACAACTCAACAGCATCTTTAACCGAATGAATAAACATCTCTACCTCCGTAACCTTCCCTTTGAAAAGCGACGGCGGCGTAAACGTTGGTGGTTTGGTAGAGTCGGTGGATGTAGTAGCAGGAATAGGGGCAGAAGTCGAAGTAGAAGTCGTAGGGGGTGGCGGTGCGGACGACGATGGATCAGGAGCTTTTCCTGAAGCTTTGAGTTGAGAAGAAATGTCGCTGAGAGTAGACTGCATCGATGAGAGGTTGATGGAAAGCTCGTTGAACCTGGTGTTGGTGTCCGCTTGGAACGCATCGAAACGAGCGAAGTAACCCTTCATTATATTCACATCGTTGTGGGTGATGGTGGCTTGAGCATTCGGATCCGGTCCGTTAACGTCTCCTGGTATGGATTGATGTCCGTGGTCAGACCACTGGTCGGGGGCGGGTGTAGTCATGAGAGCGAGAGAATGAGAGTAGAGAGCGAAATAGAAGGAAGAGGAATACTCTTCGTAGTTAGAAAAGTCAAATCAAACTGTAAGGGTTCGGGCTACCCTTAATGGAAAGACGACTTAGAAGGAAAGAAGTGATTGCAGAGGAAAATATGAGTTGATTTGACTACTGAATCAACAAGCTACGATGAAGTATAAATACTATAGACTATGATCAGTAGAGAAACTAATGAAAAGATGATACAAGTAAGAGTATGACTTAAAGTAACAAATGACGATCAGTTAGAGATAAATGAGTAAGTAGAGGAGGAGATCGTGACATTACACTAGCTGGAAGCAGTGCTCTGCCGGGGCAAAGAAGACTGGGTTCTTAGATATTCGATGAAGTCCTCTACTGCCTCGCGGTAAACACTGCATGGTGGATGTGGCACGCTTCACTTCATATGGTTCCCCTCGAGCCAAGAAACCTCTTCATCCTCACGCACTAGCCTTCTCAAAAGATGTACCCAACTGGAGTTGAAATTAGAGGCTGGAAGTTCGTTTGTCCGCTCCTATGATACAATAAGTAAATACCTAATAAGTACACGAGCCTTCTTTTTGCTTCACCACAGGTACATAATCGAAAGGATTACTGTGGATGAGAGAACGACTACTGACGTCATTCGATCTCGAACACAGTCAAATTGTCCTGGGCCACTGTTCGTCCCCGTGGTACTCGGAAGCGGTCCTGTTGGGTTGGCTAGTACAGGCCCAGTCCCTTCACTGGCACTTGGACTTGCACTCGTCAGAGTATCTGGGGTTGATATAGCAAAGACAAAGGGAACAGCCGTCCCAGTTACTGTGGCTGTAATCGTGCTCGAGGCCTCGGAGCCTCCAGCTCCGTTAAAACCGCGTATGACACATCCGCCAGCATTATCTGCGGTCATGGAACAATCCATATCGGCGGTGATGGAAAGGGAAAGCGGGGCATTGATGGCTTTGAATCCGGAGGCAGAGGCGACGATAGTTGCTAGGTACATTGGCCACAAGATGGAGTCATACATAGACAGATGGGAGATGAGAAGAATAGTTTTATCAGCGCTCAGGAGGAACTAATGTCGGATAAAGAGATGTATCAAAAAATAAAAGACGAAGAATGAAATTAGCAGAATATGCCCAACGTACGGCAGGAGAAGGCTGATCATGGCATGTCGATCAACACTCACCTATATTCGTCGTCGTTAACGTCGTCGCGACTTCATCATCTCCAAAAATACCAAATCCGTCGCCGAAATTCCCAATCACGCTACTGAAACCATTCTCTCCATCTGCAACCACGCTACTGAAGAAGCCAAAACCAAAATGTCCTCCAGTCCCGGTCCCAGTCCCACTATTGAAAGGCTCAGAGGATACGGTTGAGCCTGTTGCCACACTCGTAGTCGATGCCGGGACTTTTGTGACGATCTCTTCTACCTGTTCATATAAATAGCTCGTCTCTCCACCCCCATCAGCAGTTCCGATGGGTACCACGTATGCTGTAGTTACTCCGGGATCGAGTGCGGTCTCGAGATCAGTGAGACTAGGATCTTGGAACTCCCATAGCGTTACCACAGGACCAGCGGGCCGGGGAGCGGTTGCTGTTGGGGAAGGTGCCAAAGGCGAAGATACGTCGGCCTGAGGATGAGGAAGAGCGACAGCGGGTACTGAGGGCTCAAAATGTTAAGTAAAGTGATTAAGAGAGATTAGAGCACGCACGGGATCCGAACGGAAGCAGAGCCAAGGTTAGAGTCACGAACGTCCCTCTGAGCATCGTGGAATCTAGATTCGTGATGTAACTCGTCGACGGTCGTACCACCACCACACCACACAGAAAATCAAAGGAAAAAAGTACAAAAAAAGGGAAGAGCAGGAAAAAAAGCAAAAATGAACAGCGCTCTGCGCAGCAAGAGATGGAAGTAGAAGTTAAGGAAAGCAACCCATTTGCAGATCACGCTATACTTACTTATATGCGCTGATATTCATCGTCTCGGATCGTTGTAGGGATGATGGTTGACAACCCCCGGGCGCCCACACATTACGTAGATGACAAGGCGGCATCTCTACATTGCGATGTTGTCAACTCGAGCATTCGCACTTACATAAAGCCAACCATAAATAACATAGAACAGTACATGGTGTATGGGCAGGTCGGCGTATGACGACAGACAAAGCAAGATAACATGTCTCGAGGTGGCACATTCTATGATATCACTACTTCTTTATACTAACGACTCTGTAGTCTTAGATATCTTTCTTCCTCTATGCTATGAAGGGGGTATGGGCCATCGGCGAGCCGTGGCAAATACGAGGTCGCACAGGAAGGGGATTTAAAGTACATAATTACCAGTCTTTCAAAAATAAAGTGCCACTAAAAATTTCGAGACTAGTTAAATGTCATATGGAGCAAGTCAAGTGGTTAAAGCTGTCTCAAAAATGCTCAGGTAGACAAAGAAACATAAAACAACTTTTCCCATAAAATACTCCAGGTCTGTATGCTCAGCTTGACATTCTGGAGATAATTTTGTGGCAGTCCTAAAAGAAGCACAGTGGGATAGAAATTAGACGTGGAATGGAAGAGGAAACCTAAGTGAGCAAGATCTGGGCAGTCAGCCAGGCTGCGCTTGCCAACGCTTGATCTGACTGGAGTAATAAGGTTGCAGTTGAGGTATAGCTCAGTTTACACGAAACCAAGCCAAAACAATGCAGCAAAGAGGAAAATGTGCGAGAGAGCTTCATGGTGGTATGAGAGAGGGAGGAATGAGATAGGGACAAATTAAACCCTTGAATTGCTGGTGGCCCATATTTTATTCATACTGTTGCTTAACTTACCCTTAAGTGTTGCTTGACTGTTGCTTGACCTATGAGAAGTGTTGTTGGATGTTGCTTGACTGTTTCTTGATGTTGCTTGAGTGTTGCTTGACATTGCTTGAGTGTTGCTTGAGTGTTGCTTGAGTGTTGCTTGACATTGCTTGAGTGTTGCTTGAGTGTTGCTTGATGTTGCTTGATCCGTTGCTTGACCGTTGCTTGAGTGTTGCTTGAGTGTTGCTTGATGTTGCTTGACCCAGTGCTTGACCATTGCTTGACTGTGACTTGATGGTTGCCTGTACCACTACAATTGAAGCTATCACTCAAGCCACATTCAGGCCACCTCCAACTACTCTTGAGCCATCTGCTTATACATCTGTGAAACACCTTTTATATGTCTGAATTTCAGAATATTTTCTGGCTTGCTTAACTATTGCCAATGGGTTGCTGCAGGTTGTGGGGTACAGGTCTCACTGGTATGGATTTGGAAACCTGTGCTGACCTGTACCAGTAGAGGCAGACCCATTGTACCTGCCCCTCTAAATATCAATTACTTATATGGTGTCTGACCTGCCAATAAGTATAGTAGGTAACACAGCTAGTAATTATATGGAATGAATTAGAATAGTTAGACACACTCAAGAACAGATGGGTTACCCACCAGACCCACTGAAAACCCATACCTGGTCAGGTATGGGTCAGCTCAAAAGTATCTGTAGGGTACCTGTGCTGTTCACTAACTACTGCAATTGTCTCTGTATTATAAAAGCTCATTGATAAGGATGTTTCTGTTCTCTCTGAGTTAGCATATTTAAAAAGCAAGCTATCTAATACAGCTGGGAAAATCTAGCAAAACTGAGCATTTGAGACTCAGAAGAGGCTAAACCAGTTTGCAGTAAAGGGTGTGGTAAGTATGATATCCATCTCCTCAATAAATGAACCTTTCAATGCAAGTAATTTGTTGTACAATGAAGTGTAGTGAAGTTGAGTACACTGGGATAAGCACAGCCACACTAAAATTAGAAGTCAGGCTACCCTCAAGCTACTTGAGCCAGGGTAGCTTGAGTGACAGTAGCAGTGCCCAATGAGTTTTGAGCACAGATTGAATTTTAAACCTGATTTATGTAGTGATTTTTTTGAGGCCAATGCTAGTGACTTCAATATGACTTCAATAGGTTTTAATAGCACTTAAATGTTGTTCCACTGTTGGTTTGCTGTTGCTGGATGTTGCTTGACTTTTGCTTGATGTTGCTTGAGTGTTGCTTGACGTTGCTTGAGTGTTGCTTGAGTGTTGCTTGACCTGTTGCTTGAAAAGTTGGTGGCCCGGCAGTAACGGGTAACGGAGTCCCAAAAAACGCCAAATATTCTGGCCTGTAACATGTAACATTGACAAGTGACGAATTTTCAGACCCAATTGTAACGCTGCGCATTTTTGTCTTTTTTTTTGGACTCTGAACCCATTTTAAGCCTCCCAGGGAGTACGAGACCTTAAGATACATGAGAAACAAGCTGTTTATCACTGGACAAGCACAGGCCAGCGCGAGGAAACTCAAAAAGGAAAGTCAATTTGTAAGCCAGTCCATTTCCAATGCCAAAAGTCCTTGGAGTTGTGCAATGTATTAGCCTTCCTCCTCCTTTTCCCAAGAACCTGCTCACTGCACAGCCAGCTCTTCAAGTGGAAGAGGAATTGTATCCAGATTTTTGGCCTCAGCTCTCGAGCATATTGTAACTCGGTAGACAACTGTTCTCTATATAAACAAAACTTGGAAAATTTTTTAGGCTTTATGCATTTAAGCTTTTTCCATGCATATCTTAGCAGAGGACTGAGGTCGTTTATTGACGCCTGGCTAGGGGTGACAAAAATTTGGCATTGTTATGGTAACAGTCCCGAACTGACAAATATTCAGGTTCGTCACCCATGTAACAGTAACGGTGGGGTGCCGAATTGATTAAAATGGTACAGTATATCTATGCTTCCACAGGTATTCAAATTTTATAACTGTACTACGACTAAGGCCACTCCAACGACTCTACACCTCTTTGCACCCGTGATTGGATTCGCAACTGTGGGGACATTTGCTACATCTTCCGCAAAACTAGTTTTTGGAAAATTGTTTTCACTTCAATCCCACACTGCACCGCCCTTCAATCAACACCATTTATCTCATTTCATGCGCATTTGGCTCCACTACCCATCTTCCCCTACCTCTTTGGTCCAGTCATCAACTATTCCAATCACCAACAGCAGGTTAACCACCCTTTGAATCATATTACTGGCAAACCTCCCCACTTCCTCTACGTCTGCACTGTAGTGTACACACATCCGACTCGTTATTTTCAAGCATTTCAATGTGATTTAGTTTGATTTATTTCAAAGTGCACATGCTCCACATGTCCTTTCTGCCTCCTCTGCTGGGAGTCTTGCAAGAATCCAACCCAAACATAAAATTTCGAGATCACGATTCCACAAGTGACCATTCAGCATCAAGATTACTCATTCATACTAATACGAACCCATATTTTTGAAGCACACCCATTTACCATATTTTCCGAACATCCCTCATCTCATCAACACTTCCCTGACTTTCATTACTTTTGCGCATTCTACATCTGACGAGCTCCTTCCTATCTGGGTTCCTGCTATCTGCTGGATGCGTCGCTCGCTCCTTCATAAATGGGTATCGCAGCCAATTGCAAATACGCCAGAGATGGTTCTCGTTGGGGCCCAAGGTCTCCGACCTTAGCCCATATCCATATACATTCCTACATTGAACGGACACATAGGAAAGAGTCTAACTCTTTCCAACACTCCAAAGAATATGAACGCATTGGATTGCATCCGAAGATGCACGGACTTCCACCGCATACCACACACAGACGGATGGATTAATGGAACATACAAACCAGATGCTTGAGGCTTACCTTCGAGCGTATGTTTCCTACCAACAAGACAATTGGGTTGACTACCTGCCCCTAGCTGAGTTTGCATTCAATAATCTCGAGAATTCCTCTACCAAAACCACTCCTTTCTTTGCAAATTTGGGCTATCATCCTACTTTTGAACCTACTCTTGCTTCTTTAGATACTGTCCCTGCTGCTGATGATCTCGCCAAACACCTCAGCCACATTCACTCTGAACTCAAGGCCAAGCTCACACATGCTCAACAAGTCCACGCCATTCTGCCCAGCCAAAATTCAAAGAAGGGCAACTAGTTTGGTTACTTCATCGTAACATTCGCTCGACTTGGCCTTCGGACAAGCTTGATCATCGCCGCATTGGACCTTTTCCTATTCTTTCATCTGTTCATGACCGTGCATATTTACTTAAACTTCCTTCATACCTTTCTTGTCTTCTTTACTTGAACCTTATAATGACCCCTCCGAATTCCACACCCACTCTGATCCTGAGCAATTTTCTCTTCCTGACAAATTTCCTACTATTCATTCTATTCTTGATGTTCGTAAAATTGGACATCGTTACAATTACCTTTGTCACTGGAAAGATTCTTCTGATGATGATGATTCATGGCTTTCTCTGTTTGAAATTCCTTCTACTTACAACCATTTGATTGAACGTTTCCATCGTACATACCCCCACGCTCCACGTCCTCATGACTATGACTTAACGAAATCTTACGACACTTCTTTTTCTTTTTCTGACCCAACTTCCACTGTCACTCATTCTGAAACTCTTATTCCTGACTATTCCCCCCAAACTCCATCCCCTAAACAATCACCTCTCAATTTACATACTGACTACACTCCTCCTAAACACTACATTACTCAGTCTCAACATACTGTTAAACCACCTGAACATCTTGATCCTCCCTTATGATAGTCAATATTTTTTTTCTTCTTTTACATCTTAGAAGGAGGATAATGTCATGATCTCCTCCTCTACTTACTCATTTATCTCTAACTGATTGTCATTTGTTACTTCAAGTCATACTCTTACTTGTATCATCTTTTCATTAGTTTCTCTACTGATCATAGTCTATAGTATTTATACTTCATCATAGCTTATTGATTCAGTAGTCAAATCAACTCATATTTTCCTCTGCAATCACTTCTTTCCTTCTAAGTCATCTTTCCATTAAGGGTAGCCCAAACCCTTACATGTAACCTGAAATGAAATTTTCTCCTTTACTTTGTCTATCTGCACCAGCCACAGTTTTCTTCTCCTCACTCCACGAAAGAAAGTTTTCCCATGAGCCTCCTCGCTCTTCCCACTGTCCCAGTCCAATCCGAGCGATCACGTGGATCGATTTGGAGAGGACAATCCCTTTTGTGAGCCATACTATGAGTAATTTAAGCTTCAAAGAGAAAATGCGCCGTCTTGTAAACCTTGCAATAAAGCGCCGCACTAGGAAGCATTTGAAGGCAGAAATGAAATTCCCAACTCTTTCAAGGATTATCTCATGGTATAAAGGCTCCTCTTCCTGTGGGCATTTTACTGAGATAGATAGATAGATAGATAGAAATACACAGCATGGTCCTCTATGAACATGCCGGGTGTAGATGCAGTATAGCCTGCCACAGCCTACGTCTACTCTAAGCCCTTACCAATGAAATCGAGCACGTCAACATTGTAACAGTAGTCTCATGGCTTGCACAGCTAAATCAGAATCGTCGAATCGTGTTTGATGATGCACTGAAAATTGAGATGGAAGGAGAACAAGTGTACAATTGTCCAGCGTAGAACCTGGATTACTTAAATGGCTCAAACCACACTAGAAATGAGAGACTTTGATGAAATATGAGTGAGCTGAGAGTGATTCTGAGTGAAGTTATGATTTCGAGTGCAGATTGCGAGGACTTAGGAGATTGTTTTGATAGAATACAGGGTTGAGGTGAGCTGAGAGTGAAGCGGAGAAAGATATTATTCTGAGTGCAGAATGCAAGGTATTAGGAGAGGGTTTTAATACTGAGTACAGGGTTGGGGTGAAAGCAGGGTAGATTAAAGATATTAACATTGAATGTGGATTCAAGTTGCAAGGCTGGAGAGAAGGGAATGCTTGTAATGGGAAGTGGAATTCATGATGATGCTGTGAGTGAGATAGAGCAAAGATATTGATTCTGAGTGTAGATTGTGAAGGATGAAAAGAAGGTAGAGTTAGGGTAATGTAAAGGACAGTTATAGTGGGATGGCAGATTATGATAGCTTGATGAAGAGAAGAAATTGATTTTGAGTAGATTGACTTCATAGCGAGAGTCAAGCAGAATGGATTTGATGATATTAGATTTATGGTGTAAGATGGAGTGAGGGCCAATAATATTGGATCAGTGATGTGAAGCAGAGTTTTGTGACTTGGGATGGAGGATATAAAGCATTGGTGGTGTTTACAACTGAAATGCAATGGCACAGTGGATACAGTCTCTCAATAGGATGTACAGAAGGCAGTGCATAGCAAGGGTGATTCGACAATATTGAAGTGGCAGAATTGCAAGCTCCGTGAACAGAGGTGCCAGAAATGGGCCTCTGTGGCAGATTGTGGATGGAGATGAGTGGGAAGGTAGTGCTGCGTCAAACAAAGAATGATCCCACCATAGGTGTATAGATCTGTATATTTTTCAAGGCTCTTCTGATATATGAAGAGAACAGTTCTTAGCAGGTCATCCGCATGCTATGTGCAGTAGCATGGATAGTGATCTTTTCCGAGGAGAGGAAGGTATAGCAGAAGTGGACTAAGAAGCTCAATGCCCAGTGCTCAGGGATATGACTGAGTATTTGGACAGAGATCTCATCCTGAACCTGTCAGAATGCACGGCCAGGTGGGTAAGGATGGTTGTTGTTTAATCAAACATTAATAGAAGTGACTAGATTGCAAGTTCGAAAGGATTGCAAAATACATGCAGGGCATACAGGGCAGGCATGGACTGGTGGAGGTTGTTGGGTGTCAGGAGTGACGATATTGCGAAAGATGGTTACAGGATTTGAAGTTTGTGTTGACTTTGTTGGTGCATTCACCAAGATTTCATGTGTGAAATGATTAGGAGGATGTACAAGTGCATGAGAAACAGGAGAAGGGTGAGAGTTAATATAGGCAGGGTTCCAGCTGGCAGTGACAGGTAGGCAGAGATTTGGTAGCTATATGTGTGGTATAAATGGGTGCATGTCAGGGATACCACGCAGCTGTAAAAGAGAGCATGCATGAGCCTACAAAGAGGGCTGAGAAACAGCATATGCAAAAGATGTCAAGGCATGGTTAGTTTTGTAAATGGCGATGAGTAAGACTGAGTGCCATTGGATTGAGGTCAAACATTAGGTAGCGGTAGAAGTAGAGCTGGAGACGTCAAACGGGGTGTGTGTTACCCCCAGCATATTGAGCAGAGTACACAATTCCAGAGTAGAAGCTAATGTATTATTGATGCTCCTGATGTAAGAGAAAATAAGGTATACATTCTGATGTTAAAGTGTGTGAGGTATGGGTAGAAGGTGTATGAGATTATAGAGTGAGAGAGCTAGAGAGTATGTAAAGCAAGAGCTAGAGGGTAAAGAAGTCGTCCTTTGGTGGAGACCTGCACAAGATGTCATCATGCCCGTCGTGGGGTCACTGAAGGGGCAGAGGCCAAGGGATCGAGAGTCCCACGAGAACTGTGCTTTGTAGAGGGCGAGCAGGGGCTTGCTTATTGAGGTGGGGCCAAAGGATCGAGAGTGCTGCAAGAACTGCTTTGTGGAGGAGGGCGAGTAGGGGCTTGCTTATTGAAGGACAGTGTGGTCTGTTTCGTAATAGGCTTCTTCGTGGAGGAGGTAGAGACTGTTAGGAATAGAGGCGTTAGAGCCTAAATGAGCAAGTAGTAGGGATATGGCACGGTTCTAGGGACGCGTGCAAGCATTAGAGCTTAGAGGCGTTAGAGCCTAGTGGGAAGACAATGTTTGTCTGTGTGTTCTTTTTATTTCATTTATTTTTCAAGCGTTAGAGCTTGGAGGCGTTAGAGCCTAGTTTTTTTTTTTGTTATGGAGTGTGTGTGGAATGTGTGTGTATTGGATGAGAGAAGTGTATGTAGGGTGTGTAGGGTGTGTAGGAGGGTGTGCAGGTAGCAAGAAACGACTTACGTGCAGCAGGGAATGCAGACGAGGTGTTGAGACCGCCTCACGGCGGGGGTGAGTGCATGTTTATTGGGCATATTGGGCATTGTTAAATCTCGAATATTTGCAAGAGTTTTTGCAGTCGCCGACCTACTCCATATGGGACCGTTTTGTAGCCGACCTTCTATATGGAGTAGGTCCAGCGCCTAGCAAATACACGAGATTTTTGCTCACTCGAAACTGTGTCAAAATATCCACTAACCCCCGCCATGCCTGTAGCAAGAATCCAAGTGTCGTGATTGGATGGAAGTCACGTTCTTGTGGCTGTGTAACGCGGGAGGAGCAGCAAAAAGCGACTGCTTGACGTCCTCGACAGTGTAAACTCGAAAGGAGTGCTTTTCCCGCTATAAGACTTGATAGAAGGCCTTGAGGAGACCAAAAGAGTGTGTATGCGAAGTTTCAGAGAGAACGGACGGCAGGAGGAGGCTGGATTCGTTTTTTGGAATGGATGCATCTATTTGCATAGAGGTCAATCCTTATTACTCCGAGGATGTGTTTCTCGAACTTCTCCGCTCTTTTTATCGTTTCTCACATCTTACTCGTTGTTGCGAGTCCGATTCAGAACAACACCCCAGACAACCTATATTTGGAAGCCAGCTTGAATGTAAGAACTGTTAAGAATAAGAGTCCCTAGATAGGGGCTACTTCCTATTTCGTTATTATCCGTTTCTCTTGACTGCTAATCCTTTCGTCCATTGGTGATCCTTTCACCCTTTCATGCTCCAAGGCACACTAACCCGGGTTCAACACCCGCCTCACATATACCAGTGCTTTTCGTACCGAATACCCCAGTCGTTCCCACTATCATCGTGTGGACTCCTGGGGTGTGTACCTATATCATTTCTATTCATTTCTATTACTGATTATATCTACAATTACTACAGTACAATCGTTCGTACTAACGTGTACTCCTTTGTAACAGGTACTGTAGTAATATCAGTCGTTCCCACTATCATCGTGTGGACTCCTGGGTACAATCGTTCGTACTAACGTGTACTCCTTTGTAACAGGTTATGGGCCCCGCGCTCTAAAACTGTGCACATACACACGATATCATTCAACGAGAGCGACTCACTGATTACACCGTTCTATGTCAACGGCAGAAGACCTATTCCCTACGACCAATTTCGAAGACCTTGATTCCTTATACATCGCGTCTATATTTACACTACCGAATTCTCACATCTCGACAATGTCTAGCACCAACAATCCCAGTCCCATCGGCAACCCCAGCAACTACACCACAATCCAGGAATTGCCGGAGGATGCCAAGTTCAATGGCGAAAATTACGTTTCTTGGGCAGCGTCGATGTTGAGGCGAGCGAAACTCAAGGGCCTTCATTTATATTGGGAAGGGCAAATAACCATACCCACCGAACCGTCTAATTTCGACACAATCTCCCCTACTCCTATCAGTAGCAAGACTCCGAACTACCTCGAGTACGAAATCCGCGAATCTGTCGCGTACCTCACGATCTGGGACAACGTCAAAAATCCCGATTCGCTTGGTTTCCCTGAAGGGAAAAAGTCACACGAGTTATGGGAGTTCTTGCAGAAGGAATATACGTTGGTAAGCCATTTGGCTCGACAGAGGCGAGAGGATGCATTGCGAAGCTGTCGATATATTGCAGGGGACATTACAGGGGATAATGGGTATATGGTGAAATTCAGAACTCTACGGAAACAAGCTACCGATGTAGGGGCCAAGATCGAAGACCCTCAGTTCCTAACTCTATTCCTCGATTCCTTCCCTCATACTCCTGAATGGATTCCCACAGTGGGCGCCCTACTCACCGATCCTTCGGTCACATTCAACGTCGCTGCAGGGAGATTACAAGAACACGTACGTCTGATGGGAGGAAGTGGAGGAGAGACTGGGATAGATGGGTTAGATAAGACAAAGGCTTTACAAACCCAAGTTGAGGAGTTGATGGAGAAGGTGAAAGCCTTGCAGGCGTCGAAGAAAGGGCCAGCCAACCCAGATCTCCTTTGCTCGAATTGCAAACGCCGTGGACATACCATCGATAACTGCTTTCGTGAAGGTGGAGGAAAGCAAGGTCAATATCCAGCGTGGTGGAAAGGGAAGAAAGACGTAAAAATACCTGTGGCAAATAATACGTCTGCTTCTTCGTCCCCATCGTCCGATGATTCCCCATCGATCCTGGCCTTATCCACCAGCCTATCGACCCCGACACGCCTACCCAATAAATTACCTATCCGTATCATCGCAGATTCTGGTGCTACACATCACTTCTTCAAGCAACGATCCTACTTCCACACCTACACCTCTCACAATGACAAAGGAGGATCTTCCCATGAGGATGCTCAGTTTGATATTGTGGGGAAGGGAGATGTAAAAGTCGAAATGGTACACAATGGAGTTGTATACCACCTCCTATTCCGAAATGCATATCACGCCCCCAGCATATCTAATAATCTCTTGTCAACTGGTGTTCTGGATAAGCTGGGATGGACAGCGTTATTGGGGAAGGGACGAATGATCTTCAAGGACACGAGTGGAGAAGAGAAATTCGAAGCCATCTTAAACAGTGGCGTGTACGTGATGGATGCGAAACTAGTTCCTCATACCCCAAACACCGCTCTCGCAGCGCAACTACCCGCCGACATTCGTTTCCTTCACCGAGCGGGTGGCCATATCATGCCCGAGCGCATTGAAATGGCGTCAGGGCTCGTTGATGGTGTTCCGGAAGTTAAAGGGGCGAGGAAGAAGATGGGAACCTGCGAAGATTGTAAACGAGCCCATACAGACAAGCAACATCATCCCGAGAGTACTGAGGTGGTGACAGAGGCAAATTTCCGATGGTATTTAGACATATGGGGGCCTGCGCAGGTGATGTCCATCGGTGGAAATTTATATGCATTATTCGGGTCTGATGCGGGGACGTCGAGAGACACGGTGGACCTCCTGAAGGATAGAACGGCGTTGACGTTGGTCGAGAAGTTAGAAGTGCGAAGGTCTACTGCAGAAACTCAGACGGGAAGGAAACTGAAGAGGATTCGAACCGACAACGCACCTGAATGGAGGTCTCATGCCTTCAAAGCGTGGGTCGAAAGCCATGGGATCATTCATGAGTTTACCGCCCCTTACACTTCACCATCCAATGGAGTAGCAGAACGAGGGATAGGAGCCATGTTAAATGGTACTAGAGCAATGCTGTTTGATGCAGGATTATCTGCACAATGGTGGGGTCAGGCGATGTCGACCTATATATATGTCAAGAACATTCTCCCAAACACAAAAGGGATCGTACCTGAGGAAAAATGGACTGGACAACGTCAAAATGTTTCTCACCTCGTTCCATTTGGCAGTATAGGCTTTGCCCACATCCCTGCGAAGACTGGACGTGGAAAGTTGGATGCGAGAGGCTTCAAATGTCAAATGGTCGGTTATGATGGCAGGAAAGTGTATGTTGTGAAGAGATGGGAAAGCAACGAGATCTACCGTACGAGTGATGTGGCGTTTGAAAAGTCGGGAGGTCATTGGACTTCGGAGTTGGAGGGGGAGAATGAGGATATACTATTTTTGGCACCAACCCCGAAATCCGTACCCTCGATCACTGACTCGATCCCCGACTCAACGCCGCCAACTCCATCTTCTCCATCGAACCCCACAAACAACGAAAAAACCCAGTTGATGCCCAAAGCACCAGAAAAACGAACTCGTCGGACACAGGCTGAGATCTGGGGAACCGCTCCTACCCATTCATCCGCTCGATCCCGCAATCTAACCCAACAATTCATCGAATCCAAAGAATACGAGGATCGAGAAAAAGAAGCTCATGACAGAGGTGAAGACTGGACGAGAGACAGTGAGGAAGACAGAGAGTTATTGCCAGAGTATGACGAAGAAGATTCTCCAACTGCCCTGAAAGCTCAGCTCGACGAAGTTATTGAACCCGATAACACATGGGTACCCCACTCCTACAACGAAGCGATGGAACGTCCCGACCTATGGATGAAGCCTATGGAGAAGGAACTTGCAAAGCTCGACTCCCGAAAGGCATTCACTCCAGTCCAGAGGCCCCGAGATGCGAAAATCATTACAACTCGATGGGTTTATGCGTTACGATTGGACGGAAATGGGAAGATTACTGAAAGGAGAGCGAGACTGGTAGTCAGGGGGTACGACCAGGTCAAAGGGATCCATTATGATGACACTTGGGCGATAGTGGCGAGATATGAGTCGGAGAGGTTTGCTATTGCCATCGCCGCTTATGAAGGAATGGATCTCTGGTCTGGGGACTTCACCGGAGCATACCTGAATGCGAGACCACAGGGTGTTAATTATTTGGCACTACCTGAGGGTTTTCAGGAGCGATACTCTTTGCGCGATGGAAACGACACTGTGCTTCTAATGAATATCAACATTTACGGGTCTATGGATGCTGGGAATAATTGGTACAAGCTCCTCGATGAACGATACCGAGAGCTCGGCTTTAGGTCAAACCCAGCTGACCCTTGTGTACGATACCGACGCACACCCCTTGGTAGCACTATCACCGTTACCTACACGGACGATGTAACGGGAGTCTCAACGACGGAAGAGGATGGAAAGAGAGCGCGGAAGGAGATTGCGGAGCAATTTGAGTTCAGGGACTATGGAGAACCTGATGTGGTATTAGGGATGACTGTTAGGATTCATGAGGACACCGGGGACGTATCCCTCCACCAACGCCCATTGATCGAGAAGACGTTGAAGGCGTTTGGTATGACGGATTGTGCTGCAAAGCACACGCCACTATCTCCTGGGATCGAGTTTATTGACAGCCAACCCCATCCTATCCCTACTTCCGACAAACTCTTCATGGTAGACAAGAACTACTACAGTCTCATCGGTGCACTAAATCACATCTCGCAAGGAACCCGACCAGACATAGCATTTGCAGTATCTCTCCTACAACAATACGCTAACGACCCTAGACCTATCCACTGGGCTTCTGCACTCCACCTCCTTGCGTATCTCAAGACTACAGCTCACCTCCAAATCACATATCGTCGCCGTATTAAAGGAGATACTTCGGACGGCATCAAACCTATAGGTTTCGCTGATGCATCCCACGCAGATGTGAAAGAGGAAGAAGGTCTTGCCACCCGAAAATCGACGATGGGATACGTATTCTTGGTTGCAGGGGGAGCTGTCTCATGGTCATCGTCCAAGCAGAGAGTCGTCGCGTTATCCACAACCGAGGCGGAATATATTTCGATGGTGCATGCTGGGAAGCAGGCGATTTGGATGTGGAAGTGGTTAGATGGAGTGGAGATGCGGAGGAATTACCCCTTCCTGATAAACGTCGACAACACGAGTTCCATGTCATTGACGGAAGCCACCACTAAACACGGACGAACCAAGCACTTCGATACAGCATGGGCATGGATCCGAGACGCCGTTCGAGAGAAAGAGTTGGAATTCCGACACGTTCCATCCCAAGAGAATGTTGCTGACGTTATGACCAAATCGTTGAGTCGTCCATTGTTCGAGAAGTTTGTGAAGGGACTAGGGTTGACAGAAGGCTGAGGAGTCTAGGGACTCAGGGGGAGTGTTAAGAATAAGAGTCCCTAGATAGGGGCTACTTCCTATTTCGTTATTATCCGTTTCTCTTGACTGCTAATCCTTTCGTCCATTGGTGATCCTTTCACCCTTTCATGCTCCAAGGCACACTAACCCGGGTTCAACACCCGCCTCACATATACCAGTGCTTTTCGTACCGAATACCCCAGTCGTTCCCACTATCATCGTGTGGACTCCTGGGGTGTGTACCTATATCATTTCTATTCATTTCTATTACTGATTATATCTACAATTACTACAGTACAATCGTTCGTACTAACGTGTACTCCTTTGTAACAGGTACTGTAGTAATATCAGTCGTTCCCACTATCATCGTGTGGACTCCTGGGTACAATCGTTCGTACTAACGTGTACTCCTTTGTAACAAGAACGGCGACCCTTTCTCCAACTACTTTCGGTATAGGTGATGTGAGTCGTGTCCCGTTTTTAAAATTCTCTCACCAGTACTTCTTTCCTATATTCCATACTGTGGCTCTCACCTACACCCTGCCCACTAATCCTCCCTCCAATTATCCCCATGGAAAGCTCAAGCCCTCCTTCATTATCTTCACGGAGAATTCCCTAGCATGCCGTTGAAAACTACCGTGAGTTTTGCTAATATACGTACCGCAAATCCGGAAAGCGCGAGCCCTAACTTTACCCCTAGGTACTAATGATCCCGACCTCAGCGGTGAATTGGACGCTCTGGACGCAGATCATCTTTCCAGGTAGCTCAAAGGGGACTTTGGAAGCGAGCAGTATCCCTGCGGACGTAGAGGTTAGGCCCTTGTAGTTGCCTATCATAGCTTTCACTGGACTTTCAATCAACGCAATCAATCTTGCTTATAGACACTGTCCTAAAGTACAAATGGTTGAGATAGCAATATACAGAGAATGACAGAGTATATAAGTTAAAAGTAAGAACAAGAAATGCAGGAACAGATCATAGCAAGGAATTCCGTTTACTCGTATACGCCGGAAGCGTCGACATTGTATCATCCGTCCCTTGATGACGTGGTTGATAACTCCTGCCTTCACTGCCTCCAGTCACGTCCATAGTACCCATCCCGGCAACAGAAGACCCATGCCTTACAAGCGGAACTTCAGGTACAGGTGCGTCACGATAATCAAAATTCCTCCCAATCGGCGTCTGAACCTCAAGCTCCGACTGTGTTCTAGCATCTAAACTTAATCTCCTCCTACCATATGATACAGGTGTTCCAGCCAGAATTCCAGCCAACGATGCTTCAGAAGCGTAAAACTCCTGGGCCTCTTCCCATTCGTCTGAGATATCGTCCTCGTATTCCCATTCGTTGAGATCTGAGTCAGAGTTGAAGTGATTGCCTGGGCCGAGGAGTTGATCGCGAGATGGAGAAGAAGAATGTGTTCTTCGACTTGCTTTTGATCTTTGAGAACTGAGATAAGCCTTATTGCGACGGCGAGAGGATCTGGTAGAGTTCCCTGGGCCAGATATCCTCATACTGGGAGTTGGAGTTGTGGGGGTTGTTATGGTAGAATTTGTCGGCGGGCCTACTCGTCTAAGTGACCGCTGTACCGTGGAATGATTTCCATCAGTGGATTTATCGACTGTATCAGACGAGACATACCTTGACGGGCTTTACGGGTGACTTCGGACCCTCTGCAATATCGTCCAGCGTTGCAAATGTGCCATCCTCAGCTACCAGAGTCGAAGATGTAAGCATCGTGTCTGAACGAATTGGTTCAGTCGGCCTGAGAGTCGTTGGAGCATTGTCGTAATATGTCTGGTAGCCTTCCTTGGTAGGTAGAGACTCTTCGCTACTTTCAAGAGGGCTGGACGACTTGGACGACGATTTCTGATGACCAAATCCGGCATAAGGAACATAAAGCCCTGGCCTGTTCGCTCCAGGATGACGGGTTGCAGCGTCATAGCCTGGAGGAAAAGGATCGATATCACCCGTGCCTCGACGTATCGGTTGATTATGAAGTAAGCTGACAGAGCTCATATTTTGGCCTGGGGATGTTGAGCGCGGAGAACCACTTGCGTCGTACTGTGATTGGACCATATAACCTTTTTGAAGATGCCTCCAAAGAATATTGTTACGCTTATTGAGGAACTGTGAACGAGAATGAGTGAAATGTTCTTCTAAGAGGCATGAAAGGTGGACACACACCCAAAGAGCACCCAGGAGCGACAAGAAGACGACAGAAGCTACTGAGATTCCTGCTATGGCGCCTGTAGATAGACTTTCAAACACATACGTAAGCAAGCAACTCGTCAAACGCAGTTCAAGACGCACGTTGTACCGGCACTGGATGGCGTTAGGGTTGGGCTAGCTGAAGTCGACGTCACAGCTGCGAGATCCGCACCCCACACCTTAGCATAGTCTAAATCAAAGGCCCCTAAGATTCCTTGAGCATCACTGGGCACTGCTTGTCTCCTCAAGCCTCGACCATATAGCCCTAAAATCGGTCCTTCTTCCCCGATATTTTTCAATTTGACTTGTCTTCTACTCCATGTCCGAGGTACGAGGGGATTTGAATTAAGATCTGGAGGACTACGGGGAGTAGCGGTACCCTGATGGGCATTGGTAACCACAATTGTATGTTCTCCGTGTCCTAGATTACTCGCATGATACAACACTTGGTCTTTTGCCCACCACGTCCGCGTTGCGTTGAACCAAACTGGCGCCATGGAATCCAGGGATACGGAATACGATGACGTTTGGGCAGGGCCGACAGAACCGCATAGGGAGATGGCTGTCCCATTAAAGGTGAACATCATTGAAGCGTCAGGATGCGTCGTCGAGCTGATGAAGGAATGAATGATATAGTATCAGTCAGTGATGAACTTCACATCGACAGATTGCAAGAAAAGAACTCGAAGTCAGATGAGAAAATGATCATGATGACTCACTGCCCGCTTTGATTCTTGAAACCCTGCACCCTTTCAGGATCAGTATTCCAAGCATCCCGAGGAGAGTAGGTGAAGTGCTCGTCCGAATCCTGGAAGAATTTGACTTGCTCTTCATCGCCGTCAACGGGCGGGTTACCATCATCGTTCCCGAGGTCCATATTTGAAGTCCATGTGATCTAGAGAGACGAAAGAAAGACGGGGAAGGTAATGTAAGAAAATAGCCAACGCGAAAACAGATATGAAACGCACAAAATCAATTTTGACCGGCCTATTTCCATCTGCAATGCTGAAGACCACATTATGCGGCCCGTCGTCCAGCTCCCTCGCTTCGAAGAGTACCGCCTGGTATTTGAGCTCAGGTAGGTTCGCCGTCCCCGTATTATTCACTCCATCAACTGACACAACGAAATTGCCAAGGCTAGGTCCTTGTACACCGAAGATTGAGAACCCGGTTCCGTTGAAGGCGAAAGATGCGGTAGAGGAAGGATGCCAAGACAACATGTATGAACCGCCGCTATATGATCTACTCTCAAGTTCTGTAGTCAGCGAAGAACGACAGAAACGAAAATGATAACGCACTCATTACCAAATTCTCTACCTTCTTCCCAATAACCCGCAGGCTCGTAATGTATGAGGGGACTGCACTCTTCCACAGTCACCAGCATGATGAAAATTTGTGCTTATGCTTCAACAATTCCTTAGAGGCTTTGAAAGAATGACTAGAAAGTAAACCGAGGCTCGCTGAGCCGCCGGCCTATGAAAAACGAGAGAGTGAAAGGAAAGAAGAGCGTCCAATGACGCGGGAAAAGGGAAAGAACGAGATGACTACCCGCCATTAACAGCGCATTAATGTAGCTTTGATGGCGATGGAGAAGTCATCAGATGGAACGTCCGTCAATGTATTGTCAATGTCACAGCCATATGAGCGCTTCCGCCACACTCCCGAAGGCGCGTGTGTAGGAAATGATCCAGTTTGAAGGACAGGGGGCCACGGGATAAGGTCAAATCCATGAGCTTCGACTACGAGAGAAAAAAGAAATGGGATATTCATATTCATAATGATAGACTGACAGAATTGACACCGAGGTTGTTACATATACACTTTTGAGTCCCATGGACCGTGTCGGGGGCAGATAGAGTGAAAGGACAGTAGTCTGGAAAGATTGGAGCTGAATATGAGTAAAATCATTGACACTAGGGTCTCAAACACGCACCAATTCCCGTCATTCAAGGCAATGCTTCCGAGTCCTTCATATTCTCTATGAGTCTCCGTCATGGTACTTCAGTTACATTGCGAGATAGACACCTTTTCCTAGTGGAATACACTGAGTGACTGATGAGCTGGCGAAGAAAATCCAAGAAAGCCTACCCTAAACTAATGTTTCCACGCCACTCCACGGTCGCCTCGGCTTCTTCGTACGAAAACCAAGTATACTGTAGTATTAGCACAAAATCCTGAAGCAAAAATAACGACAGATAGACAACGAATTCCATGCCAGGCCATCATTTCTCCTCGCGACTCAGCTCTCCCCAGACTTCCCTTCACAGAATCACTTCGAATCAAGTGGACAAATAGGTAATTTGATTAGTCTTTTAACTCCCCTACCTCAGGTAGGCGCTTGATATTAGCTAAAGTC
This sequence comes from Tetrapyrgos nigripes, assembly GCA_013368315.1. Taxonomy (NCBI): domain Eukaryota; kingdom Fungi; phylum Basidiomycota; class Agaricomycetes; order Agaricales; family Campanellaceae; genus Tetrapyrgos; species Tetrapyrgos nigripes. Next base: position 255,939 of record JAACJM010000037.1, read on the forward strand.
CGGTCGTTGATATCTGTACATGTCTAGCAGAACAAGCGATGAGACAAGTCACAACCGTGTCATAATTTTTTCGGGCTTACTGGAGTGGGAAGTGGGAAGATAATTGTCGCGGTGCCAATAGGTACGGGGCTTAGTTTGGCCTACAGGATCGTTCGTCAATCAGTATAAGTACTGATATCAGTGACTTAGGCTAGATGGACCATAATACTGACCTCTGTGATGGCAACAGGGGCTGGAGCAGCAGTTGCCACTCCGAAGTAAAGGAGGAAAGTAGCACATACGAGCGGAACGGAGCTCAGACACATATTGACGAGTAGCGATAGGCGTATTCTTGAGGAGTTCAAATACTATGCCTCTTATATGTATGTATCTATACCTGGCGAACCCGAGTACCTGGGAGCAATAGACGATTTGAGGACGGGAACGTCAATGTCCAGAACACGTCCAAGAGTACAGTGGTAATAGCCTGTACGAGCTAGACTCAGAAAGTATATGTTCCTGACATTCTGGCATGTTGAAGTATCCGAATTTGTACTGTGTATATGGGTCGCGGCGACTATTTGGAAAAGACATAGCCTACTGTGCCCTGTAATAAGGTCCCTCAGATGCGACAGTCATTTGTATGAAACGCGGGGCGCCGAGATTCACTAATGAAGGCTTTGTGGGCCACCGCTTCGCGTGACAGCAAGTCCCTGTTTGATTAGTTGAAATAGTACGTTGAACTTCAGTCGGTGCGAGGATGATGGTAGATCAAGGATGTGGCGGAATAAAAATCTGGCACATTGGGTAGGGGTCCACCCTGGCCTAGGCCAAAAGTTTTCACCCCTCCCCCCCCCAATTTGGGTCAGTATGAGGTTCCTTTGGTAATTTCTTAGCAAGTAGGTATGTGTCCCAGAGCTATAGGACTTCATAGGTACTTGTAAGAGTGTACTGTTCGAGGCAAATCAAATGAATTTACACTCAAAAAAAACCCTAGCAGCAGTAGACCAACAAATCTTTCCTCGAGCCTCAACTCGGCTCCCCCAAACTTCCTTCAAAAAACATTCACTTCGAATCGAGTGGACAGATAATTTCTTTGATCTGTCTTTTGGACTCTTCAACATCCGGAAGGCGCTGGATAATGGTCGGGTGATTTATATCTTTACACGTCTAGCAATGAATGAGGGATGAGATAGTCGTAAACGTGTCTCATTGAAGTCAAAGATTTTTGCTTACTGGAGTGGGGGGCAATATAATTGTTCTGGTACCAATCGTTATGGGGCTTAATGTGACCTGCAGGATTGTGGGTCAGGTATGAGTACTGCTATTGGTGACGCGGGATCAAGACTAGAAGGACGATAACACTGACTTCAGCAACAGGAGCTGGAGCAGCATTCGCCATTCCGAAGTAAAGGAGGACAGTCGCAGATTTGAATGGTACGGAGCTGAGACGCATATTGGCGAGTAGCAAATGGGTGTTTTCTTGAGTCGCTCGAATCCGTGCCTCTTATAGTGAAAGGTAGGTATATGTACCCGTACCTGGTGAATCCGAGCACCTGAAACATGGGCGTTTCATTCATAAGCAATAGAGGCTCTGAGGACGGGAACGTCAAGTTCCATAACACCCAAGAGTACAGAGGTAATTGTCCGTATGAACTAGACTCAGAATGTATATGTTCCTGATATTCTGGCATGTTTAAGTATCCACATTTGTACTACGCAGAAGGATCGGAGTACGGACTATTTGGCTACTGTCCAGACCCTGTGAGGTCCCGACAGTCATTTGTATGGAACGCCGGGCGCCGACATTCATTAATACAAACGCACCATCCTAGGATTCCTATTCGAGCACTCAATCCAACCTCAATCGGCATCCATCCCGATTGCCAACCAGCTGCAGAACACATTCTCCGGATCATACCTCTTCTTCAAAACTTGCAAACGCTGATAGTTTTTGATCCCAAATAGGTCTTCCACCTTAGCGGTAGGAGATTGTCGGAAGTCTTGTTCGATAGAGCTTGGTTGGACTTTTATGAGGCCACGCGAGGAATTCAGTGTGTATCTTTAGAAGATTGGATTGAAAATGACATACACTCGCTTCCGTCATCCTCCTGCCCTCTTTCCAACATCTCATCTTCTCTGAATACCCTCTTAACCTCATAAACCATCTCTTTCGCACTCTTGTTCATCTCTTCATCATTCTCTGCCCACGTAGCAATCAAAAAACCATTATTAACTCTTCTCCTCGGGAACGGCGTCTCGGTATCTGGCACACTCAGAACCTTCGAGAATGGTGTGTACTCATGAATGACCACGACGTTTAATCCGACCTTCCTTTCCCGTTTGAGATCGTCCTCGTAATATTTTCTGAACAGCTTCACGACTTTCTTGATGGATTCAGGATTGGCGACGTGAGCTTGATAACCCGTCGTAATGTAGGGCCTGCCGTGTGGAAAGAGGGCGTTGGATGCTGCGTTAAGTTCTGGATAGGGGACGGAGGTTGTAAGATCCTGGATTGGGTCTGCCAAAGATCGAATGCGTATCAAAGAATATCAGTAAATCAATGACAGTCAGAAGAATATATGGACGCACTTAAATCTAAGAACGCTTTGAATACTTCTCTTCCCTCCGCTTCCGAGCCATTATAAAAGGGTACAACTTGGAGAGCTGCCTAATTCAATGAGCCACCGCGCCCCATCAGCATCAATTGGGGCATGACGAATAGTATACTCGCCTCACTCGTTTCCTCGTTCCATGCTGTGTTGATGAACAACCGCTCCTTTCTCGATGGGCCATTGCCACTCTTTCCTTTCCCATCTTCATTCCACCAGGCATTCGCTACCCGACATATCTCCTCCACTTTTTCCACATTATAAACCAGCATGCCAGAGTACACCTGTTCCCTCTGAGGATGTAGGCGGAATACAAACTCGGAGATCACACCAAAATTTGATCCAGCGCCGCGGATAGCCCAAAATAAATCAGGATTTTCGTCAGGTTGGGAGGAAATGGAAAGTGTTTCGCCGGATGTGAGTGTTATCGTTGCCTGTAATATCAAAAAATGCCGGCAAAAGCTCGAGGTCAGTATATTGTCGAGTCGTTTTAGCCTCGACAGTGAGCACCCACCCGAACGAGATTATCAATGGTCAAACCATGTTCCCCCGTTAAAAAGCCGAACCCTCCACCCAACGTGAGGCCTCCGACGCCAGTCTACAAATCGATCCCGTCAGTAAAGTCTGAACCGACAGCACGCTCATGTCTTACGTGATTGACAATTCCTCCAACTGTAGCCAAGCCCTGGTGTATCGCTTTCTCATCGACGGTTTTCCAGAGCGCTCCTCCGCCCACGTATGCTAGCTTTGCCTCTGGGTCGACTCTAACGTCGCCAAAGTACCTCGAAAGATCAATAACAACACCTCTACTGACTGAAGATGCACCAGAAGCACTGTGCCCTCCGCATTTCACTGCAATCGGTAATGCAGGGGTCGAAAAACGCAGTGCGTATTCCAGGATCAGAGTAATATCATCTGTAGTTTTTGGGAAAGCGACCAAAGCTGCGAGTCGTTCGGCGTTGGAGGCCCAGCGGGATATGGCAGAGGCGTAAGTGGGGTCCGTAGGGAAAACCAGATCACCCTGAAAGGACTCGAAAGAGGGGACTCGTTGAGTAGACATTTTGCGACTGGATGAGCTGTGTCTGCCTCGTGTGTGATGGGTGAGCGTGTTTTAAGTTAGTCCCGTCCGAGAAGACCGCGACGTCCCCAAAATTAAAGTGAATAGTACGAAGCCGATGCCCCGAGTTTAACGAATAAGCAATGCGAGGAAACTATGACTCCACTATGTCGCAGTTTAATGACCTGTAAAGTCTGGATTTTTGATGTAAAATGTTCTCCATGAAAATCTGGGTAAGTACTATCTTTCCAACGGCAACCAGTATCCCAAGTTCACATAATCATTAGCTGCTATTGGTGCATCATAGGCTGATGCCAGGTCCATACTTCCATCTCTTGTTGACTCAAAGTTCTTCGAGCAATGATAGTTGAGAATGTTCTGATGCCAGGCAAAATGCTTGGGTCTCTTCAGTGTGCTGATCATCAATGATATCAAAAGAGCCGGAATTCTGTAATCAGCATTAGAAAGCTCCTTTTGAAGTTTCCGTGTGTTTCATCAACTTCTTTCCTTGCTTCGTATGATGAAATTATTTTCGGCTGACAATGGGAGGAGCCAGTTGGACTTGACCTTGGGGTGGGATTTGACGGAGACGATTGCACTGCTCGGTACTCCAAAAAAAAAACGATCAGCAACTGGTTATCAGTAGGTATCAGTGATTTGGATGGGTTAGGTCGGGCCTACTAGCCCCGGTCAATCTGTCACATCCAATTTGAACAGCACTTGGATGTTTACAAATTGCTCAAAGGGCTAGATGAAGCTGAGGTAGTTTGAGTAAATATTTAATGATCGGGCTCAGCAGAATACATATATACATAGTGTTACACTCAAACGAAATAGATACATCAAAAGGCACAGGCAGAATCAACATACTGAGCTGGATTCGGCTTTCTTGAGACTGCTCTCAAAACTCTTGAACTCTGACTTTCTGACCCGCTCAACAAAGCTTTGACCAATGTGAGGCAAGCGTTCATCGGAGTCGCCGGCAATGCCATCGGAAGAATCAGTGGAACCCAAGTTTGGGGAGTGTGCGAAATTGATGGTACTAATACCTCTGGTTGCAATGGGAGGCGTCACAGTAGAATCTACTTCATCTTTCTGCCAAGCAACCAGAAGAATGACGACTGTTAAATAGATGCCCTATGGTGAAACATAGGCTTGAGATTTTCGGTAAAATGCTTCCAAAATATTCTTACCTGAATCTGTGGCAAGACACATTCCAATACTTCATGTCCAACGTCAGTCGTGACACGGACTGCGCTCAACATGACTGTGATCTAGATGAAGGGGATCAGTGCCACAATAATACACTGTGACTGCTTTCGTCGCTCACCCAATAAAAACAGTAGATAAATCCAGATTCCATGATCAGTATCAGGACTTTCTCCACTTTGGGTCTTCCTCTGGCTTGGTTAATCATTGAGGCATCGGCTATGGTGCTTTTTGTGGTCCGATACTCCCTAGACATAGTACATACTCAATAGTCTGAAAAGCACGGAGGTAATTGAGCAACAAGTACTGACCAATATTTGTATCCAACTAGACCAGTAGCAGCAATATTGGTGCCCAGTAAAGTGAGGTAGAACCATAGAGTACCCAGGCCAGACCGTGCTGCGTGTTTCGTGGGCATATCCTTCACCTCGAAGGCACAATCAACGGATGAAGTAACTAAGAGAATAATATGTTAGGATGACGTAGAGCCTAATTAATAAGTTTATCTACCTATTGTGCCCACCATACACAATGAGAGGAATGTTTTGACCTTGATGCTATGGGGGTAAAGAATCCATGCACGCCATACGACGATACCATCACTAAGAACAGACTTCGGAAAACAATGGGATGAGCGATAGGTACTAAAGCACCCTGAAAGGGAAAAAGATTCCAGGCTCACATTGACATGGGAAAAGACACTCAAGACAATCAAGTATCTGTCAATCAATACCTGATGGCTTTCCGAGAACTGGAAATCATCCATTGTCATGTAGAACAACTTCGTGTAAATCACTGAGTTGGCAGTGCAGACGACGAAGATGACGAGGATGATTGCAAAGAGGGTTTGGCGAGCTAAGGAATTGCGAAGGCCCTTACGACTAAGCAGGATTGAGTTGGAGGTAAAAGCGTACAAGCGAGGTGACTCGGAAGACTTACAGTAGGACATACACGGCCATTAAGAACAAAACGGCATAGGCCCCTACGAATATCAGTTATTTCAGCGGTGAACGAGGATTCGGGAGTGCAACTGTCATACCGTAAGTGCCCGTGCCACCGGAGCTCTCAGCGAACGTTTCTTTGAGTTTGGAGAACTGCTCTTCCGACAGCTGAGCCATTTTCTGGGTCTTCAAAGGAATGAAGTCCATCATGGCTTTTATGTGTCTGGGTCTCAACCACGGGCTGACATCTTGAGGTCTTCCATACTGTTTTAGGAAGATGACTCCCATAACAAGCACCAAGCAGTGATGAAGTTGCGGGATTTGAGGGACTTCTCATATGTACCTAGCATCAAGATGATCAATTTTCGAAGAGAGACAGATAAGCGCTCCATCGAGGCTAGAAAGTTATTCATAGCACTTTAAAAAATCCTATGAAAATTGGGGTAATCTCATTGGTACGCAAATCGCCCAAAACTACATCGATAAGAGGGATATTTACTCAAACTACCTCAGCTTCATCTAGCCCTTTGAGCAATTTGTAAACATCCAAGCGCTGTTCAAATTGGATGTGACAGATTGACTGGGGCTAGTAGGGCCCGACCTAACCCATCCAAATCACTGATACCTACTGATAACCAGTTGCTGATCGGTTTTTTTTGGAGTACCGAGCAGTGCAATTGTCACCGTCAAATCCCACCCCAAGGTCAAGTCCAACTGGCTCCTCCCATTTTCAGCCGAAAATAATTTCATCATACGAAGCAAGGAAAGAAGTTGATGAAACACACGGAAACTTCAAAAAGAGCTTTCTAATGCTGACTGCAGAATTCCGGGTCTTTTGATATCATTGATGATCAGCACACTGAGAAGGGACCCAAGCATTTTGCCTGGCATCAGAACATTCTCAACTATCATTGCCTGAAGAACTTCGAGTCAGCAAGAGATGGAAGTATGGACCTGGCATCAGCCTATGATGCACCAATAGCAGCTAATGATTATGTGAACTTGGGATACTGGTTGCCGTTGGAAAGATAGTACTTACCCAGATTTTCATGGAGAACGAAGTTGTTCTACATGACAATGGATGATTTCCAGTTTTCGGAAAGCCATCAGGTATTGATTGACAGATACTTGATTGTCTTGAGTGTCTTCAATTCCCATGTCAATGTGAGCATGGAATATTTTTCCCTTTCAAGGTGCTTTAGTACCTATCGCTCATCCCATTGTTTTCCGAAGTCTGTTCTCAGTGATGGTATCGTCGTATGGCGTGCATGGGTTTTTTACCCTCATAGCATCAAGGTCAAACATTCCTCTCATTATGTATGGTGGGCACAATAGGTAGATAAACTTATTAATTAGGCTCTACGTCATCCTAACATATTATTCTCTTAGTTACTTCATCCGTTGATTGTGCCTTCGAGGTGAAGGATATGCCCACGAAACACGCAGCACGGTCTGGCCTGGGGACTCTATGGTTAACGTTTTACCTTACTTTACTGGGCACCAATATTGCTGCTACTGGTCTAGTTGGATATAAATATCGGTCAGTACTTATTGCTAAATTATTTCCGTAATTATTAAGTATGTACTGCGTCTAGGGAATATCGGACCATAAAAGGCACCGTAGCCGATGCCTCAATGATTAATCAAGCCAGGGGAAGACCCAAAGTGGAGAAAGTCCTGATAATGGTCATTGAATCTGGATTTATCTACTGTTTTTATTGGGTGAGTGACGAAAGTAGTCACAGTGTATTATCATGGCACTGATCCCCTTCATCTAGATCACAGTCATGTTGAGCGCAGTCTGGGGCACGGCTGACGTTGGACATGAAGTGTTGGAATGTGTCTTGCCACAGATTCAGGTAAGAACTTTTTATCACCAAGCATTTTATCGAAAATCTCAAGCCTAATCATGTTTCACCGAGTAGGGCATCTATCTAACAATCCTCATTCTTCTGGTTGCTGGGCAGAGAGATGATATAGATTCTACAACCAGAGGTATTAGTGCAATCGAATTTGCGCACTCCCCAAACTTGGGTTCCACTGATTCTTCCGATGGCATTGCCGGCGACTCCGATGAACGCTTGCCTCACATTGATCAAAGCTTTGTTGAGCGGGTCAGAAAGTCAGAGTTCAAGAGTTTTGAGAGCAGTCTCAAGAAAGTGGAATCCACGTCAGTACGCTAATTCTGCCTGTGCCCTTTGATGTATCTATTTCATTTGAGTGTAACACTATGTACATTCTGCTGATTGGATCTATCTGAAATAATAACACAAGCCGTACGCGTCACTCAATACCCAGCCCACTACAAAAGACTTTCCAGGATCGTATCGCATTTCTAAGTCCCTCATAACCTGATAATTCTCGACTCCGAGTCGGTACAGATCTTCCAATTCAGAGGCAGACGATTGGCGAAAGCCTTCTTCGCCATCTTCAGACCAATGGAAAGAGAAATGAGATTGATCTACATACAGACGGAACAGATACAATAGTTTGCTAGTGACGTCACTTCACTCTTCTACCGTCTAAGCTTGCAACCCATTTAAAAAGTTCTAGCCAATTCGAATCCTTGGCAATCAGACTTCGGTTCCTAGTGGAAATGGTGGCGATGATGTTGAAGAGATATAAGCCCACGCGGTAGCGGTAGAAGAAACAAAGACGTTCACTCTTGAAGATTAAGTAGGTACGAGGACAAGGACGCTAGCTAGATGATCGTTATACTTCCTAGTATCCAAGTAAATCTATCAATATTACCATTATCTACAGTACACGGCAGCTCGTCCGCACCTCTTAGTCGATCTCAATCGGCAGCCAGCTACAAAACACGTTCTTGGGATCATACGTTTTCTTCAGAGTTTTCAAGCGTTGATAATTCTCCACCCCATAAAGACCTTCCAACCTAGACGCAGGGGATTGGCGAAAATCTTTCTCGATCGTCTTCGGACCTAAATAATGCAAAGAGATTAGTCTACGTACAGCCAGGGCAAAAGAGCCCACAGATATGACTGATAATGGCAGCACACCTTCACTCTTCTGGTTCGTTTTACCATCCAGGAAAGCATTCCTGATCTCATTGACCATCTCCCTCGCCTTCAAGTTGATTTCCTTCTCATTCTCTGCCCAAGTAGCCATCAGCAACCCATTATTCACTCTATTTCTGGGGAACGGCCCCCCCTCGCTATCCGGAATACTCGAAACCTTCGCCCATGGAGTATATTCGTGAATGACTGAGACGTTCAATTTGATTGGTCTAGCCAACTTTGAGTCTTGTTCTTGGTGGCGCTTGTACAATTTCGCAGCGTTTCTAATCGACTCTGGGTTGGCTTGGGCACGATGCGTTTGGAAGCCTGTGGGGATGTAGGGTCGGCCATGGGGAAATTGATCGTTAAGCGCCGCGTTGAGCTTGATGTAGGGAAGGGAAGTTGTTAGGTCTTGAGTTGGATCTGCGTGGGACACCGAAAATGTGAGGTTAAGAACCGCAGGTCAAAGAAATAAGACGAAGTACACACTTAATTCCAGGAAAGCGTTGAACACTTGTCTTCCATCGGCCTCGGACCCGTTATAGAATGGCGCGACTTGAAGAACGACCTAAACAAAATCAGAGAAGTTGCTTCAGGCAATGCAACTGTTACTACGTGGTGCATAGTCACCTCACTCATGTCCTCATTCCAAACGAGATTAATGAACAACCTCTCCTTCTCCGACGGCCCATTGTCCCACCACGCATTCGCAACCTGACATACTTCTTCCACTCGGTCTATCGGAAAGACCATAACGCCCGCGTACACATCCTTTCTCTGAGGATTCAAACGAAACACGAACTCGGAAACGACGCCAAAATTGGACCCAGCGCCACGAATACCCCAAAACAGGTCGGGGCTTTCATCGGATTTGGATGAAAGAGTGAGGGTTTGGCCGGTTTGGAGAGTTATTGTGGCCTGATAAATGTAATTCAGACGTCAGTCAGATATGCTAAACACCAACCATTACCCAAACCACTCACCTGGACGAGGTTATCAATAACTAGCCCGTGCTCACCCGTCAGATATCCGAATCCGCCTCCTAGAGTCAAGCCTCCTACACCAGTCTAAACGTCGAGCAGATATTAGCCATACTTCGAAGGACTCTGGGTTGAACAATTGACTTACATGGTTGACAACTCCTGCAACCGTCGCCAATCCATATTCCGCCGTTTTCTCATCCACAGTTGCCCAAATAGCTCCTCCACCTACATACGCCAACTTTGCTTCTGGATCCACTCTAACTTCACTAAAATACCTCGAAAGATCGATGACAACACCTCCTTCGCTAGAAGACGCTCCCGAGGCGCTGTGTCCTCCGCATTTGACTGCGATTGGTAGTGGAGGTTTGGATTGGTGGAGAGCGTAGTCTAGGACGAGGCTTATGTCGGAAGTGGTCTTTGGGAAAGAGACTAATGCAGCTTGGCGTTCTGCGTTGGAGGCCCAACGAGCGATGGCAGAGGGATAGGATGGGTCATTGGGGTAGACGAGGTCACCTTGGAAGGATTGGAGGGTAGATGGCCTCGAGTTTTGAGTCATGGTTGAAGAAAGCGCAGTTTACATTGGGTGGATGAGCTTATAAGGTGATCTAATTCGGTTCGAAGTTATTTATCGTTCAGCATTGAGTAATGATACACGTACGGATCGCTCCATATCCGCATTCGGTGGGGCACCTAGAAGCCGCCACGATCAAACTACTAGCTAGTGCGTCCAAAAAGAGCTAATGAAACCTGGGGGAGTTAAATAACACGTTCTGTTAAACAGGAAGCAGAGGCATGACTGATGAAAGCCTATTTGAGGCGGAGATGAATATCATTTTGTAATAAACTAGATAAAAGGACAGGCTTTCATCGAGCAGAAGGACGTGAATGATACAAAGGAATCTGATAACCAGGCATTACAAATGACTACACAATTTCGCCTCCGCCGTCGCTTCCGCGTCTTCCTCCGATTCTTGGCCTATCATTGCGCGTTTTCCTCTCTGTACAACACCTCACGAATTCTCTCCAGCGCATCCAGACCTTCCAACACTCCCGCTCCTGCTCTAGACTCGATTGTTTCACCAATAAAATCCTCCACTTCCTTCAACTTTTTCCAATAGAAATCTCGCTCCTTTGTCAACGATTCCATAGAGTGGGTCAATTCCTCGACACGAGCCTTCAATTTCTTCGCTTCGAGGCCAGAAGCTTGACTAAGGTGTGAACTAGCCCTCGATGAGACTCGTGAAGAAGGGCGTGTCGAAGCCGTCCCCGTGCTAACTGCACTAAAAGGACTCAATGCTCCTCTCCCCGACCTTTCTGAGCCAGTAACAGATCCAGCACTCGACGACGGGCCGCGTACTTTCGGGAAGGAGGGATTTGACGATAAGGAAGAGGTCGAAGGGAGGCTGGGAGTACCGCCCCTAGTCATCGCTGCACCACCTCTCCGCGAAATGGCATCATAACCACCAATCTCGGACTCTCGGTAATTTTGGTCCCAAAACCTCTTCATCCATTGGAGAAACTCGAGATTATCTTGCATACGGCACTTGACGAGGCGCTCAATTTGGATGGGCTAGTTGTGGATGCATGCGTATCAGTATTCGTTAAAGAATAGCAAGGACAAAAGACGCACTTTATCTATCCGTTTATCAGTAAACGCTTTCTGAAGAACCTTGAAGTTGATGATATACTGATACTCATGCTGGGCCTTCCAGTTAACTTTGTTGAGCGGAAGATCGCCTGATAGATGAGAGAAAGTCAGTATCGTCTGCAGTACTAGACGTAGCATGGCCCACGCACCATAGATGGAATCCAATATCTGACAATACGCAGCACCAGTCCCACACTGCTCTATCTTGGTGTAGTTGATTTGGAGGAGGTTGTTGAGCCATTCGAGGAGGTCTACGCGAGAAGTCATGGCGATAGTAGAGGCAGTGGATGGAACTAAGGTAAGAGTGCTAGCTAAGCCCTTAAAAACCTCGCTCGCGCCATGTCGATATGTCATCAGGGCAATAGAGTCCGAGCCAGTGAGTCATCCGTGACATCCCGGTTCCGGAAGTAAGCATGGATAAGTAACGGACTCCGAGAGGCCAGAGAAGTAACCGAGGTTCGAACTTCGGGTTGGGTTGGGGAGAAAATTTTTTTTCAGACTTTTCGGGAACCTTCCGTCCGTGACTCCGCTCACCAGTCACGTGCAAGGCGTGACGAGACGCGTTGCAGTTGAACGTTGAACGCGCGTGTCTAGCGTCGAATGCATTGTACAGTTGCTGCACAGCTTATCTCACATTTTTACTGTTGATACATAAACATTGCAGCAAAACACCCTTTAAAAACGACGTCCCTTTAGCAGTTGGAGCATGAAGCATCTGTACATCCGCATTCACCTGTAAAATTCCTTGATATGAGATTCACCAGGTCTGAGTTAGCTAGTGTTGTCACGTACTTTCTCCCTGAGGATTTGGGTTTGGCACTGGAATTGGTGCGGCGTTGGTTTGATGAGATTGTAATAGGAGAGCCACCACCAGCATGAGTAGTATCGACATTAACGTCGAAATGGGGAATCGTGTCAAGAGAACGACCTGCATTCATGATTTCGGAGGCGTAATCTAATGTCTGCACCTAAAAAAGACCAAAGATAAGCGAAGAGGTTTACTGCCAGGTCGAATGGTTGTACTCACGAGAGTTGGGTGGTATGGGGCGGTATGAGTATTCTCAAACCTTCGCCCGTCATACAGTCTATATACCTCACTGGCAGAAACCGAATTGCCTCCAGGATGTAAGGACGCAGCATGGATCATGGAAACTGTAACATGAGAACCGAGCCAAGAGAACAATAACCATGGGGAGATAAGCACCGGCTTCCATGAGAAGGCACGTCCAATGAGCGTGGAAGTAGAGATACGAGTGTCACTGGCTCACGATGGTCGACAAGGCGTAGTCTCGGACTCTCGGTGCCAAAGTTGCTAAGCGATAAAAGTTAAGTTTCTTGGAGAAAATTCAGGCACCAGCATGTGAATAGTCCGAGTGAATGGGCAATTTACACGAATAAACTTAGCATGAAGAAAGACATTGAGTGGATTGAGCCACTGTACTCGCTGGCCGGAAAGGTACCTTGCGTTTTGACATTGGAACGCTCATTGATCGGGATCAGTCACTGGTTACTTTGTAATTACATTCGAATATCAGGTAGACAGGAGTACAAAGGGACTACCAGGACGTTCAACGTATACTGGCAGTAGGGAAGTATCATACTACAGCTAAAGCTAGCAATTAGAGCAAGAGGGATCTGAACATACGCATTGGCCTGACGAGATTGACCATCCGAGATTCACGCGTTCAAAAAAGCGGCGAATGAAATTCGATGGCGCAAAGACGAGCAAGTCAGCAACAGTATACGAGCTCGAAAAACCAACAACATACCTGACTGACCTGAAGTTTGAGGCGCAGGGACCGGTACCGGTGCAGCGTTCACCTGATAATCTCTTTCATGGAGTTGAGCAATGAAGGCGATAATCAGCACCGTCATTGGGATGACTGAGAAAGCCCGAGTAAAGGTGAAGGTTCGCATTAAGTATATATCTGTATGAGAGAAGTTCGTCAAGTATGTAGGACTTGGGAGCAAGACTAAGAATGAGATGGCGGGGTGCCTGAACAGTGCTCGAGAAACGTACTTATAGTAATGTATAGTGCCCAGCGGATCGCCACAATACTTGGTCTATGATATCAGGAGTCCCTGTCAGCCTGAATATTAGGCAAATCAGTCCAAAAACAGCGCTAGCCAGCCAAATCTCTAAAGCATACCTTCGGTCGGTCGGGTTTTACACGAATATTTACATTCGTGTGAATGGAACTCAACAGCATTTTATACCTCTGTGAGTGACTCGGTCTCTCGGAGCTTTTTAAAGTTTTCATTATAGTCTATCATCTCAGATTCTCAAGATTCTCGATGAAGCCATGAGGACCTGCATAGGTATCTATATCCTATTGCCAACGTGTTGCACAGCTTCAATTGCTTATTGTTTTCTCAACATGGGAGACTTTGAGTCAGACTTCAGTCAAGTACCACGCTGAATTGGCGTGTACAGAGGTTACGGAATACAGTCCCCGGGCACGTGCCATTCATATGGCTTTTAAGGTTTATCCCCATACTTACGCTCGAGAGACTGTACAGCTAGCAGTGCATTTATCGCGCGATACACCGCTGAGTCTATGACGTGCTGCGTAACCTTGAGCATCGGATTCTCGAGGTCTGAGACAAACTGAGATACCACCGCGACCGTCAACATTGACTGCGATCAGAGGCAGTTCAAATGATGCCGGCGCTCAGGCGTGGCAATTATTAATACAGTGTCTTGCATAATTTTCTTGAGGTCGCGTTTTTTCGCACTTGTTTATTTGTATTTGATAGGTGGTCGCTTCCGTACATATGATGTCACGAATATCTCCTCGAGGCGACTGAGGCGACTCGAAGCAACACCAATATATCTCTTTTCCTCATGCCTACCAATCCAAGCGGGCCCTTGCATCCAGACATCGGAAGGTTGAGATGGATTCTCGAGGTTCGGAGACACAAACATGGTGTGGCAAAAGGGTAATTTCTGCACAGAGGGTTTAAAAACATGTCGGCTAGGAGGCTGCCAGGACAACGATGGCGCCGAAAAGTACAATGTGCCAGATGTGAAGAGTGTAGCCGGAAAAGTGCCAATTTTTGGTTGGATGCAGGCACACAGCCATTGAAGGAGATAAAGGAGGGATACGTATTCAAACTACTCATTCGTTCCTCAAAGCGCGCTGGACGATGACCAGGAAGCGAGCAGGAAGTCGAGGAAACAGCCACTCGAGCTGACTACTCAATGACACGTAGAGATTCTCATGACATCATACCATCACCTATCAAATACAAATAAACAAGTGCGAAAAAACGCGACCTCAAGAAAATTATGCAAGACACTGTATCAGACCCAAAGAGTCATGATGTCACATGTGATGTGATGACGGCAATTGCCAGCCAATCAAGACGGACACTCAGGAGATCAACAGGATTTCACAACTACCAGAGGTCAACTCTGTTTAATACAACCGGAAAGTTATACAACCCAAGGTACAAAGCAGAAAAAATTACAGTGAAATTTCACTTTGGGCTTTCATTTGGCTTTCATTTGGCTTTCAGCATCCGAGTCACTGGCTATAAGTCGCCATCTCCTAGAATTCCTCATCTGCCTTATCCTTGAACTGCCCGCTGCTGTTGCTATGATCACCCACGGATCCAAACGTAGCGGAGCGGCCTCGGTTGCTGTGTTTGAGGGTAGTAAGACGAAAAGTATCAGCGCTCTCATTAAGCGTATTCACGCTTAGGCCAAGTTGGACTCTGACGATGATAAGAGTGGGAGCTAGGCCCTAGAGATAAAGAAAGTAAGTGTTCTTGAGAATAAGAATAGGAAAATGATCCTTGCAACACTTACGGCGAGAGTAGTCATCAATGGATATAAGCTTGGAGACAAAGGGACAGTCTGCAAGATGATCTCAAAGACTATGACTGATACAGGGTAAAGGAGTCCAGACTCGATTCTTGGATGTATTCAGGAGTCAGAACTTGTAGCTTGAGCGTCAGTTCTAGATTTCTCACTCACATTAGAGCAATAGTGGACCAATATTTCTTCCTTGCATAGGCCATACCATTCGCATCAGCACTCATCTTTCCAAGCTGGTTCATTATCCACCAGATTCTTCCCGCTGGGCAATTGTCAGTGAATACTTATTGGTAGGCATGGGATATTCTCACCGATGAGAGTCGTCAAGATCACATTCGCAGCAACATTGACCGCAAAGAAACCTTCCAGCATCTTGTTGGCATTATCAAGAAGCTGTGTGCCTTTATCGTCAGAGATAGAGTCACTGAAGAACACGTTGATCAGGATGACAACGGCTGAAAATCCCACAGCTGCCAACGAACGAATGAGCGACTCGGATTTGGGACCAATCTCTGAGTCACCGACTCACCATTGTTTACGACAGAAAGGAAAATAGGGAAAATGACAATCTTGAAATTGGAGTTCCATACGACGTAGCATCGACGTATCTATGGCACAAATCAGTAAGCAAAATCTGGGATCTTGGATGGAGAAATATAATCACAAGGACACAATCCGCGAGGATGCTATCTCAGTGCGTTAGCAATGAATGTTGACATCTATAATTATACTGACTTTGCAAAGACATAGCCCATTTCAGCGACCATCCTGCAGGAAGCATCAGAAAATTCCTCGAAATTGAAAGAATAAATTGATGATTACTTACTGCATGGTTAGGTTGAAATGATGAATCTGGGCTTTAGAGAATCCCGGCATCAATCCTCCCAGTCCGAAGGTATTGTACAGAATCGATGCATTGGCGATGAGGTCGGTCAAGTTTACGAGCGTTGCGATCAGGAAAAGGAAAACCAGAGCCCAGAAGTCCCACCGACTTGCGGCGCTATTATTCCCCTTGCGCTTGCTCATGACAAACATGGCCATTCCAAAGGTGACCATGTACCAACCTGGAGAAATACGTGAGATTCCATTTCTAACTCTGGTAGGAAAAGTTTGGGAAAAGTGATCCAATGCTCACCATATGCCACTGATTCAAGCTTTTTGTGAGGGATAAAGTCATTAGAATCAGATCTATGACTTGAAAAATACGAGGGACATGCGTACCATGGACTGAGCCAAGTATAATTTGAGGCTTAGGCGAAGGTCATCATTGGATGACATGTCGAAATTCGCGCTCGTAGAGAAAAGACTAGAACTTGGGATGGGGGGAACTGATAGAAAAGAGACCTCTGCAGCCTTCTAGATTCTGGAATGATATAAATACTACTGTCGTAGGTTCCTGTGCCGCATGAGAATGTCCACGGGTATCTCACATGCAGATTGGTCGATAGATAGATAGATAGACACAGGTCAAGTGGCCCCTTCAGGACCCGGCGGGCCAGTAGCGTTGCGTAGTCAAGATATCAAGGATATGGTGTTACGGAGGCTAGGCAGACCCCCTACGGGTAAGTACCCATGGAAGGTCTGATTCAGAGTAGAGGTAGAATCATGATGAGTGGCAAAGATCACTGGGAGCAATTTCTAATTTTTACTTGATTTCTACCCTTTCGTACAAGGAAGTGATGAGTTGAAAATATATTTCATCCACAACAGATCGTGGCGTTGGATGATGCAGCAGGACATTTACTGCATCCAGATGTAGACTGAAAGGCATTGATAAGAATCCAAGGGTGCAAGTTAGCATCAATCTCTCAGTGTGACCAAAGTCAAGGCTGCAATGCGGACTAGAGCAGTTATTTTCTCAATTTCACTTAGCGTGCATATTCCAATTTTATAGGCCTATGGAGAAAAAGCTGAGATTGCAGTCGCGATTTGGTCGCGATGGTGTATTTTTGCCGTTATGTGGTATACTGACTCCGAGAATAAACATATTATCATACAAAACTCCAACTGAGATCAGACTGAAAGGCATTGATAAGAATCCAAGGGTGCAAGTTAGCATCAATCTCTCAGTGTGACCAAAGTCAAGGCTGCAATGCGGACTAGAGCAGTTATTTTCTCAATTTCACTTAGCGTGCATATTCCAATTTTATAGGCCTATGGAGAGAAAGCTGAGATTGCAGTCGCGATTTGGTCGCGATGGTGTATTTTTGCCGTTATGTGGTATACTGACTCCGAGAATAAACATATTATCATACAAAACTCCAACTGAGATCAAATCTTACCTTAAGAATAAGTACATGTTTGATGTTTGGCTCTTTGTTCTTCGAAAGTTCACAAAGACCCTTCTAATGTCCATGAAGGCTTTGTGGGCCACCGCTTCGCGTGGCAATAACGAGGCCCATATTTGATCAGTACATTTTCCCCCAGCATGCGAGAAATGGCACGGAGATCAGTCAGAGGACGTCAAAACACCTGAAGATGAGTCACGTAGTTATGTATGGTGCAAAGCACTTAGTCACCGCTACTTTTGTACAACTGCCATTTGGGCCGCGCAGCGGCAAAAAAATTCGAATTTTCGTTCTAATTTCGGGGTCACTCGCAGTGATTTCCTTATTGGTAAATTCCTTGCTGGGACGCAATTTGGGGCTCTGTAGATGTACATCGTAAAATACATGTCTCACTATCTCCACGCTACGCATGCCCACAAAACGACAGAAACAGCTCAAGGAACAAGCAGCGCGGGCCCGAGCAGCCAGAGAACGAAAACGAGAAGCCCAGCGTACGGCGCTTGATATTGACAGTGATTCAAGCTCAACAGTCTCTGGCACAAGAGACTATTGAGAATGCGGGTCACTACTGTCTGTTTCTTCCAAAGTACCACTGTGAACTCAATTTCATTGAGTACTTTTGGGGTGCTTCGAAAAAGTATTTGCGGGATCACTGTGACTATACGTTCAACACGCTCAAAGCCAACCTTCCACTCGCTATGAAGTCTGTTGATATTAAGACCATTTGGAAATGGGAGCTTCGGATGAAACGATGGATCTCTGCATATCGGGATGGACTTGGGGTAAAAGATGCTCAATTTCGGGTGCGGCAGTTCAGTTCCAGAAAGTATAACTCTCACCGCCGTATTCCTGAGACTGTGGCAAGGCAATTTGACGCATAGATAGAGCTGTATATGTATATAGAAGCACACCTTCCATATATGGAAGTACTGCCATTTGGAAAAGTTGAACTTCGCGAATACTGAAGCTATGAAAAATCTGTCTTATAGTTTTCTTCCTCTCCTTAAATGAATGCGTTCTACAAGAGGGATAAGAAAAATCCTGAAAATTGAGCGAGCCGACCTGGCTTATACAAAAGTAGCGGTGACTAAGTGCTGTGCACCATAGGAAATCAAATCCAGATTCTCGACGATAAGTTGGTACCTTTGCCGAATGCCGACGGTGTGATATAGGCCTTCGGGAATTAACAAATACATACATCCCGAGGCTGAGCCACAGCAGACAAACGCCAGGATCGGCTTCGGGTAGAAAGAAGACCGGATGCCGACTATCCCACGTATCCAAATTGCATAGCCACACGCGGAAACCTCAGATTATAAGAACGAGTCCCTAAAGGGCCTCGTAATGCTGGTGCAACCCCGAAGCGCAAAACGAATCAGGGGTACTTTCGTATCTATACTAGCTAAATCCATAGTCAAACTCTTATGTCGCACAACAAAAATGTCCAAGTCCTATGTACGAAAAGAGGAAATGACAAAAAAAAACTAAGTCTACGATGCTTGGAATCCGTCTTCCTATCCTATCCACGCAAGTAATGGAGCAAATAAATCAAAAAGACAACGAACAGTGGTGTAATTCGATGAAAATGACGCATGCAGAAATGCAAGAAATGTATGTACGTGTAACCTTTCACGACAAAGAAAATGATCAAAAGAAAATGTAAAGTAAAGTAAAAGACTTCACCCAGAAAAAACCCTCTTTGTCCCTTTCCAAATCTTCTTCCCAAGAAGACCTAAACTCGCCGTCCTCGATCTTTCGAGAGAAGAAGGCCTAGGAACACTCGCCCCAACACCAAAACCACCAGGCGCAGGCACGATGTCAACAATTCCAAGCTCCTCCTTCAATACCAACCGCTCGTGAGTATCTAGAGAAATACGATTTTTCCTCCTCAAACTCCTTTTAACATCCACAGCACTAGACCCACTACTGGCCAACCTCCGATGCAATGATGAAGTTCCCGTTCCCGACTGAAAAATCTCACTCGGCGGCGAACCCGACCCCGACCCCGACCCCGACCCCGACTCAGAGTGACATTGGTCTCGCGACAGCTCGACCATAGGCGAAACCGAATTCGGGTTGTTGTACGATTTGCCTTTCCCAGAAACAGCGTAGGTGTAGTTCTGATGATCGGGAGGAAAGGGGATATAACTGACTGGCACTACATGGGCTTCAGGCGTATTTGGTCCAAGACTCGCTGGGGGAGATATCGCCTCGTCGACAGAGACGGCACTTAGCGAACTGGGATAACCGTACTCGTACCCTGATGCATTGGCATGGTCGTATCCCGTAGTATGTGCATGGGCACCAGTACTTGTAGCATTACGAGTATAACGGTGCGCGTGCACTGTAGCTGCAGCGTGTGTGTGTACTATAGTGTGTGTACATGTTGGACGATGCCCCTTCAGTGAAGGACCGCCAAACTCTGAGACGACAGAAATATCCTCCGCCTCCGATTTTAGCTCGGTATCATGTCGATCCTGCTTCTTGATAACAGTAGCAAGTGGACGCGTAAAAGGAAAGGGGTACTCTTCAGAGATAGTTGGGGGAATGGTTCGGGGACTAAATACCAACGGCTCGGAAGGGGAAGCTGAAGCGAGAGCTCCTCCTGTCTTAAAGTTACGACGTGACGGAAAGGACGGAGGAGGAAGAACGATGTGCATGTTGACTTTGCCTCTGCGTTGCTGGGGAGGTTGTGGTAATGGTCGATTCGGAGTATGAGTCCATTTTGGGTTTGGAGTATTCCCTGCATAGTTCGAGGGGGACAACGGTGAAACCGGCGGGGATGTCTCAGAAGGATGACGACAGGTTTCAGCAGGAACTGATGGTGAAAAAACTCCGCCACCTTGCAGAAGGAAAGGAGGCGGAGGGAACATGTTCGCCTGAGGGAGAGTTTGCACAGATAGGAATGGCCGTGGCCGTGGGGATTGCAGGAGGAAGTATGAAGTTTCGAGAGCTTGAGATTGGGGTGTGGGCATGGGTGATGGAACGATGTGGCGAATACGAGAGTGATGGTCGAAAGAAGAGATGGTCTGAAGAGAAGATGCAGGTACAGGACTAGGGAACACGCTCAGAGAGGTGTCTCTGGTCACTCCGTCCCTCCTAAAGAAGGTCCTGGCGCTACGAACCTCATTCTTGAGCTTGGAAAGTGAGATACGAGACGCTGGGTCGATGTCGAAGATACGGAGAAGAATGTTGTTGGTCTCTACAGAGATATGGTACTTTCTGAGGAGATAATTGGGGTCTACGAGAAACGATGAAAAATGTTCGTCGACGATGGAGGGGGTGTTCCAAGGATTGTGGGCGGTGATCATGTTAAATAAGATAACCCCTAAGGACCAGATGTCGCTGTGTAGAGTGGAGTAGGCGGCGGTCGCTCTGAACTCTTTACCAAAGCTTTCTGCAGTTCACATATTAGTTCTGAAAGGCACATATAATGCTAGCCACGTACCAGGACTCATATATCTCGAAGTCCCGCACCCGATCGTGTTCGAGGCCCGATTTGTAGTTGCGAGTCCAAAATCTGCGAGCCGAACCTCAATCGTCTTCATCTCCTCCAGCTTCCTCGTCTTGTAACCCGAAAATAATATGTTCCTCGGCTTCAGATCTCGGTGGAAAACCCCCTTCTGATGACAGAACTCCACTGCGTCCAAGAGCTGCAGGAAGACGCTCCGGACCAGATCGTCGTTTTCCCGAAACAGTTTCCTGTCCACAATGGCCTCGAAAAGATCGCCCTCGCACCGGTCCATGACGACGTAGAAGTGTGATTTGTCCACCACAATTTGGTGGATGGTGACGACGTTGTTGTGGTCCGAAACTTTCTGATGAAGGGCCAACTCTCGGGCTTGTAAGGAATCTCGTTCGAGTCCTTGTGATGGTGGAGGCCGCATTAAACATTTGACAGCTATTGGGGACCGGCTGTAATGCTTGTGAAAGTCAGAACCAACGAAAGTAGCTTCGTGGACCCTCCCAAACGCTCCTGAGCCGAGAGACTCTCCTAATAAAAGTTGAGCCTCTTTGATAACGAACCCAGTGAAGTCAGGAAGAGGACAAGGGCTCGCAACCATTGTGTCAAGAGGAAAGCTGGAGGCGGACGACGGGAGAGAGTTGGAAGTTTTAAGGAGAGGGATGGAGAGAGCGATTGTCAAGCACAGACGTCCTAAACAGGGGCCAGATCAGGAAATTTATTCTCGGGTTTCATAAACGGCCAACAAAGGAGTCCTAACGGAATCTACACTGCGCATTCTACAAGGTACCAAGTAAATGGTGATGGCTCATAGCACTCACCATCAACCGACAACAATATCAGACATTGTGGAGACGGCACTTTGAATGTATCCACCACAGAGCTGGCTTGCTGTATAAAAATTTGGGGTGATTTTCTGCACCTTGCTAGAATAGAAATGAAGAAAGCGTACCCTATCAAGGTATGCTGACGCGCTGACGTCTCACCCGCTAGCAGGACGTCAATCGAGGATCTCTGGAAAACGACTTGGTATGTTACTGTTGTTGTATCACGGAAACTTGAGGATCCGCACAGAAACACCCAGGCAGATGATAACTCACCTCAGCCCTAATGGGATGCCAGCAAAATGCCAGTCCTCAAACTGCGTACACAAGAATCTAGACAGGATGGGGAAAGAGGTGATAAAAATGACGCAGAGAAGATTTTCACGTATAGATCGCGGAGTCGACATCCTTGATTGAAGGATGTAAAGGGTGTGCAACCACTGCACCGTCGCCAGCGAAGCAGAAGCTAGTGCCGAGAGTTATCAGATGTCACGCTTTCCACGTGATCCTGGCGTGTTTTTTAATGAACGGGGCCGGACGGCATACACCTTGGGCGGCAATGCATATTTGGAGGCAAACATAAATGACGAATTTCTGCTCGGTGCCGGAGCTACTCCATATGGCAGTTCGGCCTTAAATCGGTCCTATATGGAGTAGTTCTGGAGAGCAAAAATGGCAGTGAAAAATCCGAAATTTAAGTTTACAGAGAGATCTCTGGAAATATGCAACGCCGCCCAAGGTGATAAGTAATCCGACTCCGAGAAGTAGGCGCCAAAGCTTCGATGATGGTAAGTACTGAATGCGCTCCAGCTAACTTGCAGCTAGCACTTCCATAAACTTCCACCAAAACTTTCAGCTTTGCTTCTGCCTGTGTCACTCGACAAACCAAAGGGTTCGACATTAGTTTTGTTAACTCCAAAGTTCACTCAATGGGAGTCAATGCTCATACGCCGCGGCTAGCCTACAGCTGACGTTCTGGCTGGGTGTCAAGTAAATACTTACAAGTAATCTGAAAGTACTCCATTAATCCTACAACGGACGCGGACGACAATGGTTTTTAATTTTAGGGCGATTCCCCGCAGTATTTGCTATTAATATCCTTCGAGCCGTACAGTGCATTGTTAGAGCAATACTGCGAGAAAAGAAGGGAGGAGGAGGAGTTTATTGCGTTGCATGGTTCCAAGAGCTGAAACGCCGAAAAGATAAAATACCCGACTCTGGTTAGAGAGGAAGGTTTTAGCCAGATAAGATCCTAACTCCCTATATTTGAAATACGCTAGTACAGAGGTACACCACCAATCTGCCGGGACATAGGCCGGATCATTTCATAGCCACAGCCGCGGGACATACACGAAAGATGTAAACTTTAGATCCAAACGACGTCAAATACATGTCCTTGCTGCCACGTCGCGCCCAGGCTCCACTGAGCTCCTTGTTTCGTTTGCCCGACGTTTCTGGGACATCCTCTCGCTATACCTCCTAGGCACATCCTTCTATTTATTTGTACTCTTTTTACTTGCAAATGATATCTCCACTCGAGGGTCTCTTCACTCGCAATGGCCTCTCAGGATGATCTGGGCTTCGCTGCTCCTGGTACTTTTGGCACACAAATACTCAGCACAGACCCCACGTCTCCTGGCAGGGCCGAACATTCCTCATCAGCAAGTTCATCCACACTGGGAGCTGGAGATGTTGAAGACTTGAAACAGGGAATGAACTCTTTGCAGCAGAGTGTTGCGCAGTTGGTAAAAACTATCCCAATGGTGCGTTGTCATTTTCTTCGAAATGACCAGAGGCTGAATGGTTATCAATGTTACAGCATCATCTTGCGCTCGACCTGTCCACTGATGCTGGGGTCTCAAGCTTTGGGCCCCTCAATGACCAGGAGCTGGTGTCTGAGCTACAAGCCTTGCTGCCACCCGAACCACCGAAAATCGTTGCGCGTGATGCCGACCTGTCAGTCACAGAGTCCGAGTCCGATGAAGATGACCCAGTGAGTTCTCGTTGTCAATGTTTTTGTCGCTGTATCTAACATACTGTCAGAAACCAAAACCCAACCTTGGTTTCCTTATGGCACCTCCCAAAAGGCGCGATGCGGATTGGCACTCGCGTCGTTTGGATATTTATTTTGCAGTTCATGATGAGCTTTCGGCCGTGCGACATCATGAAGTTTCTTTAGACCGTCATTTAGTTCGGATGCAGGTTCAGCAGGAAAAGCTTCGGCTTGAGATAGCAGGGTACAGGGCAGACTTACAGAGAGATCGTCAGCGTAGGGAGAGATTAGCACGGGCTGCCATGGAGCTGAATAAGAGGCTTCGTCATACGGAGTTCAATAAGTTGTAATTACATGGAGCTAGCTACGCTAATGGAGTTGCTTTCGCCTTCTTATTCCTTTCGCGTGTTGCTTGAGCCTTCGCTTTTGTGAGTTGCCTTTTTTCCTGACCTGACACTTGTAATGCTGCAGATAACTCCCGGTGAAATGCTTCTCGGTCACTGTCCAAAGGGTATAGAGGGACTGGAGCAACAAGTTCCCGAGGCAGTACCTCACGAATTAGGTGTGCATTATGGAGTGCGTGTATGTTCAAAATGTAACGGTCGTCGTCGGAATGGACAATATGTCGTTCCTGTTGGTCAGTATCTATCCGTTCTTGGCGAATACGCTGTGAGCTAAACCCGATCTCGCAGGCACCGGAAACGCAGTCGTGTTGGGCATTGAAATCAAAAGAGATGTGCTAACCAGGAGTTAGCCTATCGTAAATTTGATGTTGCGTGTGGAGAATACTTACTTTTGGTGAGACGACAGTGTGTTTTTCGGTCTTCAGCAGGACTGGCATGTTGAAATGCTTATCTTTCTCGTTCAGGACATTGAAACACTCAATCACGAGGAGCGTATTTTCAGGAAGAATTGGTTCGTTTTCTTTGGCAATAATCCTGACAATCCGACCTGGGTAATTATGCTAAATATGCAGATATCAGAAATCTGATGTGATAGAAGGAAGACGAACGTACTGTAACCCTTTCATCTTTCACAAACACCCAGCACCCCAAATAACATAGATCCTTTGACCGTGAAACCACAAAAGTACATGGATTCCATTTGAAAGCACCTGGATTCTCGAGGTGAGCTGTGTCTTCGATATGAAAGTCCTTGATGCATTTGTCCCAACTTAGCGACATTCGTTTCCGAGTTGTTCGAAGAGCTGGGGCGAGCTTCACTTGACCTTGAACAGGGTGGTCAAATCCAAGGTCATGCTCTCATCAACTACGACACGCACCTGGCCTTATATGAGCCTCTGAATCAGCCCATCCCAGCCGCCTTTGGAGTTCCAGGTTAGACTTGAAGAAATCCTGGATCAGACGTCCTGCACAAATATCGTTCCCTCCTGCATCTTTCCAGTATCCACCACTGACGATGTGTTTGAAGCATTCCATACCAGCTAGAGTCACGGCAATGTCTCGACTCGGTGCAAGATGATTTGACAGTATGCTGCATAGTCGAAACACAGCGTTGAAGCACTCGTAAATCTCTGTGGCGAAGATGACTGATGGTCCGAATCTCCGGATATCCTCAGGCAGATGCGGGAGTACGTGAAGTTTGATCTTTGTGATGATGCGCTGAGGATCCACTTTGGCCCATACGTCCAAAACGTTGTCAATGAGTATCCGAAGATCACTCTGTTATTATAAGGTCAGCTTCCTTACTCGAGATTCATGAACGGAAAAATCATGTCTTTACTCACCAAGTATAAGTCCATGTTTCTGATTTCGGGCATCCATAAAAATGCCCCAAGCTCACCCGTCGCTTTCCATAACTGAAACAATTCATCCGAACACAGGTCACGCAAATGGAAAACTGCAAGCTGCTGAAGAGCTTTGAAATGTTTTCCAATGAGTGAGTTTTTATACTGCACCATATACGATGCTCGCGGTGGAGGAATGCTGAGACCATGTAGACATGAGGATTGCAGCCGTATTGCAAATGTGAGTTCATTGTCTTTATTCCAATCTCGGCTGGTATTGTGCCATACGTACTTGTCGTTACCGAGCAGGTAAGTGTGAAGCATTTCACCAGGTGTATCTTGATGTGGATCAACGCCTGTACATTCATGATCAGGACTTCTCCTTCAATTCGGACTGGGAAACAGCTGACCTGGAGTTTTCAGCAATATATTGTAATGAAAACCTGCATGTAAATCAGCTCGTGATGCTGTTTATGTATTTTTTAACTCTCATTAATGCTCAATCAAGAAAAGCACTCACATTCCGAGTCATGATCTGACACCGACTGCTGTCCAACAACCCAATCCCACAGCTGCTTTTGTATTTCTGCCCTGATCTTGATGATCTCTGCCTTGCGTGCATCACCTTTCACATCTCGGTCATTTAGCACGGCATCTCTGGTCTCCCAGTTTGTAATGCGGCGTTCCTTGACCTCTTTGAAGCGTTCAAGTAGCTGCTCTATCCAAAACTGAGCAATCTTGTCCTTCACACCAGTACTTGTCTGGAGTTCTTTGACGCTCTCATGGTTCCCACCACACGCCTCCCATACCTGCTCTCTGATACTTCGAATTGTCTGATGTGATGTGCGAGGAATGCCCGGATGATATAATGCTTCGTACCCTGCCTCTTTTTCCTTCTCTACCTCAGAGCCACCAATATAATCTCGCCGACAGATACTGTTTCCGTTGACGCCAATATGTGAAGCTGTTTCCGATTGCTGAGGATTATCTGCGGGCAGAAAATGAGGTAGCAACTGAAAGAATATGTCTTGTTTCAGCTCGCAATCATATGCCGTGTGCCAGGTGTCAGTTTCACTGTTCAATCATTGTCAGTTTTATGCTTCGAACATGCTCGAAAACTTACAAGTCTTCGCATAATGCCACAAATTGCTCAGAAGATGAAGCGTGTCCTGAGGTGGAGCAAAATCGTATGAAGTACTCTTGCGAGAGCTTTTGATGGGGAATACTGGCATTTGTGATGTATATGTTGGTGTGGGCATTATACTGCTTGCTGACATTTCCGGATACATCATCACTCCAAGGAACAATGCGAATTTGGAACATTGGACGACCCTCTGCTTTTGAACGCAAAGGATTGGCCAGAACAGGCGTGGCATCTAAAAGAGACAGGTGAATAAAACAGAAGTCCGTTAAGCTAAATTCCAGAACATACCATTGAACACAATGCCATTTCTGTATGTACAGTGGATATCCAGAGTATTGCGAGCCAACGAGCAAGCAGAAAGTTGGTGCAATTCATTAGACTTGATTGTGACTTGAAGCTGATTACTCTCCAGTTCTCGCGAATCAACCTCCCACACTTCAACATGGACGTTCTTTTTGACTGTAACCCAACGTTTGATAAATACATATGACCCGCTCACAGTCTGAGCTACTTCGTTCACATAGAAATGACGATGGCAATTGACAGCAGACTGCCAATCTGCCCACATCGGTGAAAGCTGCTCAACTCCAACTTCCTCAACCCATTTCGCTGCTTGCCAAGTTTCAGATACAACTTCAGAAAGTTCGGGGTAAACATGTATGTGCTTCCGTACAAGAGGATTTGACCAATCCTGAAAAGTGAATTTATATGATGAGCTTTTCCTCGCAAATTGTGTCACGGAAATCTTACCAGAGCTATTAGCTTTGCGGGATGAGTCATAAAGAAATGATTTCCAAGTGCAGATAGATGGTGTTTAGGCTCCATCTTGAACATACTGGCAATGCTGGCCTGGGTCTTACGCAGTGCTGAGAATGATGGTACATCTGGGGTTCCACACATTTGCATCACCCATAAAATAGATTTTAAATGATCATCAGACAGTCTGAGTCGAGGAAGGTTATCCAGGAGGTCCAGCATGAACATCTGTACGCAAAACCCCATGAGAAACCGTGAAAAACTGCAGGAAAAGAGGTGCCCACTGTCTTTGACATGTGCGGGAACCAATCAGATGACTGACTGCCAGCATCAAAGCCATCATCTGTTCGCTCAGCATCTTCATCGGCAAACACTGTCACCATCTCATTGAGAACATCGTTTCCTATGTTTATGGGCATATGCAATACTCACCCAAGGCCTCAATGGCTCGTGCTATACCAGCAGTCTCAGATTCTTCGTCGTTGACATCATCCAGAGTCGTGGACTGTGCAGTCTCACTGTCGCCAAAGGTACCAAACAAGGTATGTGTCCGAAGAAGGCCCAAATCGTCCAGCCGTGCATTGAGTTCGATATCTTCTTGCTCCAGCTGGTTGAGCTCTTCCTGGCCAGCAGAGAAATTGTACGGATTTCCAAAGTTATCCACACAGGTTCCAGAATCCATTCTGACGTCTTGCAGCAGGTCATTTCTAGACAATTCCACCTCAGCATCCGAATCCTCAGCAAGGATCTGGTCCAGGGTATCAGAATGAGGAAGAACCGCGAAGATTCGGGCAGGTACAGGCGTTGGTATTGGTACGTCGATGGCAGCAGCAGGAAGTGATGTGTCGAGGGCCTTCAATGCTTCCTTGTGTTTTTGTGTGCGTACATGATTAAATCTTCCTTCTTTTTTGATGATACAGTCTCGTGTGTCTGAATTGCTGGAACAGGGCAGACAACGAATATATTCATCATCAACTCCTTCAAACACTGAGTCTCAAATCTTAGTCTCGATTTCGACAGAGCAGAACATTACAGGCATTCACCTTGTCGTTGTGGTGGCATAGCGCAGTTGGACTCAGTGAAGATAAGGGCTGGGCGTTACTCACGTGCGAGACGCTAGAAAATTTTTTTGTTCCGCATCCATCCTTCTCTTTCATCCCAACATGTCAGATCTCGAGGAATTTATGGCCTCTCCCCCTGCCAGCCCCGAAAAAAATCTTTCTGCAAGGTCTGCAGGCGCTCCAGACAGTCCATTCCCTTCAGCCCTCACTATATCCGAACCTCTGCGGATGATGGCAGACAGCACTTCAACGATGACTCTCAATCTTCAAGAGTATTCTTTCATTCCAGTCTCAGAGTCTCAGACACCTACAGCTCCTCAAACTCCGGCCCAGGCCAATTCTCTCAAGCGGGGTCTCCCGACTGATATAACGGAATACGCCATGTCCTTGTCACGAAATGTCAGACTCAAACCAGCTAACCATGAGGAGCTTGCTCTATTCGCTCAGGTAAGTTTCCGTTACCTGATTCTATTCCATCGATCTGATTCCATACAGGCACCTCCAGAAAGGCAGTCTGTTTGGACTGCTGCACAGCTTTTGGTTCTTTCACAACGCCTTGATGTCTTGCAACCAGTGGATGCTCCATTCGTTATCAACGCCAGCCTCAGTGTGCGTGATTTATTTATATGCTCCTTCTTCGCCGCTGACGCCAACCTGACAGGGAAAGATTGAGGTTTTGTCAGCCAAAACCTTTTTAGACTCAACGGCGTCGGCATACTTGACAGTGCCCAACACCAAGGTCATGGTATGTACTTGTTCTTTTTCAACACAACGATTCTGAGTCTTTTATTAGGATGCACTCAAAAGGTTGCCCGAGTTGAAGGAGGCCCTTGGGAGCAAGCCTTCGATGCAGATTATATCCAGCAAAGTAAGCAGCCGCTTCACTCACCACCGGAACAATACCAAAGACGAGGTATGTTTCTGTGCGTGTTAGGTCACTGCCGCTGCTGAGTCGTTTATTTCTCAGATCAGCACCTCTCTTGGTCACTTCAACAGCGACACAAAGACCTTCATCGGGCCCTACACTGGGATTGTGGCACTGACTCGAGCTCTGGTTGCAAGTATTGGAAAATCAAATGAGATTCCAGTCACAATACCGTTGGTAGTGCGTGTTGCGTTCTGGGTGTGTTTTTATCTTTCTGTTTATCTTGCCTCTTCTTATGTTTTGTTTCATAGCGTCATGTCTATGTCGCAGAAGCTGTGAAGACTCCGAATGGCAAGCCCGGTCCTGATTTCTGGAAAGCTGTTGATGAAGGGCTGAAGAAAATTCGTGAGGCAAAGGACAACGATGCGGCAAGGATCTCCGCGTGAGTGATCTCTTTTGAAAGAAGAGCACTGAGTCGCTGACTTCTTTAACAGCATGTTCTCGAAAGTGCTTGAGAATGACCGCACCAAGTATACTGATCAAGGCCAACCCGAGGATGCGGAGATACAGGGTCTATTGTCGGCTGCTGGGACTGGGGCAGCATAGCGAACACTTTTTTAAAAATACCTTCAAAGTACAGCAAATATATTCCTTTGTGACTTTAAACTCATGCGCAATACGTGCAACTAAGAAAGACAACGCATTTGTATATATTGAATAAAAAAGGAAAGGAGAGCGGATCGAGCTCGGGATGTACATTGAGGACGTAAGACAGATGTCGCAAGTATGAGGTTGCGAAGATATCCCGGACGACATGGAAAGATGGCCAACATCGGATCAGGGATCAGGGAGACTGTATTTCCGACTCCACGGAAGGTCATTGCGAGGTTGGAATCACGTTGTGCGGTCGGTCTTGGATAATCGTTCACGCAACATCCCTGAAAGGTCCCGCTCGAACGGTGGTGTAGTCTCTCCCAGACAGACAACATGATGATCTACTAAAGTAGATGTATGATAGAGGAACAATTTCCTTTCTTCACAACGGAAATCCCGGCAGTATGTACTATTCGGTCGAATAGTCCCTCTTCCTTCCCTTCTAGGGCACGGAAAGTCCGGTCCTGGACTTTGGTCCAGACTCAACTTCACTGGACTGAACCTGAAGTCCGACTCAAAGTTCAGAAATCCTGAGAACTGGGCCCCAGGTTCGGTTCATGGTCCAATAAGCCAGTGGAATTGGTGGACCGGTAAAGTTTGAAGCTGAGCAGTCCACATTTGGTAAGCAAGATTTCTTAAGGCACGTTTCTGTCTTCAACCGCCATGTGCGCTCTTCCTCAGTATCCAGTGCACCTGTCTGTTTTGCGCCAAGTTTCTGGGTAGGTTGGCACTGTATGGCGCTGGCATGTAGGGTTTCTGTTCCTCTACTAAGCCAGATATATCATTTTGTGCCTATAATCTGTGGGTTTTTCGTCAGCTTTTCAATCCAGGCAACGCCGCCAGCCAGCACTAGTATTGTTACAAGCAATCGGTGGTGGGGCGTAAGTTTCCCAATCAATCAGTTCATAACGTGGTTCTGATTTTGAGTCCTAAAGCATCATCAGTATTATCCGACACTTTCACGCATGGTGCGTGATTATCTCGCTATCCAGGGCTCTGGAACTCCGTCGGAGAGAGCATTCTCGAGTGCAGGCCTCACCGATCACAAGTGCCACAATGGACTGAAACCAGAAATGCTTGCAGCCATTCAGACTCTCAAAGCTGCTTACCGCAATGGACATATTTCCGCTCATCAACAAGCTGATGAACATGTAGAAGACCTTCAAAATTTTTTGGAAGAAAATTATTTTGGAGAGGATGTGTAACTCTTGGCTCTCGATGCCTAAGGCCTCAATTCACAAGACAGGGCTTTTATATTTCCGCTGCTATGAACAAGACAGTTAAGGCGAGGTGAGAGTAGTAAGAGTTACTAGTAAAATACTAGAAAGTTCCTTTTATAGCTACGGCAGCGTGTGAGAGTATTATTAATAGTACCTAATCAGGTAACAGCCGTTACATCCTCCCCTGCTAGAACGAAGTGTATGCGAAGCAGACAAAACAAAGATTTAAGTGGAGATTAGTATTTAATAATTATGGGATTCATGGAAGTAAAGAAGTAAAGTAGCGCTGAGAATGAATGATGATTAAGATTTTTTAACATACGAGGACCCATTCTAACCCTCAAGTCCAGTCCCCCGGGACCATCATGACAAGGTCAGCTCACCTCCAAGTACCGCATACTCCAACCCAAGTCTAAGTTGACCCTCGCATGGATTGATTGACAATTACCGAGCCCATATCAATGTTCATATCGGCGAGCCCCCTTACAGCAGCATCAGGGAGGTTGTGTGGTGCATAAGTGAGCTTGGGTAGCTCGTAATCAAGACTCAAAAGTGTGACGTGACTGCTTGCATTCTTCCAGTGATTGAGAACGGCAAGGCAACAGTGATGCTCAGAGATATTAGTGATATCCCAGTGACTTGGAAATTGGTGAGTGTCATTGACCCGGATAGGAATTGGGTGGAAAAGAGTTCAGTCTTGAGCATGGAATTCAGAGAAAGGCATAGGCATAGAATTCATCGAAGTAGCATTGTCACTGAATAATTAAATAGATATTTTATTCAAGCATATGAGGGACCCACTCTGACCCTTTAAGTCCAGCCCCGGTGTGTAGAATTGTGCGGGTCACCCCTGCAGGTTGGCGGGTCAGTGGCTGTGTATGTGTGTGCTGCCGAAATATCGATTCGAATCCTCCTCCACTACGTAGAAATGCACTCTGAAGGATATCTCAATGAAAAATCCTCTATTTAAGTAGTCTGATGTACTTTCTGAGTCTCTTAGACAATGTCGTTAGCAAACACTATTAATACATACTCTTTTTCAATTTCGATTGGGCTAATCCCTGCTTGAAAACATATAAATGGTAGATATGTATATGTGAATATGAGAAGATGAATAGTATAAGTATGAAGGCCTGTATCTACTCTTGCAAGTTCGAATTTTGTACATGTATGACTCGGAAAGTGGCACGCACACCGAGAACTGACCCGCAGATCTATCGGGGTGGCCCGCACATATGACATCATTGCGGGCCAGGTGCGGGTCAGGTGTGGACCAGCCAATACCCGACGCATCGGAAATTATCAGCAAGCTTCATCGATCAGTTTCTTTCATCCTTTTCACTCTCTCTCGGCTTTGTCTTCCTATTGCAAATCAGTTCTCAAACAAGTTACATACTATCTATGAATATTGGCCAGACGCCCTGGATTGGACAGCATGTCTATGTTGTCAAGGGTAGCGAGAAGGGATACAGAGGTATTGTTCACAACGTTCGACCGTTTCCAAATTACAGTGGCTTGCAATTTCGTGCTGAGCTTCAGAAATTTGGCACCCAGGTCTGTCCGAGCATCAACTTGGACTATGATCATGTCCGTCATGTCGAGTAAGTGTGCACTCTATGTGATGTTTGTGTAACTTATCATTCTTTCAGTCATTTTCAGCCACTAGACGACGTTGATCTGCTAGGGCACTATCACACAGGATATTCACTACGGCCTGATTATTGTTGTATGCCTTGTGAAGTTCCTTATTCCCCTGAATGCTGGCCTGCTCCAGTCAATGTTCCACGGAGTACTACACCCATTCCTTCAGACGTTGACAGCCTTGATACTGCCACTGCTCCATGGACTCCTGACCAATATGACTCTCAACATGAAATCATGGCTCTCAAGTAGTCCAGCACTCAAAACTGAGTAGAATATGGTCATATTTGGCCAGTGTCTTTTGTTCTGAGTTGAGCCTGCAGATACCGGTGCGTTTCTATACTTGTCTTTCACTTCAGGTACTGACAAAATGTTAGCCCCCTAGCATTCACAACGTTTTGACGCCTGAAGGTTTTGTGGCTTATTCATGGGCATAGCTATGAGTGATGTGAATGGTAGACCATAGGAGCAGGTCATAGAGTGATGAATAAGGGTTCGGACTGCGAGGATGTTGACAGTACATAGTGTATGTACTTGTATATTGTGTTTGTAGTAGCGTAGCTTTCAATGGTATGATTTTTTAAACACATTTGAAAGGCAACGTAAGGAGAAGCTAACCAGTAAAAGAACCAAGCCCATTGGTTGAAATGTAGCCAAAAGATATGCTACGGTAGGCTGAATCGCGAAATCAAGCTATGTCAGCCATAGACTGATGTGCATCTCCTATAGACTAGATTTTATTCCAGCTGATAGAATGAAATATATTCTATGTGTAGCCTACAGTAGACTAGATTTCGTCCTATGTTAGCTTAATTTCATAGACTGAAAAAGAATCTATCCTACCGGCACAGTGCCTACTGATATTACAGTGAGGTCTGAATGGGTCAAGCTAACTTAAACTGACCCGATGCCGACATCTATTCTCGAGAACATGTTGACCGATGACTCGGACATGGTGCCTGAGCCTCGGACTCGGCTAATCCACGCTGACCTGCACAGGCCCGCCGACCCACACCTGACCCGCACAGGCGACCTGCACAATTCTCGCAACCGAGTCCAGCCCCCAGGGGCCATCGTGACAAGGTCTAGCTCGCCTCTCAGTACCGACGCACTTAAGCCCAAGTCAGTATGTCAACCTTTGTGTTGGGCAGCCAGATTACAACAGCATCAGAGAGCGCATCAGTGAGCTTGGGTGGCTCATACTTAATATTTAATTGAATAATTTGGATGGCCGCAGTGCTATTCCAGCGAATAATAGTATTATAACAAAGGATACTCAAAGATGTCATTAAAGTTGATAAAATGTTTAGATTAATTACGACGTGGGTAGCAATCTGGGATACGGGTGGCAACTGATGATCGACACCACGAGATTCCAGTAAAATAAAATTGCTGGCTCTAGTGGCTCTCCCTCTGAAGAAGGAGAATCGGACTCAGATGAATTAGACTCATAAGAATCAGACTGATAGGAATGAGAGTATTCAGATTCAGAAGAAGTAGACATTCTATAACGGTCCCGTCTTTTTTTTTTACAATCATGATCAACTCGAGAATAAGAACGTGGATTAGATCTAGAATGAGAGTGTGAACGGCGAGCTCAATCCAGCTGTTCACGGGCCTCAATGTAATATTAGACAGTTTGTGCAGCCATGAGCCTGCCCGAAATGGCACGTACGCGTCACGAACCGCTCGAAACCCTGAGTTGCACCCACCGTAGACACATAGACTGTATAATCCCCATCTCCTTTCTGTAAAATGCCCATTACTCGTCGACAAGCCATCGAAAATGACCAGACCAATACCAACGCAGCTCATGATGAAGAGCATAACCCACCTGAACGCCCTGTCTCTCCACACTGGGATTGCGAAGAAGGTGGGGCTTTACCATCTGCTACTGATGACAAAGGTGCTAGTTAGGAGGGCTCTGGAGACGAGGAAGAAAGTGATAAGGATGATGATGAAGAAGTCTCTGAGAAAGAGACCAATGGACAGGATAACAACTCGCAGAACCGACAAAGCAGCAACTGGCTCCCCTGGCAAGATCATGCCTTAATAAAGGAAGTTGACAATGCACAAGGACACACTGAAACTGTTCTAACCACACTGTATCTGCCAGCTCATCCAAGTCTACTGGTCCACCAGGCCATGAACCACTTTCTGCATCACTCTCTTTCTCTTCAACGACATCTGCAATTTTAAGGAGAAGCTGTTGGACAATTTGCTGTTTCTGGAGCAAAACAACTTCCATTTGAGTAGTACGACGTGTTACAGGTGATGTGAGCAGTGTAATGTACGAGAAATACAGAAATGCCCAACTTTCAACTGGGGCAGGCGCAACTCAGCTTCTCGGGCGGTTCGTGACGTGCATGTGCCATTTCGGGCAGGCTCGTGGCTGTGCAAACTGTCTATTCTCGAGCCTTGTCACTCTTCTCAAGTGCCAAGGCTGCCTCTATTATCTCATGCAACGATGAACCCTCGGCGGTAATTTTATGGATTTTCGCAAGATCATCCGTCATACTTGGAGGAAGCAAAAGAATCAACCGTTTGCGAAAGTTATATGCGTCAGAAGGAGTAGGTACGCACTTGGCGTATTTTTTCAGAGTCTCAAATAGACCTTATACTCCTCTCGAACGCGAATATGTTACTGGTTCAAATCTATCAGCCACTTTAGTCATAGACGCCTCATGAATAAATCGTCTATACAATGCGGCTACAACTTGCATAAAGATCCAACGACCTTTGTTATGATCAGCGCAGTCAAATTCATCAGGGGTCTGCTTAACAATATTAGTGATGAAGTGACGAGCAGCGCCCTTTACAAATGCAAAAAGTGTATTGGTTCTCAAAATATCAACTGAGGTATGCACATATGCATTCTTGGTTTTACTCCAGCACACTTCATTGCCACATAACCCAGCAGTATTCATCCAGCGGACCAAATCTCTAAGCCAGCCTTCAAATACAGTATAATCATCTTCGCCATAGTATTCACCAGGCTTAGGGAGTGACTGAAGAAGTGTTGGACATTTGAGCTGTTCACAACTGGCTCACAATAGAGTTGTGATACTACTAAGTCCTCGAAAACCTTGAAGGTAGCTTTCAGCATATTATTTTCAGATAATGGGGTAGGATCATAAGTCCATGTCTTTTTATTAGTTAAAGTAGGGTCTACTGAGGTGTAGCACACTCCTTTGCATTGATCTCCAATATCTCCTCATTCGGATGCCTTCTCAAAGTCTGTGGCATCATTACTAGAGGATTCTTCAGAATCACTGGGCAGGTTTCCTCCACTAGGAGGACCTCCAGCACCATTTCCCTTGCTGCGATTTCGATGAGGAGGCTGTTCATCCTGACGACGGCCCTTATCACCATTATTGTGGCCATCGTCAGATTCACTGGAACTATCGTCTGAGGATCTGCCACTAGGTTCATTCTTTGGTTGCTTATAAGTATCATAGCTTTGATGTCTACAATGAAGGGTTGGTTCAGGGTAGATATTTCGAAGTTTCTGTATTTCTGTGTCCGAAATAGGATACAGCCTCTGTGTAATTTGAGGGCGGCTAGTATTATATAGCACTTGATGTTCCTCATCAATGATAATATCTTGGGAACTTATATGTGTGGTGTTAAATTTTTCTAGGTCAAAGTCATGTAAAGTTTGGAGAACATAACATCGGCGAAGCTCTGTGCGGTAATTACGGACTCGTGACTCAATTCTTTGGGATTCTCGCGAAGCGACAGAGGGAAGTCGTCGTTTCATGTTTTGTTGAGGCTCAGACCATCCCTCAATGCAGTATGACTGTGTTGAGCCATCAAAAAGGCTATTATGGGACGGCGGTGTTGAGAATACGACGTTGTCATGCTTTGCCGTTTTCGAAGAAGTCCGAGTCGTTCCCGACGACGCTTTTGGCTTAGGCTTATACGATTCACGCATAGAGTTAGATTCAGTAGACTCAATAGAAGTATGATTGACAGCATTTTTATTAAGGAAACCAGAGAACTGACCACCCTTCATAGGTTTAGGTGACAGTCTCGGGATCTGACTTGACGTGGTCATCTTCAACAGTGACAACGACACCTGAGCACTATGCTTAGGATTATGGATGGAGGTGGGAAACATAGTGTGAGAGGCGTGTAGAGTGCGGGAGGTGGGAAGAGTGTGGGAGACGTGTAGGGTGTGAGAGGTGGGTAGAGTGTGGGATGTGTAGAGAGTAAGAGGTGGGTAGAATGTGTAGAATGTGTAGAGTGCGAGAGCCAGAGGTGAGTGGTGATGGAGAGTATTGGTGAGAGGGAAGGTCCTCGGAAGCCTTTGGGCTTGCTGGGAAGTTTTTCGAGTGTGTTTCGAATGTGTGTCGATGAGAGTCGAAGGGATATGAGGTTGTTGAGATGGTAAGGGGATATAGTACGTTGCGAGGGGTGCAGGTGGCGGAAAGAGTAGAGAATAGAGCAGTAGAAAGACTGATGTGAAAAAAATGTGTAACTCCTGGCTCTCGATGCCTAAGGCCTCAATTCACAAGACGGGGCTTTTATATTTCCGCTGCTATGAACAAGACAGTTAAGGCGAGGTGAGAGTAGTTACTAGTAAAATACTAGGAAGTTCCTTTTATAGCTACGGCAGCGTGTGAGTATTATTGATAGTACCTAATCAGGTAACAGCCGTTACAGGATGAGGACAGTGAATCTGAGGGGGAGAAATCTAGTCTCATCCAGGTAGAGTAGTTGATAATATTGCCACTACTTTACAGTAAGTATCTATTATTTCACGTATCTATCATAGCTACTGTTTACAAGCATTTTCAGTTATATCAGGTGAGAGAGGGGTTCGGACGCGTCCGAACTTTGCTTGAACTTGAACTGGACCGAAGTCCAGTCCAAAGTTTGAAAATCTTTCAAACTGGACCCAAAGTTTAGTCTGGCGTTCAAAAAATTTGTCTCTGAACCGGACTGAACCGGACTTTCCACACCCTATTCCCTTCGGTGGGAGTCGGGACTCGGGTAACGCGTCCCTTGTGTCAGGCTGGCCTGATGGACCTTGATGGACTCGTCATTAGCCTGAGTTCTCCAACTAATTCCAATCCCAAATGAGTATTCTAACGCTATTGACACTGATCTTCAAAATCTTACACTACCAGCAACTTGAAGTATTTAGTTATACTTAACTTACATAAGTACCCAGAAGTACATCACTGACTAGTATTCGGCGGTGAGTTTCTTCATCACTCAGCGAGCTACATGCTGACTACATGAACCATAGTGACACTGAAGTATTTCCACCAAGTGTTCATAGGGGACGTATTACACTTTTTTGCTACAGTTCACTGAGTTCAGTCCCAATTTTTCTCCCAAAATTAGTTCATTCTGAGTTTGGGTACCTATATGATGCTTAAATTGTGCCAAATAGAGGTCATAATGAAATTATTCTTTAAACAGACACATTTAGAGGTAATTGGATGCGAAGCACAAAATTTTGAGGTTTTTGGAGGAAATTTTACCTAAAACGGACACACTGTCCCTAGTGGCGGTTGTGATGTGTGACAAACCAACAGTTCAGTCTTCGCTGCAACGTGTGAATGAACACTTGGTCAAAATACTACAGTACTCGTTTCTTCCCAGTGCACTACGCATCAACCTGTGGTTGTGAGCTCTCGCATTTATTCCGCATCGTACGTTTCGAGGGACAGCGATAAGTAGTACTGCGCAGTACTCATGGCTACTGTCAAGGACGTATATCCAATTCTATGGTATATTTGCCGGCAGCAATAGCTACAGCCAGTACACAGCAACGCGAATTTTCACTGACTTTATAAATCCTACCGATTTCAGCGATGAACTTCAGTGGCTGGTCCCTCTTACTGTTCAGGCAGGTCCGAATCATCTTCCTCCTCTCCTTTCCTCCCATCCTTTATATCGACCAAGATGCGAAACTGGAAATTTTTCCTCGCTATCACTGGCACAGCGCTCGTATTCAAAAGCGCGGTGGCCATCCCTGTCACAAAGGTCCTTAGACAAGATACGTCGCATTACTCTCGAGAAATCGGTACAGGTGATGGTGAGTAGCTCGAGTTCATAGTCTTATACCGTTTTCATCTACCGTAAAGTTGTGTGAACCTTATAGTAAACACCTCCACGCCAGCAGGTGACCAGGACGACTCTTCAGGCACGAATTCAAGTTCCAGTTCCAGTTTCAAGGCTCCATACTTTGTTCTTTACAATGATTTGGGTCCAGAGCCTGCTCCTGATCCATCGACAATCAAGGTTAGTGCCACATTTCACATCCAATTCAAAGAGATTTCCCATTAACTATTCTACGTTAACAGGGTTGGAACGTCCTGTAAGTATGACTAACCACAGCTGATTCGAAATGATTTTTGTGCTTACCATGTGTCAAAACAGTAACATCGCGTTCTATCTATCCAGCGGACCTACAGATATGGCTCAGGCTTGGAAAAATCTCGACGCAGAAAAGCGGAAAAGCATCCGACAAAGCTACCAGCAAGCCGGAGTCAAGCTCTTATTATCAGCGTTCGGTGATAAAGACAAGCCTATAGACAAGGATCCGGAACAACTTGGCCAGGAGATGGCAGATTTCGTCATTCAGAATGATTTGGACGGTATTGGTGAGTGAGAGTTGGCATCGGACCCAGCTCCGACGTAGCTGATTAGTAGCGGTGCAGATGTTGATTATGAGGTTGGTGGAGATACTAGTTTACTTGGTTATGCTTCCGAGTTGAAAAAATTGTAGGACCTCGATACTTCTACCGACATAGCTGAGCCTTGGCTCGTTACTTTGACCAAGACTTTGCGCCAGCATCTACCCAAAGAGAAATATTTACTCACCCATGCGCGTAAGTACCTCATGATGTATTCACTTGGGTGCCGCAGCGCTGATCTCTTGATAATTCCATCAAGCTCAAGCTCCCTGGTAAGCACTGCTGTGACTAGGCCGTTAGATAATGAGTAATTAACGTATTCATCCTCTCCCAAGGTTCGCAGAAGGTAAACTTTACGCTCAGCTCGACAAAGCCATTGGGGATCTCATAGATTGGGTGAGCTCTGGAATCGTTCTCTGACCAGTGATCAGTTCCCATATCTATGATCAATTAGTACAACATCCAATTCTACAACCAGGGACAACAATCCTACCCCGATTGCGAAAGCTTGTTCAACCAAGCCGACGGAAACACCGCAGTATACCAGATTAACAAATCTCTACAAATCCCACTCTCAAAACTCGTTGTCGGAAAGCCCGGAATCCAATCCGACGCTCACAGTGGGTATATGGAACCTAGTACCCTCGGAAAGTGCGTGGCGCAAGCCAAGGGCCAAGGATGGAGTACGTGACTGTGATTCATCCTTATTGCTGTACTTACAAATAACCTGCTCAAATTTGAAGATGCAGGAGTTATGAGCTGGCAGGTAAGAGCGCGCAGTTACTCCTCTGCTAATGGTTACAGTGAATAATTACTGACTCCCTTTATGAATACCAGTATCCCCACGCAGATATCAAATGGCTTCAATCTGTAAAAGGTTCAACTTTTGATGGATCGGATCCTGAATCAGGCCCAGAAAATCCAGGTCCAGGTTAAGGCCAAGCTCAAGGCGAACTGCCTCCCAATGCAACTGCCTCTGGGATGAAGCGTTAGGGAGACGGATGGAGAGAGAAAGCGTAAGGCGCAGACGTTCTAAACAGGGGTCAGATCAGGAAATTTATTCTCGGGTTTCATAAACGGTCAACAAAGAGTTTTGAACGGAATCTACGCATTCTACAAGGTACCAAGCAAATGGTCATGGCACTCGCCGACAACAATATCAGACATCCTGAACACAGCGTCCTGAATGTATCCACCACAGAGTGAACTTGCTAGTAAAGTGCAAGGTGAGCTATGCACTTTTTTGCTAGAGTAAACTGTAAAAGCAAAGAAGCGTACCCACGCAAAACAACAAAGCGGATGCTGACGCGCTGATGTCTCATCCGCGCTAGAGACGTCGATCGAGGATCTCTTTGGCATAGATATTACTGGGGACATCGACCTGGGTAAGACTCGAGAGTCGAGGAAAATTTTAACGAGGTGGGAAAGAGGTACTGGAACAATGCAGCAGAGATTTTCGCAGATGGAGATTATGGTGTACAACGTGTATCGGGCATAGTTGACCGAAGGACTGTAAGATGAGTGCAACACTGCATCGTCGCCAGCGAAGCAAAAGCCACCCAAAGCGTGGGGATGATTCCCAAGTGTCACGGCTAGAACGTGCCACGACTCGGACGCGTCCTTGAAAAGTCCTTGCGTGGAGGAGCCATGGGCTATACACTGGGTCCTCAAAGTGATTGTATGGCTCAAACGTTATAATGTTATTGAACTCGATCTTTCAAAGTGTTACACTGCTCCCACTAAGTACCTCTTAATAATTGACTGACCCCTCTAGTAAGCAAAGTACCTTGCTGGCTACTTGCGGAGGAGATAAGTCCCTGCATCATTCAACGAGCTACATGTTGGTTACATGAACCACGTCGATATGCGTTTCGTCCCAGCTGCACAACGCACGGACCTGTGGCTGTGAGCTCCCGCATCAAGCCCACCAAGATATCTTATTCCGTGGCTTATTCGTAACTACTGGTACGCTGGAAGACAGCAACGCGGTCCCTCACTGGCTTTATAAGTCCTACCTCTTTCAGCGGGAAACTTCAGTGGCTGGTCCCCTTTACTGTTCTGGCAGGTCCAAATCAATTTCTTCCCCCATCTCTCTTTTTCATCCTCTCCTTTACCTCGATGCGAAATTGGAACTTTATCCTTACTATCGCCGGCGTTGTGTTTGTACTCAAAAGCGTTGTAGCCATTCCAATAACGTCGCGTTACTCTCGAGCTATCGGTACAGTTCATGATGACTAGCTGCTGGAACTTCCAGCCTAATATTCCCTGTTGACCGGTATCCATCGTATAGGACAGTTTTCCATACCAACAGACCAGGACGACTCTTCTGGCACGAATTCACGCTCTAGCTCTAGTTCCAGTCTCCACCCTCCATACTTTGTTCTTTACAATGATGTGGGTCCTGATCCTGCTCCTGACCCATCGAAAATCAAAGTTGGTACCATGTTTACTGTCGAGGTTGAAGAGATTTCTCACTAACTATTCAACATTCAAAGGGTTGGAACGTCCTGTAAGTAAAACTGTGCATACCTGACTCATTCTCTCTTCGTACTTACCCTGAATTAACCTAAAACCAAAACAGCAACCTCGCCTTCTACCTATCCAGTGGCCCTGGAGACATGGCTCAAGCCTGGCAATCCCTCGACGCTTCCAAGCGTCAGAGTATCCATCAAGATTATCAACAAGCCGGAATCAAGATATTATTGTCAGCATTCGGAGATCAAGACAAACCTACCGACCAGGATCCTGAAAAACTAGCTCAGGAGATGGCGGAATTCGTGATTCAGAATAATTTGGATGGGATTGGTGAGTGCGCCAGTTCAAGGCATCATCGACGTGGCTGATTAGGAGTCTACTACTTAGATGTTGACTATGAGGTTAGTGACGCGATATTTCTGCTTCCTCCACTTGAGCTGAACCAATACTTCTGAACGAAACAGGACAGTGGTGCTGTTGACGCCGGTACAGCTGAGCCTTGGCTCGTTACTTTGACCAAGACTTTGCGTCAACATCTACCCAAAGGGAAATTCTTGATTACCCATGCGCGTAAGTACTACCTCATCGGTACTATGTGTTTCGCTAAATGCCGTGCTGATGATCTAATTCCCTTATGATAATTCTATGCATCCATTGATGAATGATGAAGCTCAAGCTCCCTGGTAAGTACTGCTTTGACTGGGTCTTAGAGAACGAGCATTTACAGTGCTCATTCTCTCACAAGGTTCCAACAAGGCCAACTGTACGCTAAACTCGATAAAGCTGTTGGGAGTCTGATTGATTGGGTGAACTCCTTGATCGTCCTTACATTCTTCGTCCTCTAACCAGTAGTGAACAACTTCCTCAATTAGTACAACGTCCAATTCTACAATCAAGGCCCCGGATCCTACTCCTCCTGCCAGGGCCTATTCAACCAAGCCGACGGAAACACTGCAGTATTCCAAATCAACAAGTCCCTCCAAATCCCACTCTCCAAACTCGTCGTCGGAAAACCCGGAATCAAATCCGACGCTAATGATGGGTACATGGAACCTAGCGCCCTCGGGAAATGCGTGGCTCAGGCTAAAAGCCAAGGATGGAGTACGTGTTCTTTGCTTTGCATCGGCTTTGATTTGTCCTGGTATTGCTGTACTGACGAAAAATGAAGACGCAGGAGTTATGAGCTGGCAGGTAAGCCCTTAATGCGCAGTTTACTCCTTTCAACATTCCTCCGTTAATGGTTACTATCTCTTCGTACTAGTATCCAAATGCAGATTCCAAATGGCTTTCAAGCGTAAAAGGGTCAGCTTTTGGCAGTGGTACATCGGATTCCGGTCAATGGCAAAGTGAAGGCCAGGACGATTCAGGACTGCCTCCCAATTCCACAGCCACTGGGACACCGGACGATGGAGATGGCACTGATGGCGATGGCACTGATGGTACACCGGATGATGGTGACGATTATGGGAACACCCAATATCCGGATTCCCAAGCTAATGGAGGAGAAGGAAGTGGAAATGGAAGTCCCGACTCCGATCAGGATCAGGACACGGTCCCGGACACCCAATATCAGGATTCCCAAGGTAATAATGGAGGAGAAGAGAGTGGAAATGGAAGTCCCGACTCCGATCAGGATCAAGACACGGACACGGACACCCAATATCAGGATTCCCAAGCTAATAATGGGGGAGAAGGAAGTGGAAATGGAAGTCCCGACTCCGATCAGGATCAAGACACCGACACCGACACCGACATCCAAGGTCCGGACAGTGGATCTCCTGTAGATGGCGATGGAAATCCGGATCAGGACGACCAAGGTTCAAGTTCAGATGGATCCCCTGGAAATGGTGATGGAAACGATGACGAGAGTGACGCAGGTAGTAGCTGGAGAAGATCCAGCAGGGGGCGGCGATAACGTCTTCGATAATTCGATATCGTAGTCATCAAAGAAGTTGATGTAGTTATGCCCTTCATTCATTAATGTATACGCTCTCTAATGCTCTTACGATTCTTCGCATTCAAACCACTAATTAAAGGAAGCAGTAAGCAAATGTTTCATTCTTTTCTGAGCTATGAAAACAAGGGTACAAAACAAATGAAGAATCATCATAGTACACAACGGGATGAACTTCTCACAAAAAAAATTACAAAAGCTGAACCTGAAGAACGTTATATCTTAACTTGCATCGTGAAAGGGAAGTAAGTCGACGTGAAAGTAAACCGTAAAAGAAATCAATGACTCCACGAACAAAGACACCTATGCAACAAGCAAATCAAGCGCTCTGCTTCTCCTCAAACGAATCAGACCCATGCAGCTTCTTCTCCCCTGCATGCGTACCCTCCACCACCTCACTCAACGTCTTCCTACCGACTTCCTTTCCAATAGCCCAAGCAGTGAACATATGTCCACTAGCGAAGATATCTTCAACTTCTTCAAGTGTACGCCCAACAGTTTCGGGGAACATAAAGAAGATGTGGATACAAGCAGCAAAGTTGAAAGTGCCGAAGATGAAATAGGTCTTCCAAGCAATATTTTTGAAACCGGGAGGGACGGCCCAGGCGAGAGCAAAGTTGAAGAT
Organism: Tetrapyrgos nigripes; assembly: GCA_013368315.1. Taxonomy (NCBI): domain Eukaryota; kingdom Fungi; phylum Basidiomycota; class Agaricomycetes; order Agaricales; family Campanellaceae; genus Tetrapyrgos; species Tetrapyrgos nigripes. The sequence goes on from JAACJM010000037.1 coordinate 300,565, forward strand.
CCAGTTGGAGGCGGTGGCGAGGGAGACGGCTTTACCACGGATCTTGAGCGAGTACTAATGGTAATGGAAAGAGCTTAGGATAGAACGACGACAATGGAAAGGCAGGACGCACAATTTCAGCAGGGTAAGTCCAAGAGACGGGACCCATAGTCACTGCGAAACTGCAGACAAACAAGTACGAGCAGACGATAATACCACGGGTGGCGGAGCCGTGTCCTTCGACGACCCAGACCCCTAGCAGCATCATGTTAGTCATTATACTAATGACTAGAAGAGAATATAAATGGAAACTTACTGGCGTTATCGACTTCACCCCAGTGACCGAATCTAGCTTGGAGACCACCGACGAGGAAGAGCCAGAAGCCCATGAACAAAGTACCCAAGATGAGCATGGGACGACGACCCCATTTGTCGATGAAGAGGATGGCGGGGACGGTGGCGGCGACGTTGAGGACGTATTGGACGGACTGTTATCCAGTAACCAAATATAGTTAAGATGTCAGTCATAGATGTAAAAGCAGACAAGTGAACATATGGCGATGTGCGATGTGATGTATCAGAATGCGAAGTGGAGAGGACTGATGTCAGCGGCTGTCATTGAAAGTTAAGTATAGAGAGACACCACATACAGCAGCAATGAGGTTGCTCCTTGTTCCCGTCAAACCAGTTCCACGGAACACGTAGACGATGTAGTACATCATGACGTTCATTCCAGTAAGTTGAGACCACATTTGCAAGCTGCATCCCAAGAATACACGGCGGGGGTTTCCGGGCTTGAGGAGATCGAGGTATGATTTGGCACCTTCGGTTCTCTCATAGATGACCTGTGGGAGGCAGTCAGTGACAAGTCAAAAAAGGAGGTAGGAATGATGATCGGACTAGCTTCGCCGTATGACAGACAGAGTACAAGAATAACGGGATGACAGAACAACATGGAGAAGGAATGAATGTGACCCACCTGTTGTTTAATTTCCTCAAACTCGAGTCTCACGAGGTCGTTATTCTTGTCACCCTTGCCGTGTAAGTCGGCGAGAATCTCCAATGCCTCCTCATCCCTATCATTATCCAACATCCACCTAGGACTCTCAGGGAAAGCGAACATTCCAATGAACAAGATAATAGCAGGAATCATCTGAAGACCCCAGGGAATTCGGAACGAAGCCTTTCCGTTGATGTACGAGCAACCAAATTGAACGAAGTATTGGATGAGGATACCCCAGGTGATGGACCATTGTTGGAGAGAGACCATACGACCACGGATAGAAGGGGCAGTGATTTCGGATTGGTAGATGGGGACGACAGAGGAGGAGATACCGACGGAAATTCCTGAGATGACACGGCCGGCGACGAGCATGCCACGGTTCTACGAAACGATACGAAAGATGTATGTTGAGTGCCAAATTGGTTGATGGGGATACAATGGGGACTCACGGCGGCAGCACATTGAAGAATAGAACCAAGAACCCAAATCAAACTGGCGATCATGATGGTTTTCTTACGACCTATCCGATCAGCGAGTTGGGTCACCAGTAAGGCACCGAAGAAAGAACCAGCTGGCATGGCTGCGACGATGGCTCCTTGTGCTGATTCACCAGGCTAGAGGAACGACTCAGTAAGTAACAAACAACGAAATGATGTAGAGCGAGTACTAACATTGCCGAATTGGTTCTTGTAGAAGTTGTTCTAGAGGACGTCTGATCAGAACTGGGTGATGGTGAATGTAGTAAGGCCAACTCACGTCCAACACTCCGGACATGGACGAAATGTCCAGACCGAAGAGACCGCCACCGATACATGCGAACGAACCTACAATGTACTGAGATGAGGGGGAGAAAAGATGTTAGGTGGAGGACAGAAGTGACTGTGAAGCTGGAAGACATACGGGACTCGACGCGATAGCAGCATTGTACTGTCGAGAAAGTCTATCATGAGCAACGTTACACAGAAAAAGAAAAAAATCTCGACGCACCCCTTTGCCCATGGTGAACACAATTCTTCTGAGCACGCCAAGTCAGAGAAGAAGAGCGCGGGGAAACAGGAACCCAGCGTATGCACCCCCATCAACTTATATGGTTCCATGGAAGGTCACAAGTTAACGTTAAATGGGTCATGAGGGCCGTAAGATTGATGAAAAAAAATGTGTATGAATTGAACCAGCTATTCAAGTGTGGCTAGATTATGCCGGCTAGTCTCCTGACACTGATGCCGCCATGTGATGCGTTTTTTTTCTTTCGTACGTTTCTTTTTGACTGAAGTTGGAGGGGGTTTCTGCCGGAAGCATGAAGTGGAAGAGCTACAGCTTCCTGTCCATTGCGTGGTCTCGACCTGGATGAGCTCGTATTCCTTGAAGAACTCCTCGTACGAGTACCTTGTTCCTCTACGTCATAACGCGCTCTTGTTGACAGCACCTTGTGTATGTCTCCTTTAAAATTTCACACTATTGAGTATGTTAACCATCGCTCGCTCTTGCGTTCCCGTCCGGTTCAATAGAATTTTGCTTTACATACCTTTTCCAACCTCAACCGGTCAGTTACAAGGATCCCTTCGGGTCAACTCGAGCCCACCTCCTCCCTCTGTTCTCCCCCTTCCCCCAATCCCGACATCCACAAACGTCTCTAACCTCGTTCAAGAATCAACCGACGCACCGTTACTAACACAGTGCCGCTTTCCACGCCCCACCTCCACTTCAACTTGTGCAGTTCTCAATTCTCCAGTCCAGATCCACACGGAACCATATACCCCGCCTCGTACCTGAAAAAATGAATGAAGCTGCGCGCTTTGCCGCTTTGCCCTGCTAAAAACTCCACTTGCCCCAACGTATGTACCCCGAACAATTTGATTATTCAGTGTATTACGTTCATTGATGAGCTCCCGTGAACAACTTGTGAGCGTGATGATCCGCCTGTTTGCCGTTTGACCCTTGATGGTTGACATGTTTGTTGTTGAGCAGACTTTGAATATCTCCAATGGGTTTTGTCGTCACATCGATCCAGGGGGGGATCCATAATTATCGATTCTATTTCCCTCACAAAAGAAACCTCAAGACTAAAAGTAAATACCGTACTAGACAGCGTGGTGGCGAACATGGCGAAAATAGTTCGGTCGAGTTTGGTGGATGACTAGTGCCCTACGGTGACGCCAAGTAGATCCGGACGGGATTGGTTATTTTTAGAGATGGCTCGCGGTCCAGAGAATGCAGAGGATGATGGCACCGCAGAGAGCAAGGGCCCAAAGGCCGTCAGTCGGGTCACGGTCGGGTCTTACAGTTGAGTCAGAGCAGTAGGAGACGAAAACCGCCTTCATTCCTTACACAACATTCTTGAGACCGAGATATCCCCTATTTCAAGATACGAATACATACACTTACAGCTAATTTTACAAGGCTCCTAAACCTTTTCTGCACACTTTGCACCCTCCTTCATACTACTCCCAACAACCTACAAATACTCCTCAAACCTTCCACCCCCCTCCCTTCTCTCCACTCCCTCCAATCCCTCTCAGCTTGTTGAAGCCAATGGCCCAGTTCGCGTTTACAGTCGGCACATCCTCCGTGCGTTGAGACGGCGTCGGTGCCAACGCCCGTGCCTATACCGATGTCGGAACCAGACCCAGACAACAGCAATCTCCTCTCCAACGTGGCGAAGAAGCGAAAAAGGGTAGTGGAGGGAGAGTTTGTGCCAGAAGGCGACGAGGACGAAGAGGTATTATTAATCGCAGCCCACCGCCTACTCGGCCCTCCTAAACCAGCCAAAGATCCTGCCCGCATTCGACTCCAGCCTGAGCTGGAGCCTCCATTTCCACCGTTCGTCGTTGAATAAGCAAACGCACCCCCAAGAACCGTAGTGATAAGCGAGTAATGCTCAGCCCAACTTTTGCACGGTTCTTTCACATTGGTGGGACTCGCATGGTACCTAGTAGGCCCAAATCTCGTAAACTCTTTGGAGAGGAGGATATGGTAGGTTTGTTGGTATGAGATCTGTGGGTCGCTTTCGTCAGCTTTCATTTCGCTCAACAGCTTCGACAACCGTAGTCGGAAAAGACGTTTACGCACCCAAGCACTAAACACCTCACTCGGAACCTTCTGCAGCATCGTATAGGGAGGAAAGTCCAGCGTCGCTTCAGCGCTCTCGGTTACAAGCTCGGTATAGCCGTGTCGGATGGCGTAGAGGAGGGCAGGGATGGGGTGAGTTGGGATGTGTTCTCTGGAGGTAGAAGTGGGATATGGCTTTTGGTTAGCATGATGTTTGGTGTAGAGTGTATAGTAGAGGAAGCAGTAACGAAGAAACGAAACAGAAGCCGCAGTGAACAGCGTCCGCGTTCCAACAAGGCATAAAAATGAAGGAAGAAGACACAAGCAACAAGGAATACCAAAAACCCGAAAAAGGGAATAGGAACCCACCTCATCTTCGCATTCAACACCGCCATCGCCGAATACACCACATACTTCTCCACTGCCTCCGCTAGGTCTTTGATAACTTCGAAATCCACTTTGCGTAGGTCTGGCTGAGGTTGGAGATACATATACTGGAGCATGAGCTCCAACACGGATGATGACTCGGAGAGATGGACGACTTCATTTGAGGACGTGGACGTGGACGTGGACGTGTCGAGGTGAGATGTCGCATGTGCTACATGTGTTAAGGTGGAGGTGACCCCAGCAGCGTCGGCGAATACTTGAGAGTGCATTTCGAGGTTTCGTCGATGAACCTTGAAAAGGACGCGGTCTGAGGATTGGAGTATTACGTCGGAAGTGGGATGGTTAACTGGTTGCGATAAGCGTAAAGTCAGACCGTCATGTCAGTGCACTGGTTTTTAGGCCTTGAGCAGACAATAGGCACGAAGAAGGTGCTTACAACATGTCGAGACCCTCGTACTGGGAAGACACTCGTCCGTTGAAGAGAGTTGCTCGTTGGACATGCCCAGGATGTAGACGGTTGGAAAAGGGGGTTGCACGATTCTGGGGTCCGGAGTAAGCCTAATGAATGACGGATGAGAGGTCATCTGACGCACCCTAGGTCCCTATCCGCCCAGTGCAATCCTCTGGTTCTGAGGTAGAAGCCGTAGAATACTGGAGTAGACGGGCGCCGGCGGTTGAACGAGAAGCTGGACAACTACGACAAGTTCTACGAGAACCATCCCTGAGTCTGGTGATCCTCCTAGCCTTCAGGTTCCTGGAAGTCGCACAGAAGAACGATGGAGATAGGCCACGAGCGCTGAGAACTTGGGGGTGCCTTGATTCAGAAAACTAGAAGTCAAAGTATTGTGAGAGACTGGGAGGTGACTGCCATAGAAAAATGCTCACCTGTCTTCCACACATAACTCATTCTTGGAGAGTAGGAAGTACATTGGTGTTCGGTGCAATTCTGAAGACTGAGAGTTTATGAAGGAAGACCGTAGGAGGAGGAAAAAGACGCATCTATTTGGCAGTGTTTGAAAACAGTAACGTCTCACATACGCATCCTGAGGGCACTAAGGTGCACCGTAGTCTCTCGGAGCCAGACCCCTACGTTAGAAGTGTTGTGTAGGGGTCTGTTAGTAACATGATGCGGTAGGACCTGCTTATGTAAAATTAGTCACATTATAAGCGACACGACTTACAACCCATGAGCCTTTGGACTCGTTTCCCTCAGAAAAACTCACCTGAACGTGTAGAATATCAAAATTACATCCCAGTAAAGGTCAAAATTGCGAAACCTTGTAGAAACATCGTAAACTGAGAAGGTCAAACGAATCTATTGCCAATAGCCGGCTAACCGGCAAATCGACGCGGCTACTACAGGACCACACTACAGCGACAGGTTTTGCCCTATGTCCGGGCTTTTTTCAACTCGGATTCCAAGCCACTATCAACTCTACGCTGTTAAGAATAAAACTAAGAATACGTTAGGGCAGGGCTATACGAGCTATAAGTATGAAAATAATAGATTTCAAACTCCGATTTTTTACATAATCGGCCCTGACGTTGGACGGGGGTCGCGTTTACTCTCAGACTACGCAAGGCGTTAACTAAAGCAATCTGCGGTGATCTCCCACTGGCAGTGGAAAGACTCTGCTAGACTGGCCGCCACCGTCCTCAACTTGAAGTTCCTCATCCTCAGCGGCTGTGTCGTTTGTGTACGGCGGAAGTCGAAGATCTTGAGCATGCTTTTCGTACATGCCCAGCGTGAAGCCCTTTTTCCCCTCAGAGAGGAGAATTTCTCGCTTATCCACTCTCCTTTCAACCGGTATGCTTACTCTCCTCCTCATACAGCCAAATACATTTTTACTGTTTTGGAAGTGTTTGAGAAGACGCCTCTATTCGTCCCAGCCGAATATCATTGTTGATAGAATGACATCTACTACTACTATACTCATTTAGCATACCTCTCCCTGTATCTTGGCGGTTGCCATGACCAGATGGATCTACAGTCGTCCTCCCTGGAAGTGGTCGATCCCAGGATGTACTATAGATAGATATGTAGCTTAGTGGGTATATCGGGATGCCTCCCGGACCCCGGGCATATCAGATTCTGGTCCTAGCCAGGGTAATACACCCCTCCTCAACGCATCCTTCTTCGTCCATGAACAAAGCCCTCATATTTCAGGTGAGTTGCAGGTGAGATTGCGATGGGCAAATAAAAACACTGGATTGGCTTTGAAAAACTGCCTGTCGAGATCATGCCTGGACACTTTGGGCGACAAAAGGCACTGCCTACTAGTATCCCAGCTACCAGCTTTGTCTATATCATCTATCTCTAGTTAAATCGAAAGCTTTATTCGTAAGTGCGTTAAGTGTGTTACTGCGTATCACGATATTCTGTTCATCCTGCTCAGTCATGCATATCATCAGATGATATGGAAGATATTCTTGGAAATGGAAATTTCGCCTCAACAAGTTGGATACAGCCCCTCAACGTATAGGGGGTTATTAAGGGGATAAGCCGGCACTATGGACCCATGAGGACAAGCTTTACGACCGTTCTGAGCCGTAGACTTCCAGAGCATAGTAAATAAATCTCGCCACACAGCCTGCTACTTTCTCATCGAACAGGATACGCACCATGATGCCAGTCTATCATGCCATTCATTCGCATCCGGAATTACCGCCAAGGTCTCATTTACCATGAGATCTCGTGCCTCAACCAATTCCGTGTTGCGCACGCAGCCGAGCAGAGCATGCCTTTCATCCTCCACTTCATGACAGCCAAATCTACATTTCCCCTAGTCTCTCATAGCATATACGCTGAAGGTAATTTTAGCCATTTACCTACTATAAATACGGCACTTAGATACACGGTATCTTGACTCGTTTTGCCTCTGGTACCATACGAGGACATATTCTACAATTATATTATCATGCCAACCATGAATATATGTGGATGGGTGGCGATACCCTACGAGTAACGTACTGGGTGGGGTGGCGTTAGCTCCCGAGTCCTAGTCCTGCAGCTGTTGGCAATTAGAAGTCTAGAAATATGGCGATATGGCTACTCAGTCTAGTCTGAATGCACAGGCCAGAAGTAGGTATCATGATGCGTATAAAAGCAGACAGAATTTGAGGAGGGCGGTCAACAGCTACAACTTCTTTCCAAAAGTCCAACGACCTTCCTGAAATCCCTGAAATCGTAGTAGCACAATGGTCACTGTTCGACTCGCACTCAGTGCACTCAGTAACCTTACTCTCCTCGTGTTGTTGGCTTTGGCGTTGACCGCCAATGCCGCTCCTGCCCCCCAGGTCGCCCCCTACCCTGTGGGTTTCTATAACCGTGGCCTTGGGGTACGTTGAACTTGGGATAACATCTTCAACGATGGCTGATTGGTTCTTCATGTTGGCGTAGGATGGTGCCGCTGGTCGTGGCTGGCGTAAAAAGACCCGGGCATACGAAGGTGTACGTTCAATGTTCAAGTTCATAAGATTCTGATTTATGTGTCGTTACTCAAAATTCTGGTCTTGCATTTCCGACTCGAAAATCTGCAGGGTGGACCCGATCGACGCGAGGCCAATGGTAAAACTGGTGCAGCTGCCGATGCCTTTAATTAGTGGTACGTTTCCTTTGCATTTTGTGTTACCCTCGGAGTCCCGGGCCTTTTCTCATGTTAATACCATTTTCCACAAGGTTCCAGGTAGTGGACAAAACCCAAGCTGGCGCCGTGCCATCAATTTTTGATTGAATGCCGGGGGCCTCAGTGGAGGAGCTACTAGTAGTTTTGATATAGTCTCCCCTAGGCAGACAACCAAATACATTCCATGTACTGTACCATCTTATTCAATTCGTCAGTAACGGGTAACGGACCCCCCCAAAACGACGAAATTTCCGCCTTGTAATGTGTAACAAAGGCCAGTTACGAGGCCAAATGAAATGAGGGTGAGTTCTTTACACTCCATTTCCACGTGTGGCTATGCTTAAGGCCGCGGGACGCGGCATCCCCGACTCCGTAGAGTTTGAGATGATGATGACAGAAGAGTGTATACCATGGATATTACTAGTAATCGTACAGAGATAAACATTAGAGTATGAGACGATGATGACAGAAGAGTGTATACTATGGATACTACTAGCAATCGTACAGAGATTGTATAAGTAGATCACAGTATCGCGTGTTGAAGTAGAAAAAAATGATTCATTCAATGATGGCTGTAATATCAGAAGCACGCAGGCTAAATCAGAATCACTAAGGATTGCTAAAGTTAACCTTCGCCGCAGAGCAAAACGAGATAGGATGGTTCGCAAACATTTGGATGTCCCTTCAAAGTCTGGAGCTTTGATACAATAAGTAGGTGGCTGTTTCCGTTGTACACGAACAGGTATGTTGGTTTGCAAAAATTGTAACTCGTCAGGTCCCATCGCATCAAAAGAGATGTGCATATTCTCTATGTCAGAGTTGCTATTGCCGATATCAGTTTCAGATAACTTAGACGCCAAGAATTGCGACAGCGCAGCACGCGTGTATTGACCAGTAAACTCAGAACTGAAGATATGTTGCATAGACAAAATTTTAGAATGATAGACATGTTCGGGAACAAGAGGGCCATCGTACGGGAGAATGCCAACAAGCAGAAGTTTACCGACCAAGAAAGACGCATAGTGTTTTCGAGGTAGTGTTTCAGATATGTGAGGTTCAAAAATACAGTGAACGGAGTATAAAAGCGTGTGCGGAAACTGCAGCAATAGTTCAGTTGTAGTCTGGACAGGGTGCTCAAGAAATATAGGCGTATTTGAGGCTACGGTGCGAAGATGATGGTCCATAGCGATTCAGTATGTCGACGAGACGGCAGTTGGAGTCAAAGAGGCGGACTACGAATTTGAAAAAGAGTGACCGCATGATTATGACCGCATGACGAGAACGTGGTAAAGAACTTATAAAACCGGAGAAAAACGTTCGATCATGGCCATTCGAGTTTTGCAAGTCCTTCCTCCTACCGGAGATCGGGGATGTCGAATCGATCCCTGTTTTTCCCGATCGTATTTCTAAAACTCCCGAGCTTTCAGTTTTCGTCCGCCTTCTCACCTGACGTTCTCTGCAACACCGCGCCGATCTCGGTGATCTCTCCTCCTCTTCGTCCGACGTACGCATTACTCTCCGAGTCCACGACGAATGTAACGGGTCTGACGTCTTCGGAAGTGACATGTGTACGTGCAAACCGTGGTTGGTGTATGCAATTGAGGAGTGTATTCGCAGGATGTGCAGGGGAATATGATTAAGAATGGGACGAAGAAGGGTATTGGGGTAGTTATGTACTTCCGAAAAGAAGGGAGGGCGTTGGGAGAGGTGACAAAATACTTGGTGTATAATTTGGGGAAGAGGGAAGGGGATTCGGTGGATAGGTATTTTGCCAATACGGAGATTATTGTTGGAGTGAAAGATATGAGGTGGGTTTTATATTTTCATATGGTTTTTCTTTTCTTTTCTTTCCTTTTAACAGCACCACTTTGCTTCTTTAACACTCTTTACTCAATGAACGATGCCTCTTCGTCTGTTTTCATGCTTTAGATTCCAAGCCCTCATGCCAGACACCTTACATGGCTCGGTTATCGGCATCAACGGTCGTGGGTCTGTAGGTGCAGACAGGTCCCGGGAAGAAGAGAGGACAAGTGGATAATATGGCGCCAATGAGTGATATGAAGTATGACGCGGTTGTAGGGAGTGGGATTGAGTTGTCTGGCGAGTCTGTTCGTCTGATTTTGTGTCGGTTCCAACTTTCTTTTTTCTTTCCCTTCTGGGGACTTCTCCAACTCGATCTTTTTTGCTTCATGACGTTTTTCCATTCACTGCATTATCTCTCGTTCTCGCTCCATCGTTTGAATTTAGTTGGATATTTCGCCATTTCATTTTTGCATTTATTTCACTTGCTACTGCTCATTTTATGCTCATTCTTGTGCGCGTATACATACTCTTTTTTATTACTTTTTTAGCGCATATACTCACACCCTTAAACAAAGACCATCTCATCCCATCCGACTCTCGTGTTAAAATCAACGCGAAGATCACCAGTGGATATTTCTCTACTCGGAAAGACAGAAAGGAGCTCATGCTGGATGATTTACGGAAGATGGTTGGGAGAGGTTAGAAGGAGGTTGAACATTGAACGTTGAGTTAATGACTCGTATTACACAGCTGTTTTCTACTACAGTATAACATAGAGCGAGTGTTAGGTTATATTTGCATGTACTAAGAATAAGAATCATTCGTATCGAGCCAAGTATTGTGTGTAAATTTCTACTGACCTCGAAGATTGATGGAATTGCAGATGTTTGGCCAGGGTTCAACACTCAACATTGGTGGTTGTTGAACGGTGTTTTGGCAGAGAGGGATTGAGCTCAGATGATCAGGTTGAGCGCTGAGAGCTTGAGCTTCCATTGTCACTGTCAGTGATACCCAAGAATGGTCATGACGCCAACCGACCCAGAACTTGCGAGATATTATTATCTACGCATCCTGGTCAAAATGGCAGTTCAAAATCATGATTGTGATGCATTGGCCTGTTAATAAGACTGAAAAGAGCAGGATCAGGAGGCGATGGTCCAACAGATAGAAGCGAGTGGATCAGAAGCTTTTTTCATCCTATCATAGACGGAGACCACAACGCCCTCCACAGATAACCCTCTTACTGCATCATGATTGAATGGTCGGGTATTTTGTCAATGGCTGCTGGTACCTATCAGAAGCAACGCATCCGGTTTACTATTGCTACATTACGCTTGGTGAGACTCGTAATGGAAAGTGGTTACGAGGCCCTTTTAAGGGACTCGTTCTTAGTATAATCTGGGGTGGATGTGTCGGCATCCGGTCTTTTTTGTACCCGCAGCCGGCGCGGCGTTTGCCATCACGCCCTTAGGGCCTTAATTGCCAATCATCATTATCCCAACATCATCTTTGCACTGATAAAGCTCAATGGAAACGTACCAATCAAATAACAGCCTCGTTATTGCCATGCAAAGCTGTGGCCCACAATGCCTTCATGACGAATTTATCTACCGTTACACGCCAAAAACCCTCAGGAATTGACACATAAAATTTGAGCCTTGTAACAGTAACATCCTCGAACTGACGAATATTTAGGTTCGTCACCCGTGTAACAGTAATGGTGGGGTGACGAATTCCTGCTACCATATAGGTAGTGGGTTTTACCTCCCAAATGCGGTCGATTTTTCACGCCAATGCTGTACACATCACATGCTGTTTCCTTGTTGGGAGTGCATTGTCCCACGCTGAACCCCCGGTAAGCTTGTTTTGCAACAAAGAAGCACTTGTCACGAGTCCCTTTCCTATAACCGGTGCAAGGCCAGCCCCTGCGGGGTGGCAAAGCCCGCTACCATCAGCGCCGGTGAATCCTCATTAGCCATGGTGTAAGGAAACTTAATCAGAAAATGAATAATGTTGGTAATTAAATCTGTAATAGCTAAAAACAAGTTCATCAAATCACCAATGTAGCCTTCCTACTCCCCACAAAAAGTGATCTGGACTTCAACAGGTCCCATTGCACCAGTAAGGTGTGAGTTATCATTGTTTCCTGTTTCCCCAAGTGTTTTTTGGAAATACCAATGACAACATTGGCATCAGGCTATTGGAAGTAATAGTGATGTTTGAAATGTGTCTGATAGTTCACGTACAGCTCTCAAAACAGCAGAGAGGATCGAGGAGCACAAATAAGCTCCAAATAGGAAAGGAACATGTGGCAAGCACTTCTTTATTGCAAAACAGGCTTACCAGGTGTTCAGCATGGGACAACACACACCCAAAAAGGAAAGCAGCACGTGATGCATGCTGCTTTCCAGGACTTATTGCACTCCCATCAATCCTCTCTGCTGTTTTGAGAGCTGTACATCAACTATCAGACACATTTCAAATGTCTGTATTCCTTCTGATCCTGCAGTGAACCCTTCTCCTTTTTTTTGTGTCTGTGCTGTTCTGTTCCCCTTTTTAGGATGACACTTTCTCATGAAATCAAGCTGCCCATTCAACAGCTCTTCCACTGTTTAATCCTTTCCTTCCCCCTGTTTCTATCAATATGCTGAAACATTCCAATCGTCAGTTATAAACTCGCCCTGCTCAGGTACTCTTGTTCCTTTCCTTCTTCAGCTGCTCCTTGATGTTGTCTGTGTCAGTGTGGATCAAAGGGTTCCTCGTTCCTAGCTATGTTTGTGACTTCTGCCTGTTGACCTCAACACTCTCTCTTTCACCAAAACTCTAGACTACAGTGGTGACTCCACATTGGATTCCTCAACCTTCTGGGCATCTGTAACCATTCAAGTTTCCAGTGAGATGGTTGCTACATCCCTCCCCTTCAAGGTCATTTCTGATGGATTCTCCACTGTCAGTGTTGTATTGGCTTCTGATATTCAGTCTGCTTTACAGCAAATGTTGAAACCTCATCTCTCTGATGCTCTCAGCTATTATCCTCAGTCCTCCCTGATCCTGTTTCCATCCAGCTACACTTTCCTGTCAGGTTCTGCAGGCAGCAGTGTTCAATCTGCCCCAGTTTTCTTGCCTGGTGATGGTCTTAACCAATCTAGTAAGTTGTTTGCATTACTCCTTTTGATGACTTCTTACTTGGCACAGTGTCCTCTGACTCTATGCAAATGTTTAGTTTATTGATTAAAATGGTACAGTATATGGAGTCTGCTAGAACGTGCGTCAATTTTGGCAGTTATTAGTTATAAACCCCAAAAAAGGAAATCAGGTACTTGCGCATCTTTTACATTCCTCTGTCGTTCCTCTGCATGTTTTTGTTGTCCATATTCTGCATTCATAGTACTCATGCCAGCTGACAAAGTACTCACAGCCCATTCTTATCCTCAGACAATAGTCAAAAACCACTCAGAAGAACTAGATTGCTCGGCAATTGCTGTAGCGCACTGCTACAAGCGACACGACTTATACTGTACTATTTTGACCAAGTGTTCATATAATGTGTAACACACCCCCCATGAACACTGATGATTTTGGATATATTAATGCATATGAACCCCTTCTGAACACCTGGTTGATGGATCTTGCAACGCTTTTGTGGCCCCTAGAGGCTCTAAAAGGCATTTTTCGGGGGTGGCCTTTGGCAGCCTAGCATCTCGTAACGTGTAACGCCCTCGCACAAACATGTAACCCAGTCAGAGGATCAAGTAACACACCAAAGTGGCCAAACACTTGGTCAAAATACTACAGTAGCTCAAGAGCTTTCAGACTTCTTTGTGCCAGAATAACTCCCCCGAATGTATAGAATGGTAAATCCACATCCTACTCACAGCAGGGCACAGACATATTTGCCTGCCATTTTTGCGGACTCTTAAATGACAGATAGTTCACACCATTTTGAGCAAGATGAAATCAAGTGTATTTGCTGCTGAAAACTGGATCACAAATGCTCAAATTATGTGCTTACATTTTTCCATGCTAAACCTTTATTAATTTGTGAGAAAATGCACCAAAAGGTACAATCAGTATTTGTGTGCCAGATTCCAGTGAGTAAAAGGAAGTTCTTTTGTGAGAAAAGGCACCAAAAAGTATGATCAGTATTTGTGTGCTGGATTCCGGTGAGTAAAAGGAAAAGTAATTTGGACACAGTATTGAATCTGGCACACAAATACTGATCATACTTTTTGGCGCATTTTCTCACAAATGAACTTCCTTTTATTTGCCAGAATCTGGCATACAAATACTGAGTGTACCTTTTGACACATTTTCTCACAAAAGAAAATTCTAGTACTACATGCTTTCCTTTTTTGATCACAAATGAATAAAGGTTTAGCATGGAAAAACTTAAGCACATGATTTGAGCATTTGTGACCCAGTTTTCAGCAGCAAATACGCTTGATTTTATCTTGCTCAAAATGGTGTGAACTATCTGTCATTTAAGAGTCTGCAAAAATGGCAGGCAAATATGGTCTGCGCCCCGCTGTGACTCGTAGTCAAAATCCTGAGAACCCCACAGGAACATTGTAAACTTGTTGCAAACTCAGAAGGTCAGCTCACGTGTATTTTGTTTTTTTGAGGCTAATCGCTTGATACACTCATCCATCCAGAATGGGTCAGACAACTTAAACTTGCTCATGCAGAGGTTTAGCTAAGACATGACCCCACAAAAAAAACATGATGGGGCCGAGTGGGAATTTTTGATGACGGACGCAAGGAGTACAGCCAGAATGTAAATAAGTACTATGAAGGATAGTAAGAGATGAATAGCAAATAGACAATGCATGAGCACTTTCTCCAAGCTTGTGTATGATGTCAGGGTGAAAAACCTGGCCCCTATTCAGGCGTAACTGCACTGTGCCTATGAAGGTCTTAGCTGGGCTCAGGTAAAAACCCACACTGCATGGGGAGTGACCCCACCACACCAACATCACTGAAAGATCTTGCCTGTCAGGTAGGAGAAATCAAAAAGAAAAATGAAACCATGGTCATTGAGAAATGATTGTGGGAGTGGAGTGAAAGGGGCAAAGTTAGATAGTGTCTGAAGGCGCATAGTCAGTGATAGATCAGGGTGAGTTAAGTAATACCTTGTGTGAGGCAAGGGAAATGTAGGGTGGGAAGGAGAACCTCATGGAGGTGGAAGATGGGTGGAGGAGCCCTCCAGTCTATCTGAGTATAGATGGAGGGAAGGAGCCTTGATCTCACCACCTCCGTCAACATGAATCACAGATGTGCAAGGAAGGATTGGAGCCTTGTAGTTGTACAAGGAAGAGAGAGTGGGTGATGGATTGGGGATGGAGGGTGGGTAAGAAAGGAAAAAACAAGAAAGGATAAAAATGATCTGAGAGTCCTCAGAGTGCGAAACAATGAGAGTAAGGACATTCAACCTCGCTGCTTGTAGATATATCATTGTATGAAACAAGTAGCACAGTTTGATCATTGAAACCCAATATGATACACTTCTCCTAAAACTGCCGGAAATGAAACTCAGAGTCCATTATGATCCATTGTTGTTCCACTGCACGATTAGATTACATTAAATATAAATCTTTAACCATGATTTATTACTAATAACTGGCTGACCACCAAAATCAACGCAGCTACTACAGGACAATACCGCACTCAGGAGGGGCAAGCTTGATTTTTCGATTTTGATCTTTGATCCGGACTTTGGGTAAGGGATATATCCAATGCATGTGGCCATGTGTCAACATCTCCAGAGTCCTCCTCATGTCATTTCCTCCTCCCATACTTTGGGGGCATGACAAAGGCTATGACAAGGGATGAGAGACCTCATTCGTAAATCCGATCGGCAATGAGGAAGAGGGGTCAACTTGCCAATTAGGAAGGGCAGATATCCCATGCTATTTCTTTGCCTTGCAAGCCACTTCAGAGCAGGCTCTGGTGATGAAAAGGTCTACTACTAAGCTATACAATTTCCAGCAATAATAGTGTACAATCAAGAACATAAGTGTATGGTTGATAGCATGCACTACTCACTGGCCAATCTTGCAACGCTATTGTTCAGGTTTGCGAGAGGTCAGGTAAGCATGATTACGCAAACAGCCAATGGTCTGCAGAGTTTACCCTGCAAGCTTAGTTCATGACTTTCAATGGTTCGCTGACCAACCGCTCTTTGTACTTAGTCATAGCCTTCCTCATGACCTCTCCAAGGTGAGACAACATGAGGACACTAGAGATGTCAATGCACAGCCACATGCATCAGATATATCCCTTATCCGAAGTCCAGATCAAATATCAAAAATCGAAAAATCAAGCTTGCCCCTCCCGAGTGCGGTAACAGGACTAGTTTTGACTGGGGTAAAAAGCCATCGCTTCGCATGGCAAGCTACGAGGCCTGTTCAATAAAGCCAAAATTTCACTCTTATATTGACTACGCTGCAGCTGCTGAGAGAAGGAGAGCTAAAACAACGAAAGAGGATTTGAAGACAAGAATTATGAGGTTTGTACTTGATGGGAATGCAAGCTTGTCAGCGCTGGCAGTGAAAACGAGAGAGTCGACACGCTGCCAGCTGGCATGAGGTTTGCATGACGTTGTGGTTGTCGATAGAAAGGCCTCGCGTTGGTCCGAGGAAGCCGTGAACAACGTCATGGGTCTTTGATGGGTCTCGACCGTGATTCCATATGAGCGCCTAATGAGCGCCAACGAACAGGGGTGGGAGTTTGAACCCGTGGAAAAGATCTGGGAGGTCGCTACGACATAAATTAACTCAGCCTAAAGGCCTCGTAATACACATCCTTGAAATTATTTGTTGGTTCTCTAGGTAGTGTATGGTACAGTATGTCCACTATAATCATGATAAACTACACGCAATTTCGTACAGACGTCGTACAGTAAATAGTCCTCAAGCCTAGGTCGAATCAGTGGGGGCTTCGTGTGCAGGTGGTTTGCTCCCAGCATGAATACTGCCTTTTCTCGCTCGTTGGAAGTTGGACAAAATCGTTGGGAGCAGTAGTTTCTAAATATGTCATGGCAAAGAAAAGGAAAGGAAAAGTGCGGATTGAGTACCGAAGCTAAATAATAAACTATACCCTACTCACCCTCACAACTTTACCAATTTCGTCCTTGAATGGGATTTGTTCAACTGGTACGTTTGGCATCATGAAAGGCCAGGTGGTGCCCCACTCGAAGATGAGCAAGAGTACACCAAAGTATTGTCGGCTAGAAGACGCAGAAGTTGAATATCATTCATCGCAGAATCCATCACCGTAAACTCACCCTTTCTTAAATTTCTCCTGCCATGTTGCGTCATCAGAAGCGCTGTGCATGAAATTATGTTTAACGCCCTAGCCTCGGCCGAGAATAGTGAGAATACTCACGAAAAGAACTAAGAAAGAGATATGTAAGCCAAATTCACTCATTAAGAGCAAAATGTTTACGAACCTGGTCAATATCAACATCCTGGATCCAGTCTATACGGTCATATTGACCCCAGTTCTTGCCCCATCGAGTTCTTTCCATGTTGCTAACGTTGATAGGCAGAGTAGTGTCTGTAGGGACCCAAGCATCCCCAGTTGGGTAGCTGAAGATCGCATGGAGAGCATAGGCTGCGTATTTGGAATTCTTCTCGTCCAATCCCAAAACGATAAGGCCTTTCGTAGTGTCAGCGACATTGACGACACCGTTTCCATCTGTGTCGAAAAAGGTAGGCACCTGAGATGAAAACCGATAAAAGGATGCGTCAGTAGTGAAGTCATCAACGATACTCCAAGATAGTGATACGCACCTTCCCGCTCATATTCAATGCTTTCATAGCCATTGCACCAACCTCTTTCACAGCAGCAACCAACAATCCATTAATAGCTTCCACGCCCTCACCCAACTTATCGAAAGCCTCTATCGATTTCAACCCACTCGCAATAGGCTCAAACACCTTCCCACTCGTCTCCGCAGCAGTATTGACTATCCCGCCAATGGCAGTCCCAGCCAAATCTACAGTTCCACCAACGACATTCGTACCCATGTCTAAACCAGACTTGGCTACCGTCTGGCTGATGGAAGCACCAGCTCGAGCAGCGTCTGATGCGAGCTGAGCTCCACCTTTGGCGAGGTCTGTAGTAAAATTGACACCGGATTGGACACCGGTCTGAGCGTAGTTCGAGGTAGAGGTGAAACCAGTCTGGACGGTGTTACCGACTGATTTTCCAGCGTTGGTGAAACCTGACATGAAACCACTTCCGGATTGAGATGAAGAGGACTCTTGATTCGAGCTCGGAGACTGTGGTGGTTGGACTTGCCCTTGAGAGGAACGAGACTCAGTATCTTGGGTTTTCTTCTTCTCTGCTTGTTCTCCCTTGGACGCATCCTGTGGACTGATGATGTTCTTGGCCGTGTTGACTACACCACCTAAAGAGTTCGTGACGAAAGACATTATGGAAAGAGTATGAGGGTGGACACAATAACATATACCTATAGGGTTATATACTCGTATGTTGGAGCGGTAATGTCATGGTCGCCACTGAGCATACAATGACGTTGAAAGCGCAAGGCCAACACCAGGCAGTGCCTGAATTTGAAATCTCGTCGGCACAACGGCACTGATGAGTCTTCCGCTGAACCTGAAACATCAGTAAAATAACACGTTTATTCTTATTTTAAAGTGACTTTACAAAGGTCTAATCATCGAAGTGAGTAACTACTCCAATTTCTTTTCTTTTTTCTCTCAACGCTCCGCGCGTAGGACCTCATTGCTGTCCGTTCATTACCTCCGTGGGTTCAAAGGTTGACGCCTCAGGGCTACAAACTTATTATGACTCCGTGGCGCCAATACACGTCTCCGTGACTTCCACAGCACTCATACTTGTTAGAACTTTTCTTTCAAGTATCATATTTTTATGTATCACATTTCTTGCATCCTTATTTCCTTACATGTTTTACCTCACATTTGATTTTTTAGTTTATAGTACTTAATATGCCCAAGAGACTCATTCACTATTCATCCTTCTCCATCTCATCACTGATTCACGAGTCTCTTGGGTAAGTTTATTCATCCTTCTCATACATATCACTAATTCACGAGTCTTGATAGTTATATCCAGTCTTTGAGTTATATCTTAACATCGCTTCGCTCATCCTTTATGTCTGGCCGTGGCACTCCCACTTTGCAGTCTGCCGCCGATAATCTCACTTCTCGCGTTGAAAGTTTGGACCAGCAAGCTCAATCCATCGTTGATACCACACCCAATGTCCAAACTCAGCCTACTGGAGCGGCTTCAGGATCGTCCTCGACCGAGTCTGGAGGAACGGCTTCAGGATCATCCTCTGCCCCCGTCGACCGCCAATGCTCCGAACAGTGCATGGACCAGATCAAACGATTTGAATCTGGAGACGCATCCAAATTCGATGCTTGCACCCGAATTCAGAGAATCCTTAATCAGTTCATGCCAGGGTCAAACGTGGCACAGCAACGACAAAAGACTTACGAAATGTACTTCGGTCTCCTTGACCAAGCCGACAGAACCCTCAGGTCAGCTGAAAGCTCTGGTGCACGTCTCACCAAGTCTAGCGAGTCAAAGAAGCGAGGTCATAAGGATGAAGATGAAAGTGGATCTGATGGAGAGGGAGATTCAGTTGCTGAAAGTGATGACGAGGGGAACTATGTCGTTAAGGAGAAAGTTGACAGAAGGCTACTCGCATGGAAGTGGGCAGATGGGGAAGGACCTCCGAGCACATTTCTCACGAAATCTAACTTGGAGAAGACTCGACTCACCTACGCAAACTGGCTCCGAGATCCCTGACTTGTCAAAGCCTCGGCCTTCAGTCACATCGACCGACCCGAATTCCCGGATTCCGAATGGACCAACCTCTTTAAAGGAAGGTTCATCGACTTCGACTCCATCCTCACAAGCCTCAGTACCATCGAATGCGATGACAAAGGAACTTTCAAGGTTGGAGGAGGTGAATTCCGAATTTCAGGGGCCAAGACAGCTTCTAGAAAAGTCAAAACTCATGGTGATTGGACGATCGCAAGCGGGGCATACCTCGAGGTTATCCAGTTCGCATTGCCGTGGAAGGAAGGAGAGTTCAGGGTTTACTCGAAACACATCAACAGTTTATTCAAATCACTTGTGGATACATCCCAACATATCAACGTCGAAGCTGTCCGTCAACGAGTTGCCAACACCAACAAAATCCTCTTGTCCGACACTATCCAATTCGCTGACCTTTACCTCCATTGGGTCATCAATGTCCCCCCACCTGCCTCTCGGAACCAACCATCTTACTCCTCTCCTTTCAGACCCAATCCAGCGCAACGCAGGCGATTCAACTTCACAGCCGATGTGTGCCACAACTGGAATGACAGTAAATGTACCAAGCAGGCCAGGGATTGCAACTGGATCCACGTCTGTTCCAATTGCCGAAGTGGATCCCACACCAAAGACAAGTGCGACTCAGGAAAGAAGTGAGAAGAGCTGGGTAATGGAAGTAAGGGAGAAGTTGGAGAAGAGGCCTAGGTTTTTGAGGGATCTGGTATGGGGAGATGAGGAGATTGACGGAGGAGGAGGTGGTGGTGAGCTGAGAAGGTTAACATTGGCAGATGCGACAGAATTGATGGAACCTTTGCCGGATGTCCCAGATCACGAGAGGAGCAATTTAGTTGCTTTGAATACCATACATAACAATCCAGAACTTTTTCGAATCACAACACCTATCAATGTCAATCGTTTGGAAGAACTTGCGAGTACTCACCCTAATCGACCTTGGATCAAATCCCTCTTTCGAGCCCTTCGCGATGGATTCTGGCCCTGGGCAGACTATTCCAGTTCAGAAATTCCAAATATCCTTGACCGCTCATACCCCTTGAAGGACCCTATACACGTCAAATTTGCATGTGATCAGCGTGACATCGAGATCAGTAAGGGCCGATTCTCACAATGCTTCCCTGATCTTCTACCCGGAATGCATGCTGTTCCCGTCGTCGTGGTCCCCAAACCAAACTCCGATAAACTTCGCATGACTGTCCACCATAGCGCCAAGCCATTCCCCATCAATTCGATGATTGACAAAGCTAAAGTGTCAGTCCCACTCGACAACCTTCATGATCTAGGAGCAGCATTAATTAGATGGAGGAGACGAAATGGATATGTGAAGCTTGTGGTATGGAAATCGGATGTTTCTGAGGCCTATAGGAGGTCACCGATGCACCCTTTGTGGCAGATCAAACAAGTGGTACGCATCGGGGACACTTTCAACGTTGATCATTGCAACAATTTTGGGAATAGGGGAGCTGGAGGTATACATGGGTCTTGGATGGGATTAGTAGGATGGATTGCGAAGAATGTGAAGGGTATTGATGATGTTTTCACGTATGTGGATGATAACTTTGGTTTTGAGGAGGCAACAAACATGGTATGGTACGAAAAGGGACAATGTCTTATGCCGGACAAGCAGAAGAGGTTGTTGGAACTGTGGGACGAATTAGGAGTTCCGCACGATGGACCTAAACAGATATTTGGAGATGTCCTGGTTATAATTGGTTTTGACGTAGATCCGAATGCCATGACGATTTCAATGCCTCCTTCCTCAAAAGCAGAGCTCATTACAGCAATCAGAACTTTCGCAACCCCTAGACAACGACACACTCTTCGCGAATTCCAGGAAATCGGTGGATGGTTCAATTGGTCTTTTAACGTCTACCCCTTCTTGCGACCAGGTTTATCTTGCCTATATCAGAAGATCTCAGGCAAATCTGAAGGAAAAGCACCTATCTGGGTCAACTTGGCAATGTGCAGAGAGCTGGTTTGGATGGCGGATCATATGGAGAAGCTAGAAGGGGTTAGAATGCTTCACGCAGAAGATTGGGGGATTGAAGATGCAGAGGTTATTATGTTTTGTGATGCTTGTCCAGAGGGGATGGGTTTTTGGACTGAAATCGGTAATGTCACTCTAGGTTTTCAGTGCCGAATTGACGATCGTTCACATGGAATTTTTTATTTTGAGGCTCTCGCGGTCGTATCAGCCTTGGCCTTTGCATTCCATTCATTATTCCCCTCCCCGTCACGCATTGCAATCTTCACCGATAACTCGAACACTGTTGACATGTTCAATTCGTTGAAATCATCTCCTATTTACAACCCTATCCTTATGACCGCCGTCGATCTCTTAATTCAACACGACGCTCAACTACGTGTCTCTCATATTCCTGGTACATCTAACCAGATAGCCGACTCTTTATCCCGTTTCAATAATAGTTTGGCCTACGAATTATCCCCTTCCATTACTATTAACCCTTTCACACCCCCTCGAGTGACGCTGGGGGCAGATCTATCATGAACGGATCGATGCAGGAGTCCAGACGGAGAGTGAAGAGAAGGGAGGTTTGGACTCGGGAGAGGCTAGTGAGGGAGAGGGCGATAGCGTTGGGATACAGTACGGATCCTCGGACAAAGAGTTCCTATTCATCGGCTACCGAATCATATATCCAATTTTGCCAAAATCATGATTTCGAGATCGAACCTACAGAAGACACGTTCAGCTTATACGTTGCATACATGTGCCACTTTATCAAACCACCATCCGTCTCTACATACTTATCCGGCATTTGTGACCAACTCGAACCGATGTATCCGAATATCCGACAAATCCGCATGAGCAAGTTGGTGACAAAGACGTTGAAGGGTTGTAAGAAGAGGCATTTGTATTCAAAAAGGCAGAAGAGAGCATTGGAAAGGGAGGAGTTAACAGGAGTGTTTCGGGATTTGAAGGATTCAGCAAAGCATGATGACATGCTTTTCTTGGTTATTCTATTCATCGGGTTCTTGGCGGTATTGAGACTTGGTGAACTGGTATGGCCGGACACTGTGGCTCATAGAGAGTTACGGAAAGTGGTTATGCGAGCATCACTGATCACTCAACCCGATCATATCGAGTTCCTACTTCCTACGCACAAATCAGACCAGCAATTCGATGGCAATAAGATAGTGGTGAAGGCAACAGGTGGAGAGGACTGCCCAGTGAAGCTGGTCAACCGTTACATTGAATCTCGAGATCGCTTGTTTCCGGCACACCCTAATCTTTTTGCGCGCGAGGATGGATCAATTCCAACTCGACAATGGTTTATCAGACGTCTACGACACTACTTCCCTGAAGACGTTGCCGGCCATTCATTACGCTCGGGAGGTGCAACTCACTATGCGTTGGAAGGCTATTCATGGGAAGAAATTCAAACTCTGGGCCGCTGGTCTTCAGAATCTTTCCGACTCTACATCCGCAAACACCCTTTATTTTTTACAGCGTTATTGACAAAGCGAAAGCGATCCTAACACTCGACTCTCTATCACATCTTTTCCTCCCCATCTACAACACAATTTCCATCATTCCATAGGCTTCTTAGCGCCTTTCGAGTCTCGTTCCGAATATACCCGGGGGAAGTCGCTGTTTCAGGACTCCCCGATTTGCCTATTCTTTCTTTCTCGAGAAATTCTCCGGAACGAACTACAAGATGATTAGTCTTATTTTAAAGTGACTTTACAAAGGTCTAATCATCGAAGTGAGTAACTACTCCAATTTCTTTTCTTTTTTCTCTCAACGCTCCGCGCGTAGGACCTCATTGCTGTCCGTTCATTACCTCCGTGGGTTCAAAGGTTGACGCCTCAGGGCTACAAACTTATTATGCCTCCGTGGCGCCAATACACGTCTCCGTGACTTCCACAGCACTCATACTTGTTAGAACTTTTCTTTCAAGTATCATATTTTTATGTATCACATTTCTTGCATCCTTATTTCCTTACATGTTTTACCTCACATTTGATTTTTTAGTTTATAGTACTTAATATGCCCAAGAGACTCATTCACTATTCATCCTTCTCCATCTCATCACTGATTCACGAGTCTCTTGGGTAAGTTTATTCATCCTTCTCATACATATCACTAATTCACGAGTCTTGATAGTTATATCCAGTCTTTGAGTTACCCTCCCTCCTCTCCCATAGTATTAGTATAGCGCCTTTCGAGTCTCGTTCCGAATATACCCGGGGGAAGTCGCTGTTTCAGGACTCCCCGATTTGCCTATTCTTTCTTTCTCGAGAAATTCTCCGGAACGAACTACAAGATGATTAGAGAGGATATAGAGGTATAGAGGAAGGGGGGCATACGCAGGACTATACCACCTATACGGCTCTATACGGTATAGGTGGTATAGTCCCGTGCATGCCCCCTTCCTCTATACCTCTATATCCTCTATAAACGTGTTATTTTACTGATTTGAAGATTCGAGAAAAATACAGTAAATATTCTTGGACATCCATAGTTACGAGGCCGAAGAATGAGGCTGAGTCCCCGACTCCGACCGAAGGGAAGGAGAAGGGAGGGGCCAACTGAGTGACATCATGCCGTCGTCGCCGAATGGAGTTTAAGAATTTCACGGTCAGTTCCGAGTTGATGGAAACTTCGACGTCGTTCCATTTCAAATTTTCTCCTTCAACCTACAACCATGACTGTCTCCGAGTCCCTTCGTCGCGCTGCGAGTACTTGTCCACGTTTTCTGGTACTGTCACTGCAGAGCTACGTCAGAGTCCTTGATAAACTGTCTTTATTGGACCTGTATCACTTACACTACAATCTGGACAACTCTGCTCCCAAAAAGACAAACAGCAAAACCGTTCGTGTAAAGACTGTCGCTGAACTTTTACAAGCCAAAGTTGCTCTGCTCTGTAGGATGGATATCCAAGATCACTATGAACATTTATATCACTTTGTGCACAACATCATTCAACGTGAATTGGGTGAGTTCTGGCCACAATTGAGACTGGAATATCTTTTGTACCAGACTTTTGTCCTGAGCACAATGTAACGGATTGGCTTTTGGGTTTTGAGGCAGGTACCTTCATTCAAGAATGCTTTGAGAACAACTGTACAGCACTTATGGACTCTATCCCTGTTACAACTAGAATCAGTCACAATCATATAGTTTATCGTATTTCAGTGCTTGATTTCCGCAGCGAGTGTCAGTCTTTGCCGATGCTCTGATCAATGGTCGGAGTCGGGGATGCCGCGCACGCGCGGCGTTACTGGATTGTTAACAGTAGAAATCTGTGTGTGGCTATGCCTAATTGGTCCCGAATTCACCCACTCGTCCCATTCCGATTTGGCTTCACCTTGGGCGGCGTTGCATATTTCCAAAGATCTCTGTGCAAATTTAAATTTCGGATTTTTCAGTGCCATTTTTGCTCGCCCGGGTCTACTCCATATAGGACCAATTTGAGGCCGAACAGCCATATGGAGTAGCTCCGGCGCCGAGCATAAATTCGTCATTTATGTTTGCCCAAAAGATCTTTCCAAATATGCATTGCCGCCCAAGGTGCTTATGACTCCTAATTTCCACCCCTTTTCCGAGCTTCCAGGCCGTTCTTCCTGCCAGTGTATAGCATGCACTCTTCCATTACCAACATGACTCCTTGCCACTTCCTTCTGCTCTGCAGCTCTTTCTTGTCCTCGGTTTGTGCTTGACTCGCAATGACCATTTTCATCGCCAATCCGTCACTTTTCTCCCTTTGCTGGATTCTACTCGTTTGGAGTGGCTTCCCTGCTTCTATAACAATGGCTATATCATATGCGCTGCCTATAGGGCAGATCCTTACAACCTCACCGTTTCCAACCTCAATTCTACTGCTCGACATCTGATTGTGCCCTTTTTCCCTGCGTCTTTATTTTCAGACCTAATTACCATCATGATCAGTCCTTCCCACAATCCGTCGTTTTAATTTCATTTTAGCACCGTTCAGGTTCTGCTCATCTCTGTCTCACCTCTTTGCTCTTCTCCCTTAACAGCACACTCTTGCGAAGACTCGACCTCTGTCAAGTCTTATTAATATGGATGCTAAGACTTTGGCGACTTATTTGAAGACGGCGAAAGGGTCCGGGTGGAGTGGGAGGATTATATACTGGGAGGTGAGTGTGATTTACTCGGATTCGGATTTGAGTTTTTATTGGGAACCTTCTGACGAGTAATGCTTACTGTGCTTTACTTAATTTTTTGCATATGCTTTATGCCGCAGTATCCAAACGCGAATTTGGCGTGGATCACGAAAGTTCGATCCCAGTCATGGCCCGTCGCATAGGTCTAGGCTGCAAAGATATTCCACTGGGGCTCGGACTTCGACGTTCTTCAAGATCACTTTACTTATATTACGAGTTCTGTATAAGGATAGATAGATACGAGAGCATATCATCTAGGATTCAGAACAGTATCTGTCGTATCCATTCCAACTCGGACTGCTCAGTAATCAGTGCTCAGTCTCTGTGCTCACGGACTTGTGAGTGGCACACAGAAATATTGGATCGGATTTGAAAAATTGCCTGTCGACATTCGGTCGAGATCACGTCCGAGTCGAGCCCGGACGTCTTTGAAGGATGAAAGGCGCTGCACCATCGAATAAGTCGTCTATAGGTAATGTAAGCCTCATAGCCTTCGTACCTTTGTAAAAGTATCATGATTCCATCCAATATCTTAGAAACGACAGTAACAATTCCCTTACGCTCGTATTAACATTTTCTCGTCTATCAAATCCTTGTCTTCCTCCATTCTCTTTGTTTATCTCTTCTTTTCTTCTCTTTCATCGTTCATGACGCCAACGCCAGCCCCAACACGACCGGACACCTACAGCCGAAGAGCCAGCATCACTACACACAGCAAAGGATAAACCTAATCATATACCTCTACCTACAACACATCTTAGTCTATTATACTTTTCACACCACACAAGGAACCTCACTCCATCTATTTCACCTGATTGATTGCGTAGACACACGAACGGACGAACCCCGGTTAGTTACATGATACAGTAGTCGCTACCATATGCATTAGCACAATGGCGAAATAAACAAGGATTTAAAAAAAAAAAAAAAAAAGTATCATGATATTGCACTCACAGTTCTTCCTTGGGGCATATTCCGTGGTACATTGTCCTTTATAGATGCTTTGATCGGATTATCAGAAGCACTTATGGCGGTACCTAGTATACTACGTGGCGTTAACTTGAAATTGATTGTGAATATAGCCTGGCTCCGAGTCGACTGCAAAGAGTACGTTAAATTCTCAGAATTTTGGGAGGGATGTTCAGTTTGATTCTCCAGCGCTTCAGCCTAATTCTTTTGAGAATGCTCTCCCGTTTTATCTTGAACCTTGTCAATGTTCTTTTTCTCGTGTTGGCGTTGAACGCCACTGCTTCTCGTGCTGCTCATAATCCCAATCCCCATGGTCCCACTACGACTCTAGGGGTAAGCGGGAGAGCTGCCCTTCCAGAGGTCACTTTCGGTCCTGCCCGTTTCCGTGAATTCGAAGTGCAGCCTGAGGGAGGAAAAGGTGCAAGTGCGGAACAGCTGGGATTGAAGAAGCGCAGTTTGGAACATTAAGACTGGCGTAAGGCTAAGAGAGACGAGGATGGTACCTGTATATGTACGTCCAACTGCATTAGCTCGATGTGCTTGGGTCTAGAATTTGCTCACCATGTTATCGACTAGTCTTGCATCCCCATATGTGTCGGTCCTGTACGTGCATTAGTGTCTTCTCTCTCGTCCAACTTTCGTCGGGATTTTCAAGTTCGCTGATCTTTTGCTTCTTGGGGCTTCTTTTCTTTTCTGCACTTGTGTCCATCTACACCATGGCCAATGCAGCCCCGTCGACGTGGAACTGACGGTGATTCCGATGCGGATATTGATGCTGATTCCTTTCAAGTTGAAGTTGAAGAGCGTGGCGCTAGCTTTGGGATACGTTGCGTGAAATGCCTGACTTGGCTGCGAGTACTGTATTTATCTACGTATGGATAAGAACTTGAGGTCTCTATAGTTACTATTTGTCATCGGTGTAAATCTCTAGTGACATGAAAGCCGATTAGCAGCTTGAATGCACCTCAAGCAAATTTTAGGCCTAGTTCAAGCCGCTCATTGACATTTTGCAGACAACTCAAAAGTCTTCCTCGAAGCACAAACACAAGCTCAAGCCTGAGTGCAGACCTTGAGAAATGAGCGTGACATACCGACCGTACCTATAGCAAATTGATGTGGAACATGTAGTCAGACTGTACAGCAGCTGAGGCCTGGACAGGTGCCGGTGGTGATTATGAGTCGAGTCAATGGAATGATAAGTACCAAGGATCCTGGATCCTTCAAAGCTTTGAGACTCAGGCTGCAGTCGGGATGCACATCAGAAGAGCCTCGAAGTATAATCCAGGATAATAGCATATTAGCACCCACCTATCCTATCAATGCTTTGAGACTGTCTGACTTGGGCTACTTAGCTCACTGCTCACTGAGTACCAGGCAAACACTTGATCGGGAGACATTGTTATCGGCTTTAAAGACTCATGAGAATCGCCTGCACATAAGTAAGTATATGATGTATGTAAGATATTTGATCCAGGTAACACCGTATGTATTAGATTAGCGTACGTATATCGGCGTCCGTCGTCCGACGCGGGTTTGGACTTCTTTGATCGACGAAAGGCGCTGTCCAAGTTAGTCTATCGATATGAGATCGAGAGCTTGGGGACTCGGATTTTGATTACAAAGATTTATTATTGCGTAATCTTCCCGCGGTCCGTTTCTCTCATATGCTGGTCATTTTCGGTGGTTCTGAAGGTTGTAGGATGTTTGAAATGTTTGTAATACTATGCACATAGCAGTAGTGTTGTCAGGCAAGTTGAGTGGAAATAGTACTACTTTCCCAAAATGGGTCGTGCGAAGATTACGCAATGAGTCAAATGTATTGATCAAAGCGAGTCCCCAAGGTTATCAACAGACTGCTAACGCATCATTTTAATGATCGCTGTTACTGTCTGTCTAGGAGAGACTATGTCCAAGTGCCAACCATGTGTTAGTGGGTACTGGCAATCCCTGCGACTTTTAAACTCCGACACTTTTGCATAGCCACCTAAATTTTAGCGGAGCGCGTCGATATTCTAGCGGCGCATTTCATGCACCAGTCCCTGATTCTTAGCGGCGCAACTTGTGCGCCAGAACCGATTAATTCATTCCGACTCCAGATGTAACCAACAATCATCACAAATCCTAATTTTTGATCCCATTGATTTGTATCGACCGCAGTTTTTGGAGGAATGAGTTTGGTGGCCTGAGTTTGAAGACATGGAGAGTAATGGTCCTATACTGCAGAGTGTTAATTGGTCAATTGCATGGGCTGCTTTATGGTGCATGAGTGGAAATGTTTTTGGAGCTACGCTGCTAGTAGTGAGTACTAGTACTGTCAGGGTCCAGGGAACTTGCATATACATCTGACCCAGTTTAACACCATGACTGAATGACTTGATTTTCGAACCTCAACTTGATGAACTGCTGCTGAGTTCAATTGGGCTTACAACGGAGTCGGGGACTGGCGCACAAGTTGTGCCGCTAAGAATGGGATGGAAACAAATGACCTCACACGGAGATCTCTGTTTCAAAATTTAAACCCCCTTGCCAGGACCGGCTGATCGATCGGTGGGACACGTCCCTCTCCTCCCTCTGGTTGGAGTCAGGGATAAGATGGAATGCACCTACTGCAGCCCTCCCTCAGCGACGCAGCTCTTGAGGATTATGCGGGATGTTCTTTTTGATACGTTTTACATGTATTCTCCGTTACAGATCTCAAAAAATTATCTGCGTTCTCTCTATAGATACCATAACTCACCTATTTTGGCGGCGCGACTTGAAAGCATAACGGAGAATACTTACAAAATGATTTATAGAGAATTATTGGCTACAAAAGTGAGCCAAATATGGTGCTGGGAGACCCACATCAGGTGCACTCAAAAAATATTCTTTTTGGCTTACATAACCTGAAAAACCCGTCGCGTTCTTCACCGTCGCTCACCATGGGACGCGTCTCAAAGTCCCTTCGCTTCCAAGGACCGCGTCACCGACGTACTCAAAGCCAACAGAGTGTCATGAATCGCCTCCGTCTCCTTCATTCTCCCTTCACTTTGTCTCTATTCTTTTCTACTATCTATTCACTTCTGCTCATCATTCTATCACCTTCCATAAACCCATAAATACTGATTACTTCTCATCATCGTCTCTTGGATCTATAAACTCACTTCTCCACTTCCCTTATCTCCATGGACATTCCCATGTACATATTTCCTTACTTAACTCACATTCTTATCTCCTCCGATTCCTAAACTCCATGGACATTCCCACATATTCATTTCTCTTCTATATATATCTTAGATCTCATAGCTAGGTTCCTTAGTCTGTTCACTTCGTCTCCACTCCGCTCTTAGTACAGTGCAGTGTTGAGCATAGTCAGCTACTCCTACATCTCTTGTCTCTACTATTTTCCTATATCTCCTTTCCCTCTCTCGTCTCTTATATCTTGTCAATCTATCTTGTTCATCGTGTGACTTGGGTGGTCAATTGCTAAGTGACAACGTTCTTGACACAGAGCCAGGTATTGGCCAGGTACTACCCATTTGGAAAATGGCATTGTTCTAAAGGGAGAAACATACCAAAAGGGATGTAGTAGTTAACTCTCCTTATTCACTCTCCTCACTCTCCTTACTCACATCTCCACTTTCCTCTACGCCTTAGACACTCCTTGACTCCTACTTCGACTCCTACGCTCCTTACTGGTTCTATTTTCGTCATAGTACTCCTTTTAGCATTAGTATTTATACTTAGGCTTTTCGTAGTATTTTCCTCAGTCAAATCAACTCTTATTTCATTCTAAAGTCGTTTCTAAAGTCTACTAAAGGGATCTGTCCAAGTCCCTTACAGTTTGATTTGACTTCTTTTTTGAAAAAAAAATCGGCTCAACTTACTCTCTTTTACGCCCTCTCATCTCTCTCTCACGCTACTCCTATTCCATCATGTCCCAAAACTGGACGTATTACGACACTCCAGCTCCTTCCTTCGATCCCCACACCGGCGCGGATACCACTGCTCCCACCGTTGATCCCAACACACCCGCCAATATCAGCTTTGCTGAGTACGTTGCCATTGGCGAGGCCATCAACGCCATCAAAGATCTACAGGATTGGTGCACAGCCACCACCACCACTCTCGATGACATTCAAACTCGTTTGACCATCCAGGACACCATCCTACATAACATCCAGGACGCTCAAACCAATACCGCTACGTCCATTTGCAACATCGAAGTCATCGTGACTAACCTTACTCAACAACCCTCCACCCAATCACTGACTACCGGCGATCAATTGGGTTCTACTTCGACTTCTACGTCTGATCCAACGGCGAACACTGCCTTCACGACATCCTCCTCCACTACTACGCCATCCTCTTCTCAGAAACCCCCCACTTTCGAACTTCCGGACAAATTCAAAGGAAAGGCATCAGAGGTAGAATATTTTATCAGAGAAGTGAAAGATGCAATTGAGTTGTTGGGTTTATCTTTGCCTTCGGACAGGCAGAAGTGTATTTGGATGGCTAGGTTATTAGGAGATGGTTCACCAAAGCAATGGTATTTTTCCATCATGATTAGCGAACCGGAACTTCTCAATTCTTTTGACAACTTTATTCAACGTTTTAAGGATCATTTCGGGGATATTAATCTCGAGTACAACGCCGAGATGAAACTCAAGAAGCTCAAGCAAACCGGCTCGGCTTCAGCATATGCCTCTCGATTCTCCAAATTGGTCGTTCACGTCGATTGGAGTGAATCCACGAAGATTAATCAATTCTACACTAATCTGAAAACCACCACCAAGGACTACATCAGCCAAAGGAAACATGATGAACGTCCGAAAAAGTTCCTTGACTACATAAAGTGGGTTATCGACATCAACAATCGTGTTCATGAACGTGAAGAAGAACGTAAAGAAGAATCCCCTTCCAAATCTTCTTTCTCCCCCTTCAAACCCGCAAAAACTTCGAATTCTAACACTACTCCTCCTTCTAACAACTCTACTTCGAACTCTAGCCTTCCTCCTGGTGAGCCCATGCAAGTGGATGCTACCAAGACAGGCAAACCACACCCGAAACTTTCGGATGAAGAAAAGAAGCGAAGGAAGGACTTAGGATTATGTGTTTACTGTGGTAAATGCGGCAAGGACATTGACGATTGTCCTAACAGGTCTCTGTACGTCGTCAAACGTATGGAAGCGGTGAAAGCTGCTAGGGCTTCTTCCCAGTCGGGAAAAGCCTAACCGGTCGCTCTACTTGTACTCCAGAGTTGCCGGTTGGTGAAGGAGTACACCACCATCGCTTACCCACTCAATCGGGTCTGGCGACTAAGTTCGAAAGAACTATGGATGGCACCTGGCGTCTAATTTCTACATATGCTCCTACTTACATCTTTTCCAATTCTCCTTTTTCTTCAAATCATTTTATCATTTCAGTCTCTCTTCATTTTCCTGATCGTCCACCAATTTGTACTCATGCTTTGATTGATTCCAGTGCGACTGTTTCTTGTATCTCAGATTCTTTTTCATCTCGACATTCACTTTCTCGATGTCTAAAGGACGTACCTGTTCCTGTGATGGCGGTTGATAACCGTCCTATCGCTTCTGGTCTTATCACCCAAGAAGTTATTTCTAGAATTCGTGTAGGATCTCATAATGAGGTTCTTCCTCTTGCTGTTGTTTCAGTATCTTTTCCTATCATTCTTGGTTTGGATTGGCTACGTCATCATAATCCTGATATTGATTGGCACTCGAATTCTCTTTCTCTGCATTGTTGTGGCTTGACTCCAGTGTCCAGTACTACTGTTTATGCCAAAGGCTTCGGTCTCTCGCATTCTCAGTCTGTTAATTCTACTCGCGTTGGACTAGGCTTCGGTCTACTCTCTTCGCCTATCTTCTCTACTATTCAAGTTCCTTCTTCTGATTGTATTTCTGATTCTTCGAATTGTACTTCTACGATTTCTTCTTCAGATTCTATTTCTTCTTTACCTACTTGATCTTTTCTTTCCGCGTTGGTTCATCACAACGGTTATGGAAATTCTACTTCAACCAAATTCACCGTTCCTGCGCAAGCGTCGTTTAGCGTTCCTGACAACCCGGACATCAAGATCCTCAATTTTCGACGGTTCTTTCAACAGTCCAAGGGTTGCCAAGTTGCTTATTTGCGATTTTACGACTCTACTTCTCCACACTTCATCAATTCCTTCTCCCCACCCTTTTCCCCTGATTCCAAAACACCTCCTCCTGAACCACCCCCGCCCATTGGTCACAATCCACTCACTGATCCCGACGAAGATTTTTCCGAATATGTTCCTCCACACTACCGATCTTTCCTCGACTCCGTCTTTAAAGTTTCTGATTTTGACCACCTACCTGATCACCGTCATAACGACATCGAAATCGAGTTAGAGGAAGGAAAAACGCCACCGTTTGCGAGAATGTATCATCTTACCGAGCAGGAAAGGCAGGCAACTGCCGAGTACGTTCACAACAACCTTCATCGTGGCCACATACGGGCTTCTTCATCTTCTGCCAGGGCACCGATTCTATTCATTCGGAAAAAGACTGGAGAAATCTGTCTTTGCGTCGACTACCGCAGACTTAACGCCATCACCAAGAAAAATCGCTATCCACTTCCTCTCGTTGATGATCTTATCGACCGTGTATGCGGTTGTAGTGTATTCTCCATCATTGACTTGAAATCCGCTTATGCTCATCTTCGCGTACGTGAAGGTGACGAGTGGAAAACGGCGTTTCGCACCCATCTTGGTCTATTCGAACATTTAATCGTTCCGTATGGTCTTTCCAATGCTCCCGCCGCCTGGCAATCATTCATTCAGGAAGTTTTATCCGACATCATCGATGTTTGCTGTGTCGTCTACTTGGACGATATCTTGGTGTTTTCTCGATCTCAAGAGGAACATCAGGAACATGTTAGAATGGTCCTTGATCGTCTTGCCAAAGCTTCTTTGTATGCCAACCCCAAGAAATGCGAATTTGACCGCTCCGAGGTCGAGTTCCTTGGCTACATTGTTAGCGCCGACGGACTCAAGATGAATCCAAAGAAGTTATCAACAATCGTCGACTGGCCCGAGCCTACAAATCTCAAACAACTTCAATCATTTCTTGGCTTCACCAATTTCTACCGACGTTTTATTGACGATTATTCTCGAATTGTCATTCCACTCACAGTTCTCACTCGTAAATCCCCATCTTTCCATTTCAATGACTCCGCAAAATCCGCTTTCAATTTACTTAAACATCTATTCACTACTGCTCCCGTTCTCCGGCATTTTCAGCCACATCTTCCAATCAGCCTCTCCACTGACGCCTCCGACTTCGCTATCTCCTCCGTACTTCAACAACCTGACTCTAACGGCCACCTTCACCCTGTCGCTTTCTATTCTCGAAAGTTAGCACCATCAGAAATCAATTACGACATACATGACAAGGAGCTTCTCGCCATCATTGACTCATTCAAAGAATTCCGGCATTGGCTCTCAGGCTCTCCCTCTCCCATCAAGGTTATCTGCAACCACAAAAACCTCGAATACTTCATGCGTTCTCAACTCCTCAACCGACGACAAGCACGTTGGGCTTTGTTTTTGTCAGAATTCGACTTTCAATTACATTGGGAACCTGGACATGGGAATGTTGCAGATGCTGCGTCGAGAAGGGCTGATTATGTGCCGCAGGATGAGGATGAAGTGAAAAAGGCTCAGCTGTGTATCGTTCTTTCTTCCTACAACACTTTTTTCCTTTTCCATGATGATCTGGCTTCTCCGCCATCACATTCTCTGAGCTCTCTTTCCACCATTGATGCTTTTTCAACTATTACTTTGGATAATTCTCATTTATTGGATCAATTCCTTTCAGCTTTCAGGGAAGATATTGAGTGGCGAAAAGCAATCGCAACCGGTGATTCATCCTTCAAACTCCACAACGATTTAGTTTTCCATAACAATCGACTCTACGTTCCTCCTTCCCTTCGTTCCACCATCGTCTCCTCTCGTCACGACAGCGTCATCTCAGGACACCCAGGCCGTACACGCACTTTCGCACTTGTTTCACGCGATTACTCATGGCCAGGGATGACTACGTATATCCGACGTTACGTTCAAGCTTGTGATACGTGTTCCCGCATCAAAGCTCCTCGACACAAACCCTACGGTCTCCTCCAACCTCTCTCCATTCCTAACCGTCCTTGGCAAGCCATTACCATGGATTTTATCGTCAAACTCCCAGAATCCCGCAGATACGACTCTATTCTAGTCGTTTGCGATAGGTTGACGCATGCTGCACACTTCATTCCCTGTCGTGAATTGATGACCGCATCCGAACTCACATGGCTCTTTCTGGATCGTATTTTCCGTCTTCATGGTCTTCCTCAATCCATAGTCTCAGACCGTGGTTCACTATTCGTCTCGAACTTTTGGACAGCCTTACTCGGACATCTAAACATCGACTCCAAAACCTCCACCGCTTATCATGCGCAAACCGATGGTCTTACAGAGAGGACAAACCAGACTCTGGAAACATACCTCCGTGCCTATGTCTCCTACCAACAGGACGACTGGATTGACTACCTACCTCTTGCCGAATTTGCTTTTAATAACCACGAAAACACTTCTACAAAACATACCCCATTCTTTGCCAACCTCGGATTCCACCCAACATTCGAACCAACTCTCACTTCCGTTTCTACCGTTCCCGCCGCTGACGATCTCGCCAAACGTCTACATATCATTCACTCCGAGCTTAAAGCAGAATTAGCACATGCTCAGGAACTGCAAGCTAAATATTATGACAAATCTCACACCGCTCAACCTACACTAAAAGAAGGGCAACTCGTATGGCTTTTACGTCGCAATATTCGTTCCACCAGACCTTCGGACAAACTCGATCATCGTCGCCTCGGTCCCTTTCCTATTATCAAACCCGTCCACCAACGAGCATTCCTCCTACAACTTCCCTCTTACCTTTCACGTCTATATCCAGTATTCCACGTTTCCCTCCTTGAACCTTATCATGATCCTTCAGAATTCCACGAGCACTCCGACCCTGTACCTTTAGAACTCCCTGAGGACTCTCCTATCATTCACTCTATCCGCGACGTGTGAAAAATTGGACAACGTTTTGATTACCTCTGCCACTTCAAGGACTCATCAGACGACGACAATACATGGATTCCTCTTACCGACATCTCTTCCGACTACAATCATCTTATTGAGCGCTTCCACCGTACTCACTCGCGCGCTCCACGACCTCACGAACTCATTATTTCCAAATTACATAACGCCGAATCACTGATTAATGACTCTAAGACTTATAACGACTCTACCTCTACTCAGACTCCATCTGTTCCCATCACTCCTTCTACTTCCGTTTCAATCCCAAATTTCGTTCCACGACCCCCTACCCCAGTTCAAAAATCCATTAATCCCAAATCCAACTACACTCCGCCCGTTCATGCCGTTACACGCTCTGGTAGAAAGATTACCCCTCCTGATAGATTAGATCCTATTATTAAAAGGTAGTTTTTCGTCTCCGGGTAGTGGCAACTTTTCCTGCGACTCTGGTTTTTCCCACTGGGTTTTTCGGGCCAGGTTTTTAATGTCTCCCTACTTTGGTTATTTGTAGTACTTAGTTATAAATTTCCATTGTTTTCTAGCTTAAAGAGGGGATAATGTAGTAGTTAACTCTCCTTATTCACTCTCCTCACTCTCCTTACTCACATCTCCACTTTCCTCTACGCCTTAGACACTCCTTGACTCCTACTTCGACTCCTACGCTCCTTACTGGTTCTATTTTCGTCATAGTACTCCTTTTAGCATTAGTATTTATACTTAGGCTTTTCGTAGTATTTTCCTCAGTCAAATCAACTCTTATTTCATTCTAAAGTCGTTTCTAAAGTCTACTAAAGGGATCTGTCCAAGTCCCTTACAAGGGACATCAGGTTTGGTGAAGGCTGAGAAGTTGAAGGTGGTGCGGGAGCTGCTCAGAGAGCACTTGGAAGCTGGAGGAGATGCCAGCAACATTTCAGCAAAAGGCACACATGGTAATGGTGAGGAAAGGGGTGATGTTGAGATGGTGCAGATTGATGATCATTTCTCTGACGATTCTGGTGGAGAATAAACATGCATTAACCCAAGTAAGATACTTTATACTACTTTATATTCTATGATACATCTCTCGTAGTAGTTCTACTAGGTTTCTTGCAGTAATATACATTGTAATGCTTGCCTACACTGAGGTTACCGCAAGGTCCATCGAAATCCGTGAAACCGCTTATGTAAGCGCCACGACTTTGTCAGAGGCATTGCCAGTACCCAGTGTTAGTCCGAGTCAGCTTTATGTAAATTTGTTGTCTCTAGGTAACTTCGTGGAGCCCTACGCATCACGGTATCACGATTTTATTTTATTTTTACCGGATCCTCACAAGTACCTGTGGCGATACTTACCTACCTAGGTCCTATTGGGTACGTATACCGGTACCGGTGTGGTGTCAGCTCCTGAAGCTGCGAGTGCAAGCTGGTGGAACATGACAATCTGGCTCCGAGTCGAGTCGAGACTGCAGGTATAAAAGCAGAGAAAGCTTTGCGAGGATTGCCAGGCAACCTCCTTCCTACATCCTACATCCTACATCCTCAGACTACTTCAATCCTACCTCCTATCGTGTATTACTCTCTACGAGAATGTTCAATCGACTCAATGCTCTCCTCGTCCTGACGTTGACTGCCACCAGCCTCCTTAGTGGCGTGGCTCTCGCTGAGGAATGACAGAAAGAGTGTAAGTGTAAGTTGCTCACCTCGCTTAACCTGCATAATTTAGTGTAAGTGTGACTTAGACAGTGTAAGTAGTTTTGATGCAAGAACCTCAAAAGAGTGTAAGTGCAACGGCTCCCCGGGATAAGCGGAGGCGCATCAAACGTTGATCAAACGTCATCAAGGCGCTCATATCCAAATCGGGAATGTATATTCTTGGGCTCCGCCATGTCCACTGCAATGTCTTTTGCCCTTGTCTTCTCCCACAGATATCCATTTTGGCAGGCTCTTTGAGGTCTTATCTCGATGGTATAGAGCAATAGACTTTCTCTGAGTCAGCAGTGCCGATCGAGGACTATGCGATGTCCTTTTGACCTGTTCTCACGCCCTCCTGGGTGGTAAACAGTATGCACATGGCAACTGGCTCCTCTGTGTAAACGTGCAAATAAAACTGAAGTATTTGAGTACATACTCGGAATCTTGTCTATGTAGTTTTCATGAATATAATCACTCCATAGGCTTCTACTGGTTCTTTTCCTCTCGCAGCGAGACCCTTCAGCAAGAATATTTTTCTTGTCTACTTCCTTACGGCCAGTAGTCACATTGAATGAGGATAGACAGTTCTCTTCTTTAGTGTTGCCATCAGCTGTGTTGTTGTCTGTGGATTGTGATGGTGCAGGTAAGAATGTGAAGTCCCTCCAATCACCCCAGTAATGGGCTTCCTCTTGCGTTTCAATGACCGGAGGCATCCATGCGTCGTTGTCTGAGTAATCGGGCCTAAATCAGAGGTCACTGAAAGTCTGCATTAAGAAAAATATACACGTGCCAGTATGATGGTGTATGAGTACTACTTGACAATTGATCATTCAAGTACGCGCCAAAATCTACCAGTTGAGATAAGATAAGTGGCTTAACAAAGGCAAAATTACTTATTTGAACATACCGTTCTCTTGAAGTAATTCAGCTCGAAGCATGCTCAAATCACTGTAAGTTGGATCATAGCTTGAATCTACGACACAAGCAGCATAAACAGGAACACAGGATTGTATAATTGTATAATTACCTTAAGTTTCCATGGCAGCTGAAATTGTATTTGCGACTGGGATCATCGAGGTCAATGAATTTTCATGATCTTGCGGCATAGCCTCAGGCTCATCCTCAAACAATCTGACAGAGTCTGAGTTGAAATCGGTCTCTATCATTTTAAATTCTATTGGCACAAACATTAAGGCAATAAATATAAAAGCGTACCAGGTTCAACATCGAACGATATAAGTTGCATGATCGCTTCCGAGTCGACTTCATTCAAATTTGAAGGATGGGCAGAGACTAAAATATACAAGTAAGAGACAAAGACTTAAATGCAAATACTAAATCGGCACATACCAGGCTCATTTTCAAAAGGTGGCGTAAGTGCTTCACTGTTACTGGAGACTGAAGTGAAATCAAAATTCAAAAAGACGCGATGGTCAGTGATTGGGAGACTTCCAAAGTCAAAAGAATCAATACCTTCAGCTTCAGGTACCCTGACTCGCCTCCCATTAATTTTTACCCCCTTTAGATTAGCAAACTCCTTCAAACAATCAATGTCTCGTTTGAGCTCTTGCTGCTGCTTGTAAAGCCCACTCCGTAAAGCAGCTTCTTGCTTCACCGCTTCAGATAAATCTCTGAACTGTTGTGATTGATCAGTGGTTTGTTCAGTCTGGGTAATGGCTCGAATGGAAGTCAGGATGTTTTCGTGGGCCCTTTGTCGCTGTAAGGATTCC
The DNA here is from genome assembly GCA_013368315.1 of Tetrapyrgos nigripes. Lineage (NCBI taxonomy): Eukaryota > Fungi > Basidiomycota > Agaricomycetes > Agaricales > Campanellaceae > Tetrapyrgos > Tetrapyrgos nigripes. The sequence continues at coordinate 339,857 of JAACJM010000037.1, forward strand.
TGTCTTTTCTCACTGTACTTGTCATACTCGGACTTCATGTCCTGCAAAGCTTCAATCTTCGCATCGCGATTTTGGCGCTTCTGTGTAGTCCAGAGTCTACGCTGAGACAAAAGTTTCTCTCTATGTGCAGCAGTATTCTGTTGTGATGCTAAAAGTCCAGATGCTTCCATGAGCCGAAATTCTTCCACTTTTTCGTTGTCGCGTCGCATTGCCCTTGATTCAGTAAATGAGTATATATAAGCATGTATTGTCATATATAAAAAAGATCCTTACTCGAGTACAGCTTCTACCAATGTTTTTTGAATGCCAGTCTCTGCATTTCGAGCTGCATGGGTGCCTTCCACCATATTAGAATTATCGGATGTCAGATCCCATGCTTCACCATTCATTTTTGAGAGGTAGCGATTGAATGCGGGCAAGAGCCATGAATGCAATCATTTTTGCACATACCAATCTGACAAACGGACATTAGGGGTAAGAATTTGAACACAGATCAAAGACTAGGAATACAGGCTCACTCTGAAGTGAAGGATCAGAATGATTCTGACAAAATTCATGCCATATTTGAATCTCTTCATCAGTTTTGAGACCTCGAAAGGATTTAAGACGCTGTATATCATCTTTGGATACTGCTGCTGAGAGCTTGTCGATGTTCCTGGTCAAGCATGCAATAATTAAGTGATAAAGAAGAAAACACAATTTTAATGATCAACTTGCCACTCGTAATGAACACCGCACAGTTTGAGAACATGCAAGACGATTTCCGATGGATAATCAGTGCTAATCCCACTCAATGCTGGATTATTGAGCTTGAGGAGGAAGTCTCCGAGACCCAAAGCCTGTGCAGGTTCACTATCAAGAATAATTGCGAGTATATTACCATCAGGCAGGTTGAGAGCTTGGAATTTGAGTGAAGATCCTGTGGTAGATCGGACAGCTTCATCCAACTCAGTAAATAGATTAAAAAAAGCTGTCCTTTCAAATGAATTGCAATACAGACTTGTGAGTATGAACCCTACAAAATAAAATAAAACAATTTGAACAATGGTGGAGATCATGGTGGAGATACTTACTGCGGCTGTATCAATCGGAATAGGCCACAACTTCCCATTCATTAAACTCCTCAGAGGCAACACGCTTGAATGTCGAACTTTGTGTACAAGGGGAGCGAGACCAGAATGCATAGTCACTGCGACCTTTATGTGGCCCCGGCAGATCACTGAGTGAATATAACACTCTGATGCTTCGAGTTTGGAGTCATGCTGCTCAAACTCATACACCAGTCCTAGTAGGATTAATCAGTCTCTCAGGCTGACAAAGAACAATAAAGAATTAATACCATCCCAGTGTAGGCCCTTCGGAAATCGTTCTGCTTTGACATTGAGAATCTCCTGCCGTATGAGTTGTTTATCAATAAATACGGGACTGCCTTGCGTAAGGGAGACTCCATCCTCTTCCACAATATTGGATGTTGTTTTGGCTAAAGAAAAACTGATAAGTTTGATAGACAGTGATTAGAAGCAGAGTGGAGAATTCACCATTCAAGAGACACCCTGGAATCAAACCTACCACTCCTGCAGCATTGATCATACACTGAATTCGGAGACGATCATCTTGCCCAGGCTTGATGTTCAGATGTACCAGGTGATTGTGAGCGTTCCGTAAAAGCACAAAAGCAAACCGAGTGCTATTATCAGCCGGAATGAACATGATCATTCTAGTGGGACATGGCCTTGCAATCATGTGTCCCTTCTGAGAGAAACCATCGACGACATGAGAAAAAGCGAGAGTCAATGAATAAATATTTTATTGAGATCAAGCAATACAATGTTCAATACTACTTACGACAGGAAGCTGCACGATGCTTTGGATGATTCACATTGCTACATTTGCCCTCCAAGACATCCACATCCGAACACGTTAATTTGCCACCACTCTGCACCATTCCCATAAACACATGAGGATCGATTTCAGAAGGAATCGGGAGCCACAGATGGTCGTAGTATTGCTTCTTGGACCATTTGTTACAGCCAATAAAGTACTCTGTCTCTTGTGTGCGAGCCTTGCCTTTGCTATCATTACTGAGCTTCTGCGTGGCAGTACTTCAGTAATGAATTTTGATGCAAATAAAGCACATACAGCTTTCACCATGTGTACCTCAGCTTCGCCATCACATGAATCCAGCTTACATTTTGTAACCTTGACACGATTGTAAAATCTGCCAGTGGAACAACATCTCAAGAATTGTAGATATGTCAACGCACCTGACGTATTGAGCAGTGACTGAATGAGCCTCAGCCTCTCATAAGTCCAGCTCCTTGCTCCAAATCTCCTGAGCCTGCGATCCCCGGGCGTGAGGGCAGACGTCTCCATGTAGCCCATTGGCTGAACATCGTACTGCTCAACCAGGAATCCATGTTTTCAACATTAAAGAAGTCATCAAATGCAAGGTTTGGTGTCAAAAACTACGAAACCAAATTAATATTGACTGTTTCCAAAGATTAAGTGAGCAGTAAGTAACACGTACAAAGTTTCTACACTCTTGGAGATCCTTCATCGAGGCATCCTCCATCAACATCTGCTAGCGCCTGACTCTGGTCCCGGGATTGGTACTCTTGAACAAGATCAGCCCCATCCCTGGAGATCCAGTCAGTGTATTTGTTGATGGAAAGAAAGTGAGGATTGTCCTTTGCAGAAAGATTTGAGTGGAAAACCTGGAAGAGTTACAATCAGTATATTGATAGTATGAGCAAATATGGCTCACAGATGCCCTATATCTTTTGACGAATGACAGAGGAAGTTCTGAGAGGTCCATTCTTCGAAGCTTAACAGACAGGTGGCTGAGTTCAGACTGGGGCAAAGGGCCATCGCTTCGCGTGGCAAATTACGAGGCCCTTTCACGTAGTCCAACTCGGGTTATGCAGAAGAGAGGGCGTTAAGCAGACCGATTTGGCACGCTAGCATGACCTTGTCCTGGTCCAGACCGAGTCTGGACATTCCGGTTGTCGGCAAGAGCAAAGACCGGTGGGATTTTGAGGTCGTGGTAAAATTTTTGAGGTCGACATAAGTTAACTCGGCCTTTAAGAGACCTCGTAACGATACTTAAATAGCTTGTCTAAAATCGAGTCTGCATAGATATCGTGGCTGTCATAAGTATACTTAATACGGTTGTGGTTTTGAGGATGTACCCAGTCCTACTACCACTGCGCACTGTGACTGGTGGCAAAATTATCTTCCCTATTTTTCAGGGAATTTTTACACGGCCAAATGCGGGAGGCAATGCAAAAGGAGCTGAATCAAACAAAAAATGATATGTGTCTATATGCAGTGCACTTGAAGTAACTAAAGGGAGCGGGCACAGTCCCCTGAGGGCAGGATTAGTGCTGACCCGAAGGCGGGACTATAAGCGATGGTGCAGGATCTCTAACCTTATTGGGATAATGATCCAAAGGGGTAGCGGGCCCCAGAAAGGCTGTACATGAACGTGTTGCACTCTTGAGACTACTTACACTCTTTAACAGAGAGAAAGTACTACTTACACTACTGAGTACTACTTACAGTTACACTATAATTGTATATACTCGCTCTCGCTTCTCCCGCTCCTGTTCCTGTTCCTGCTCCCCAAGTCAGACCCAATCACTTCGTCCCCGTATTCAATAAGCGTAGTTTCTCGGTACGTACATCCATATATTTCTAGCATCCAAAGACGAGTTACGATTACTCATCATGATGTGCATTTATAATATACTCTACAGGGCGGTCAAAACCAAGACTGGCGTAAGATTAAGAGGAGTGAAGAAGTACGTACGATATTTGATGTTCTTCATTTATGTAATACTGACACTCAGCCTGATTTCAAGGCTTGTGTCCGACCCACATGCATCATCGGTGGTGGGGTAAGTGGCTTTGTCTTTTCCTGGGTGTGTCTCTTTTACTCCCTGCAGCACCGTAGAGAGGTCGAAGGTGAAGGTGAACTTGAGCGGCGTAGCGCCTTTGGGGTACGTTTTTCTCTCTCTCTCTGGATTACCTTTTGGATCCATTGCTTATGCTCATGGAACTTGATACAATATACAGGGCTCTAGTGGTAAAAATGCCGACTGGTGATGAGGATGGTGTTCATTTCTGAACAATATTGAAGTATTAGCGTGGGCTTTGAGAGGAGGAATAGTAGTTAACTATGTATAACACAGGTGCAGACGAGACTCGGAAATGAAAGAGCTACATATACCATAGTAAACTGACGTCGAATGGCATGCGTTCGGACACGAGACACTGCAGTGAGTAGGACTGAGTCAACGGAGTGATACCAATGAGTGTTCTTCATTTATGTACTCAACCTCTTGCTCACTCCCTGCAGCACTGCAGAGGTCGACGATAATTGATTCCTTGTAAGTTGAAGTTGAAGAGCGTAGCTTTGGGGTTCCCTCTTCTTCATCATGAACTACCCTCCGAATCCATTGCTCATGGTATACAATATATGATATATCTTTCCCCCCTCTTTTCCCTTAGTTTTTTATTCTCTCGCTCACTGGTTCCCACTTACTCAAGAATTCCTTCGTTTACCCACCCGATCCCTCCCTCCCTCTGTATTATCTTCTTCTTCTTCTCACCCGAGTAAGTATTGGCAAACTTTTCCTGATTGGCAAGAGGGGTTTTTTTCCCAAAGTGATTTTCCCCTGCAGGAAAGTTTTTAATGTTACCTTTACCTTCGGCCATTCGTAGTACTAGTACTTCGCCACTGAATGTTTAATGTATCAGGGCCCAGGGCTCAGGGCTTATCCTCATCCTAATTAGATGTCACTTCTTTTTCGGGCGGCCTCATTACCATATTTGGGATTGCCGCGTTTCAAAGGCCTATTCATTTTTTCTTCTTCTTCATGCCCGTCGTCGACTCGCGTACGAAGACGAAGCCGGAGTAATTAGATCGATGAAACTTGAAAGACGCTGTGACCCTGTCCAAGTGCAAACCAATTGCAAGTGTTAGCTAGCTTTTAGCCTTTAAACTTGTCTATGTAGAATTTCGTCTCTAGGTGGCTTGTTGGAGCCTTTAGCACTTAGTATCACAATATTTTATTTTTACCGAATCCTCAGAAGTACCTGTGGCGATACTTACCTACCTACCTATTACGAGGCCCTTTTAAGGGACTCGTTCTTATAATCTGATGTTCCAGCGTGTGGTTATGCTCGATAGCTAAGGCCTGGACAGGTGTCGGTGGTGATTCGTATGAGTCGAACGACCAGCTGCACACCTCTTGGTATACTATATCGGCGTCCGACGCGGGCCCGGACTTTTTGATCGACGAAAGGCGTTGTGACCTGTCCAAGTGTCAACCAATTGCAAGTGTTAGCCAGTTTTAGCCTTTGAATTTGTCTATGAAGAATTTCGTCTCTAGCTTGGAGCCTTTAGCATTTAGCACTTGGTAGTAGTGAGTTACTACGTATCATGTTATCTTTTTTATTTATTTACCGGATCCTCAGAAAAGCGCCTTGATCTGTCCAAGTGCCAACAAGTTGCAAGCGTTAGCCAGCTTTAGCCTTTAATTTGTCTATATTTTCGTCTCAAGGTGACTTGTTGGAGCCTCTAGCACTTAGTAGTAGTACGTTACTACGTATCGCGATACTTTTTTTTTTTTACCAGATCCTTGGAAGTAACTGTGGCGATACTTACCTACCTGGGTCCTATTGGGTACGTATGCTGGTACTGATGTGGCGTCAGCTCCCGTGTCTGCGAGTGCCCGCTGGTAGAAAATGACAATCTGGCTCCGAGTCGAGACTCTCGACTGCAGGTATAAAAGCAGAGAGAGTTTTGCGAGGATTGCCAACCAACAACCTCCTTCCTACATCCTACCTCCTACCGCGTACAAAAATGTTCAATCGACTCAATGCTCTCCTCGTCCTGGCGTTGACCGCTGGCGGCCTCTTTAACGTGGCTTTCGCCGCTCCTGTTCCTGGTCCTGCCAGTGGTCCCCAAGCCAGTGTCAGAACCACTACCGCTGCCAAACGTTTTGAGGTACGTTGAACTTTCAAATTGGACTCAACATCTCAGACGATAGTAATGACTAATTCTACTCTCAATTAACGACTCCATAGAACCAAGGCTGGCGTAGGGATGAAGCTTTATACGGAAACCAAGGCTGGCGTAGAGGTGAAGATGGGGTAGATGTACGTGATAGTGATTCCCTCCAAGGTGAAGTTGAAGAGCGTAGCGCCTTTGGGGTACGTTTTTTTCTCTGAATTGCCTTCCGGATCCATTGCTCATGGTACTTGATACAATATAATTATACAGGGCTCTGACTGATGATGAGGATGGTATTCATTTCTGGGTTTTGGGAGGAGTAGTTTATATATGCGTCTATGTGACTAGTATTTAACGTTGGAGCTTGGTGTCAATTTCTAGTTCCTTGATTGGCAATTAATGGCGCAATACACGCATGGTTGTTATCATTTCAAAGTCTGAGGTATTTCACAAATCACAAGTGTGGCAGATGAGACTCGGAAATGAAAGAAAGGGATATATATACGATAAACTGACGTCGAACTTGTGGCATGGGTTTGGACACGGGACACTGCAGCAGTTGAGGACTCGGAAGGCCGAAGGAGAGGCAGTGAGCAGGTGGACTGAGTCAACGGAGTGATACCAAGGAGTTCTTATTTGATGTTCTTCATTCCTTTGAAATTGAAGTTGAAGAGCGTAGCTTTGGGGTACGCTTACCCTCCGCATCCATTGCTTATGGTCATGGTACTCAATACAATATACAGGTATAAATTCCACTGGTGATGAGGATGGTATTCGTTTTCTGAACAGTAGTGAAGCGCTAGAGTGGTATATCGTTGGTGTCAATCCCTAGTTCCTTGATTGGCTACAGCAATACACGCATGTTTGCTACCATTTCAAAGGTATTTCACAAATCACACAATGAAAGAGCTATACCATAAACTGACGTCGAACATGCGGCCAGACAGCAGCTGAGAAGAAGCAGTGAGTAGGACTGAGTCAACGGAGAGATACAAACGAGTTCTTTTTGACGCTGGAATGGGCATCAGAAAGACCAATCAATGATGTGGATGTTCTCGAAGATACAGCTATCGGTGCCGTGGATAGGAGTCAAGGGGGCGCCAAAGGGTCCATGAAGATCACATGACGTGTCCACGAGGCCATGGGGAGGTCGCGACACACGACTAAACTGGGTTCTTAACTGGACATTGTCTTCCCCCCATTTGTAGAACATGACCCACTAAGCAACACCAAAGCAATGTCCAATGATACCCAAAGGGCCGACCAGATAGCGTTCCATTTCTATACCAAACTCTTTTTTGTTGTCAATCATGCACGGGCGACTGCAACGACAACGACGACGACGACGACAAAGGTCGATAAATGGGTGCGTTGTTACTGCTTTCGTTGTGTGAAGTGTTGACCGCGGTGCAGTTCAACCTCGAAACGCCAGACTCGGACCTCTTCACCAGAGACGCCAGAGACCGCTACAAGTCCATTTCGTCATATATCGCTACCACCGGCTTCGTTTCAGTCCCTCCTCTCGAGATACAGGTCCTCCTCACCATCCCCGAACTCAACACAAACCAGGTCCTCGTCTACATCTCGCCCGACTCTTCCCGGATACGAGTGGAACCTACGCCGAGACATGTGTTGCTTGAGAAATGGGTGTTGGAGTTTACCCCCAGGATGTCGAGGTCGGGTGGGAGTGGTATAGGCTCAAGAGAAGAAGAGGAAGAAGGAAGGGTTGCGCTGTCGACGATATACAAGCACGGTATTCCGCTCTTTAGAAGTCTATACTCTCTACTGCGGATTTTACCTGCTTGGAAGGTTGCAAAGCGGTTGAAACGAAGGGTCGGTGGTGCTGGTGCGGGAAATGGCATGTCGGTCGTCGTCAGAGTTGGTGAGAGTGGTGCAAGAGACTATTTAGATTTCGGTTAGTCCGTACTGCTACTACTAATGCCATAATACTCATTTCTACTACAGGTACTCCTCCTCAATCCCCTTCCACACCTCCGTTACCAACCTCAACCCACGCCTTCCCACCCGTCCCGCATCCCCTAGGCACGCTCACTCTCACATCCACCTACCTCTCCAACCCTTCATTTCGTATAGACGAATTGGAATCTCTCCTCTCAAGTCGTTTCTTATCACTAGAAAGGGAGGAAGAACTCCGAGGCGGGGATGGTCGCGTGGGAGGTGGTTTCGTCCCGACGTTGGTGAAGAACCAGTACCAACAACAACAGCGAGATAGTCTCGTCAGTGGTGGTGGGACACCTGGTTCTCTCCCCATCAGAACGAGTCTACCAAAGTCACCACCGAGGGATATACGTTATCAACCGTCGTATCTCCAAGGCGTCGCTGGTGGTGGTGGTGGTGGTAGTTCAGAACGACAGAGAACCTACTCTGACGCTGAAAGTATTGCGGAACGATTCGTCTTACCCAGCTCCTCTGCTTCCTCTACCTCATCCCAAACAGGCCCTGGTGCTGGTGCTGGTGCTGGTGCTGTCCCTTCACGTAGAACCAGAACAACATCCAATCTCTCCAACATGTCCGTCTCTCCACCTCGGGATCCTTCCAGCTATGTAGCAAGAGAACGAGATAGAGAACGACCCCCGTCGATTTCGTCTAGACCTGTGTTTCCAGTTCTTGGTTCTGGGACTGGGACTGGGGCTGGGACTGGAACGTTGTCGAGATCCCCACCACGAGCAACAATCCCTCTTCCTCCACATTTACCCCTCTCAATGCCAGTGACGAGAGCTTCGTCTACTGCACCTGGTGGGGTTGGGATTGGGATTATGGACCCGGGGTCGCAGTCGCAGTTGGGCGGACAGTTGGGTAGATTGAGGAAGGAGAGTGCTACTGGCCTTGGAGTTGGAGTTGGAGGAGGAATAGGAATGAAATCGGATTCATATGTCCCTACGCTAGCTACTACTGGGACTGGGACGTCTAGTACGGCGTTTCCAACTTTACCGACTTTACAGACTCTACCGATCCCAAACCTTCCTCCCTCAGCATCCTCGTCACCTTCCAACATCTCCAATATCCATATCCCTGTATCGGTGTCGGCGTCGTCGATGTCAAGTTCCCCACGAACCCGTCCAACACTAATAAATCCTTTCAAGAGTAGTACTCTCGCTGCAGGGTCAGCAGCAGCATCAACAGCACCTAGTGCGACGACGAGTACTACTAATCTACCTGGGACTTTATCAGTAGGAGGAGGAGGAGGAGGAGTAGCACCGCCATCATCATCATCATCGTCTTCCTCCCCTGCAGGGTTGAGTTTGTTACGTCAAGCTGCTCAAGCACAGGCTCAGGCTCAGGCTCAAGGACAAGGACAACCAGGAATCGGAATTCCTTCGCCCGTGTCGCCTTCTCCTTCAATGGGTATGGGTATGGGTATGGGCATCGGTCCCGGTCCCGGTGGTGGTCTACCTGGCTCCCCATCCCCTCGAAGCTACGTTACTACTGTAGGCAGTTATCAAAGCCATCATTCTCATATGTCGCATATGTCTCAACATTCGCATCATTCACATATGTCTCAGCACTCGGATGGGGATGGTAATAAGGATAGGGATAGGGAAGGTGGTAAGGATAGAGATAGGAGGTTTTCGACGGAGAGTATTGGGAGTGGGAGTGGTAAGCTTTTTTTTTTTTTTTGGTTGTTGGATAGAATGCTGAACTGACACCTCGCTGTTTTTTCTTTCTTTTCTCGCCTTCATGTTATCCTCAATATCAACACACGCATACCGCATGTGGCTGTTCGTCAATGCAGGCCACGCAGGCATAGCCATCCCTACACGTAAACGTTACTCTTCGTCTTTCGGTCACCGATATGCTGCTCAGGGTGCTGGGGGTGCTTCTGCTGGATCTGGGTCTGCGGGATCTGGATCTGGATATGCTTCTGCTTCTGCTTCTGCAATGGGGACTGGGACTGGGACTGGAGCAGGTGCAGGTACAGGTGCAGGGACAGGCGTAGGTGCTGGGAGTGGGAGTGTTGGATCTGATATTAGTTCATCCGGACATGGCGTAGTAGTGCCTCAGCCTGGGAGTCTAGGACGAGGAACGGGTACACCGGCTAGTTTTGGGAGTTTGGGACGGGGTGGAGGGGTTGGGGTAGGGAGAAAGGGTAGTTTGAGGAGTCTGGGTGGTGGTGAAGATGGAAGTGGAAGTGGGAGCAGGGTGAGTACTTTTTTCTTCTTGGGTAGCGATGACTGATTGACTGATTCACATTTGGTTGGCCTCTTTTTTTCTTTTTCTTTTTTTCTGCGAATTTTTTACTTGGAATTTTTACTGTGAAACCAACAACGACGACGCCAACACCAACACCAACACCGACGACAATAACAACGATAACAAAACAAACAGTCTACACATCCATTATCCCAACAAACGAACCCAACAGACCCTCTTCCTCGAACCACCTCCAACTCGTCCAGACCAGGTTCTCGACCATCGTCTCGTCCACCCCATCCATCCCATTCTCCCTCTCTTCCGCCTATCACTACATCCTTCAGGTCTCAATCCTCCTCAAGACCACCTTCACGAGTTGGTGGTACAACAACATCCAGACCCACATCCCGACCTTCCTCTAGACCTCCATCAAACCCACGTTCCGCCTCTGCAAGTTTCTTATCTACAAAGACTGACGATGACGATATTTCGGAATTTGTACAAGAGATTGATGTGTCGTTGGGGAGACCTCTTGGTGGGGGTGGTGTTGGTGTTGGTAGGCTTGGTGCTCCTCCAGTACGTGGACTTGGACTTGGACTTGGAGAACGAGGTCCGCTTGGAAGTGGAAGTGGTAGTGGTAGTGGTAGTGGGCTCGGTCTTGGTCATAGGAGGGGTTATTCCGAAGGAGAGGCTGTGGAGGTTGATTTTGGGAATGCGTATCTTAAAGCGAAGGAGAGGTATTGGGCGGAAAGGATGAGGTTGGGGTCAGCAGAAGGTGATACAGATGTAGAGGTAGAGGTAGAGGCAGAGGCAGAAGGAAGTAGAGGCAGGTTGGGAGGAGTACCGATGAATCGGGATAGAGATAGGACGGTTACGAATGATTGGCCGGGAAGAGCTGCGGTGGTTACGACGTCACCTACTGGTATGATAGAGACGAAGACGACGACAGCAGCAGCGACATCTCCAAGTAGAGCTGCTACGTCATCCGCTGGTGCCAGTCCAAGCTCTACCTCTGCTCGTGTTGTCGCGACACGTCCAGGTCCTGACACTTCATCTCCATCAGAACCGACTTTAGCCTCGTCTCCACCACTTGGAACTGTTCCCATGCTCACTTCGGGATCTGAAATAGATGAGAAACTGAGAAGGATGAACGAAGCGTTTTTTGCTAGCTTGGATACTTTTGGAGGGTCAGGGTCAGGGTCGGGGTCGAGGACGAGGAGGACGAGAGCTGGTGTCAGTGAGAGTGGGAGTGGTGGGGCTGGGGCACCGTCAGTTAGCGGTGGTGGTGGTAACGCCCAAAGCCATGAAGAAGCTCAATCTGAAGGCGACTCACCAAAGTCTACGAGGTCACGAAGAAGCATAAACACGATTTCTTCCACTTCTAGTGGGAGTACTACGGTTGGACCCAGTGGAGCTAGTACGATTAGGATGGGGATGGGTACGAGTACGAGTATGGCTTCTGCTTCGGCCTCGGGGTCGACTTCGACTGCGACTTCTACCCCTGCTAGTCCAAGTGAAGGCAGGAGCTCGAGGGCATCAGGTCCAGGTCCAGTACAACACTCGCCTTCACGGCCTCGTATCCCGAGTTTGCTTAGAGGTGGTGTGGAGAGGTTTGAAGCGGCATCTAGGGAAACAGAGAGAGATTATACGTACCCAGCCTTTACACCACATGGATACACGTATCGCGACTCGCCCGTAACGCCTCAGACGCCTCAGTCTCAGAGTCAGATTGGTTCTAGAACGGGTTCAAGTTCGTCTGAGTCCGGTCAAGGCTCGCAGGAGGTCATCGGGAAGCTTGAGTTGGGTGGTCCATCGTCTGGAAGAGGGGCTGCTTGAGATGTTGAGATGTGTGTAGTAGTTGCTGGTCAGGTCAGCTTGGGATGCGTTTATGCATGCCTGTTGGATCAGGAGAAGGGAGGGATGATGGAGAAGGGGTTGTGGTTGAGCTGCCGGGGGATTTGCATGGGCAGAGAGAGAATGGACATCGTCTACGTGTCACTCAGGTTGCATTTATTAGGACTATAGAGGCAGCATCATGCATGTGCTTCTAAAGCCAACACGATGCAGCTCGTTTAACCGGATCAGCGTTGGGGACATGTGATGCTTGTGCTCTCCCAGACACTGGGTCAAAGTAGCCATTGGAGTGAAAGACTTTTCTTTCTTTCACCTGGGACCCTGTTCATTCCGTTTGTCATTAGGAGACCATGCGGACCTGTTAGCGCGATGTTCTCCCGTCCTTTGAGTAGAAACTCGGTGCGTTTGACCGAGCATGGAAACTTCTACATACATCCATCTCCTCACATTGCTTCACCCCACAACGTCATTGCTTCTTCAAGTTCTTTCGGCAGACCCTCTCTTGTACTCCTTTATCTCTCTGTTCCATGATTTTTATGACTGTATCTGGACCTCATCATGATTTTCTAGTCTCTCTCATATCTTCGCTGTTTCTCATACCATCATCCATCGTCTGCTCTCGTCACTGTCGCGTCGCAGCATAATCTAATTCTTTTATGCGAACCTTACCTACCTACCTACCTACCTACATCTCACCACGTATTACCTATCTTCCTCTTCTCTCGCTGCTCTTCTGATCATATTCTCCACTATCCACACATTCTCTTTCCCACTTCTCCGAGTCTCCCACTTTATACATTGGTTAACGTTCCTCGTTACATTCCGCTACTTACTACTACTGCTGGTGTTTTTGCTTTTCTTTTCTTTTACCTTTTTTTACATTTTATATTCTCGCTTGTCTCAAATCACTCTCATCTCTCTCTCTCTCATCACGCATTTGTTATGTAGCACCTATGTCACTCATATCCATCCATACTTATCTGATCTCAAGTGGTATAATTGCAATAATATGGGCTTGACGATTTGACTTTGACTGTCTTCCTTCTTTCACCACCAAGTTTACTGAAGTCCAAGCACATATCATATCGTATACGAGGAATGTCATGCTGAAAGTTCAAGACGAAGGGGAGTAACAGTGGCACGGCCAAAGATATCAAAAAAGTACTGCAAGTAGGCGTGAACGATCTCTTCTTCAAACCTTTGTAATTGAGCATCATTCAACAATGCGTTCTCCTGAGCCCCCTTCAAATCCCGAAATCGCTCTTCGAACTTCGGCCAGTCCTTCATTACGTCTCGCAATGCAAATAAAACTGCCTTTCAAATTAGAGGCACTGCCGAGGCAAACCCTTCATCTGAGCAGTTGAAACCCACTACAAGCATGTTGGTCATGTCAGTGCCCTGGAAACAATCACGGAGACGTTGGGAACGATGTTGAGATTCAACAGGAGTCAGGGATTTTGAGACGATGGCTTTATCCAGGGCAGCCAGCTCGCAACGGAAGTTAAGATGAGACAACTCGTATATAATTTCCCGGACAACGGCATCTGGAATATCCGCAGGCCGAGAAAAAGAAGAGCTTCTCCATGAGACTGTCGCAGGGGGATGTTCCAGGTTCACATTGACACTGGTAGAAAGCAGACAGTTGGCGAGGAACTCACGGGCAGACACTTTCTGGGAAGCAGTTTTGCCTGCCTTTGAAGACGAAGCTGTCAAGGTTGTCGTTACACTCGATAACCACCCAAGTCACACAATACGAGAAAGTCGGTCTACAAGAGAATAGATTGATCAAGAGAGATAGAGAGATAAAGAGGTAGAGGGAAAGTAAGCTGACTAGGCTCTACACTGCGTAGTAAAAGTACGGAGCGGAGACGAAGTGAACGAACTAAGGAATAGGTTACAAGGATCACAGGTATATAAGTAAAATATGAACAGATGGGAAAGAGTAAGTAATAATAGATGGTATCATGTGGAAATGTCAAGGGCGAGAGAATAATAAGTCAAATATGGATAGATGTAGTACTGGATCATACGGAGTGATTGACAGTGAGAATATCCATGGAGATAGGGATCGGAGGGGATAAGAATGTGAGTCATAGATCTAGAGAGATGGTAACTATAGACTATGATGAGAAATGGTTGATGTTTATGGGGTTAGAGTGGGAAGTAGATAGTTAAGGGAAAAGAATAGAAAGGAAATGAATAGGCGGGGAGCGATTCATGACATTACCCCCTCTTTAGGACGAGCTTTCACCGGAGCTCGGCAAGCCAGTCTTCCAATGCTCCGCCCATTGTCTGCGGAGTCGTCTGTCTACATCCCCCTGACTCAGCCAATATTTGTCCCAATCTATGGTGTAGTTTCCAATCTCCCATCTAGGGTCGTTCCAGTCTAAGTTCCCCCACTCCGTTGTGTTGGTAGCCGTTCCCCACCCCCCCTCCATTGTCATCCATGTTCCATTGTACAACGTTGTCTGCCCCCCATATGCTGGCGTCTCCCCATCCTAGATTTCCTCTATGTTCTGCACGTAGCGACGTCCATTGTACCACACAACGGGCTTTATGTCCTCTGCCCAATCTGCACCGTCCTGGTCCGTCCTCTCCTCCCCACGTGCAGCGTTGACACCCATTATGAGGTCCTGCGTGTTGTTTTGCCATTCGGCATCGACGTCCGGAGCGGGTTCCATAGGTGCAGTGTCCCCTGTTGGTTGGGAGCGTGTCGTTCGCGGTGGTGTCGATGGAGGAAGTGGTTGACATGGCTATGATGGAGGTGTAATATGAGGTGAGCAAGGTGAAACTGGTAGGATGTGGTTGAGTTCTGTCCTTCTTCGTTGTGGAGAGGGGTCTTTTATACTTGTTTGTCTGTATGGAGGGAATTTTAAATGGACGGTCAAGTTGTCCTCGAAGATGGTTTTGACAGTAGACGCCGTTAACGAGGGAATGCGATCGATGAGTGATGACAAAAGTCTGAGTTCGATTGCCGAGTGGGGTGTGAAGGTGGGCATAGGATACCCACGGTTCGTAACAGTGTTTCTCCTCGGAGTTGTGCTTTTGCTTGAAGCACACGGGTACTTCGCCATATGTCTTCCATGGCGATTCCTAGTGAACGCACCGTTGTTCCCAGGCGTATCAGGTTCTTGGGTTGATATGCATCTGGATGTTGTTGATGGAAGGTCTCAATCATCTCCTTCACCTTCATCAATCCTGACGCTGGTTCCCATGAATTTTCCGAGTCAGCATAATCCAACCATTTGACAAGGTATTGTACTTCCCGTCGGTTTCTCGTTGGTTTTGAATCTAGAATTGCTTCCACATCATATTCGTTGTCTTCGGGTAGCAGCTCAGCAGGTTCTCCTGGGTAGTTCACTCCGTGGGCCTCGGTCTCTTTGTACGGCGATAGGAGTGAGGCGTGGAACACTGGATGAATGCGCCAGCCATTCGGTAATTTGAGTCGATAATTGACTTCACTGATAACGTCAGTGATTTCGAATGGTCCGTGACGACGATTTGCCAACTTAGCTTTTGGTCTCGTCGTTTTCAGATTCTTCCCGTCCAGCAACACTTTATCCCCAACCTTAAACTTCACCCCTTCGTTCCTGTAGTCCTTGTTTTGCTCTTTCATCAGTTCAGCCGCCGTCGCCAGACTTGCTTTTAGTTCTTCTCGAATTGTATCCAAGTTCTGGAGGCGTTCTTTGACTTTTGGCACGTGTGAAGTTGGATTGATGGAAGGGAATAGTCGGGGCAAAAATCCATGGAGTAATTCAAATGGCGATTTCCCAGTCGCTGAGTGAACCCGGGTATTATGACAGAATTCGGCGTATGGTAGGTATTTGACCCAATCGTCTTGACGATAGTTACAGAAGGTTCGAAGGTATTGTTCCAATTCTTGATTGAACCTCTCTGTTTCTCCGTCTGTCTGCAGATGATAAGCTGTACTAAGTGCCGAAGTGATACCTAACTTAGCGTAAATGCCTTTCATCACTTGGCTTGCGAATTGAGGTCCGCGGTCAGATATCATTTTATCCCATAAGCCATACCGTCGCCAAGTGTTGTCGAACAATAGGTCGATTGTTCCGTTGCTGTCAATATCTTTTCTGCATGGAGAAATGACAACTGTTTTTGTTGAACGGTCGACCGTAACGTGAATTGCATTGAAGCCGTCACATTCTGGCAGGTCCGTGATGAAGTCAGTTGTAATGGTACCAAAGGGCCGTTCCGGTATTTCGTTCGGGATTAAGGGTACATGCGCAGGGTGGTTGTTTGCCTTGGTTAACTGGCAGGTAGCGCATTCTTCAACGTAGCTGCGAACGAATACTGACATACCCGGCCACCAGAATTCTCTGCTGACGAGTTCGTATGTTTTGAATCGTCCTGGGTGACCTGCAGTAAGGCTGTCGTGATGCATTTTAACGATGTCCCGTCTGAGTTGTTGATCGTTTGGGACGTAGATCTTCCCTCGGAACAAGATGATTCCGTCTTCGTAGTTCCATTCCTGTAAATTCTTTGCCAACGCGCGTGGTCCGTTGTCAAAGATAGTTTGTAACGCACTCATGACTTCAGCATCCTTATCCGGACACTCCTTAATCCGCTTTTTCAACTCCGCATCTCCTATTGTGGTTACCGTTCCTGGTCGTGTCGCTCGAATTCTGAAGAATCTAGGGTCAAGCAAGACCCTGTCTTTGTTGTTGTTTTCGACCCCCTCTTTATGGTCTGATCTCCGAGAAAGTGGGTCACTTCGATTCAGATTTCCAGGTTTATGGGTGAGCGTAAAGTCGAATCTGGTCAGGAACAAGGCCATCCTTGCTTGCCGTCGGCTGAGTTTTTGAGCCGTGGTGAAGTATCTAAGGTTGTCGTGATCGGTCAAGATTTCGATGGTGTGCGGCCCTCCTTCCAGGTAGTGCCGCCAGGCTTCAAGTCCACGTATGATCGCTAGCAGTTCTTTGTCATGAATGTCGTAATTCCGTTCGGTTTCGGATAATGCTTTTGACAGGTAGGCTACTGGGTGCCATTTGCCATCCGATCCTTGTTGTTGCAGGATACCTCCTGTGGCGTAATCTGATGCATCAACTTCCACTCGGTACGGTTTAGAATGATCAGGCATGAGAAGAACTGGTGAAGTCGTGAACGTATCTTTGAGTGCCTGGAAGGCCCTTTGAGCTTCCTCGGACCATTTCCATGGATGTTCCTTTTTCGTGAGGTCGAACAGTGGTCGTGCGATTTTTGAGAAATCTCGTATGAAACGATGATAAAAGTTCCCAAAGCCGAGGAATGACTGTACGTCTTTGACGTTCCGTGGGACTGGCCATTTAGTTACGCCTTCGACCTTGACTGGATCCATCGCTAATGTGTTATGTGACACGATGAGGCCAAGGAATTCTACTGAGTCGGTTTTGAAAGTGCATTTCTCCGGTTTAGCGTATAAGTCGTTATCATGGAGTCGTGCCAGTACTTGTTTTACCATGTATCGATGTTCTTCTAGTGATTCCGTGAATATGAGAATATCGTCCATATAGATTACGACTTTTCCAGAGTCAATCAGGTCCTTGAATAGAGTGTTCATCATCGCTTGGAATGTGGCTGGAGAGTTCATAAGACCGAAAAACATCACCGTTGGCTCGAAGAGACCGCGGTTGGTTTTGAACGCCGCTTTCCATTCATCTCCCTTCTTGATACGTACGTTGTTATATCCCCATCTAAGGTCAATTTTGGAAAATATTCGTGCCCCCTTGAGTTTGTCTACGAGTTCCGATATAAGTGGTAAAGAGTATTCGTTCTTGACGGTCCCCTTATTTAGGGCATGGTAATCCTGTACTGGTCGTAGTTTTCTGTCTTTCTTTTTTACAAAGAAGAAGGGACTTGCCATAGGAGACTTCGACGGTCTTATGTACCCTTTCTCCAAGTTTTCCTTGATGAATTCATCGAGCTCCTTTTGTTCATTTGGGGATAACGGATATGTTTTGCAAGGGCATGGTTCAAAGTCCGATTTTAACTCGATAGCATGATCCCATTCGCCACGTTTCAGTAATCATTCTGAGGTTTGTTTGTCAAAGACTTGTAGGAACTGATGATACTGCGAAGGAATCTTATCTTTAAGAGGTACATCGACCTGAACGTTCTGAGCTGCTTCTGCGAGTTCTTGTGCTTTCGTAGAACCCGCACGGATGTTCAGATCCGGTGTCCCTGATGCTTCTTCATCGAATCTTTCCTCTTTCCCTAACAATTCTTCCATTACGTCCTGTTCCCATTGTTCTGGGATCGTATCTCTCCCGTAGTCATCTTCGGTAAAGATTGCGGTTTCTTCTGAATTTTGGTGGAAGGATCGAATAGGAATTCGACGACGTCGCCCTGCAATTTTCGATTGGGCAATTGGTTTGAATCGTCCAACTGGTTCTATCCACCTGACTTGGTACTCCTTGTGGTGGGTTCTTGGATTGGTGATTGTGGGTTTCAAGGTTTTAGTTTTCAAATGGAGAACGGGAGGTTTTGCTGTGATACATGTTTCTGGGCATCTAGTCATGTCTACCCATGAGTCTGACCAGTCTATATCTGGATTATGTTCTTCCAACCAGTCGGTACCGAGGATTATATCGTGATCCCCAATGTCCGTTACATAGAATTCGGCCTGTTCTTCGTGGTATGCCTTGTTGTCTCGAGAATAGATACGAAGATTTTGGATAGTGTATTCCCGTACCCATCCCATGGTGTTTTCAGAGCTGTCAACGTTTCGAACTGGGAACGGGTTTTTGATAGGAAGGAGGGTAAGTTGATTTCTTTGTGCGAATTGACTGTTAATGATTATGCCTTCTGCACTGCTGTCTATTAGGGCGTTTGCGTCGATTTTTCTGCCAGTAATTTTGCCGATTAGTTCAGTTTTGAGTGTGATTGATGGTATCTGTTTATTGCGAGTGATTGCTGACATTCTTATTTCTGAAGGAAGGGTTCGCTCACAAGAGGGGTATAACACACTATATCGATTGTTCTTTAACTGTCCGGTGTACTGTTTTACTCCTACTGACGACGTAGCAGAGGAGTGATTTAAAAATCCAATTTAGACATAATGTCCTTCAAATAGACGGTTGCTTGTTCCTTTTCTTCTCCTTCTAATCCTTTAACCCTATTAACCATGTCGGAAATGTCCTTGATCGTGTTTCTAAATGAGGATGCCTGAGATACTGTTACTGGTGGTGGAGATGCGGTTTCGGCTGTTTGAATAGCACGAGAGGGGAAGGTTCGGGAAGTGTTCTGAGACAACGTCCTCGGGAATGTTGGACATTCGTTGCTCATGTGTCCAGTTTGTCTACATGCAAAGCATGCTCCTGCTTTTCGGAGTCGGTCCCTTTCATCAGGTGTCAGTTTAGGTGGCAGATTGAAAGACGAGTTAGCACCTGATCCCATGAGCGCATTGACGCTTGCTACCGTTCTCCCTTGAGACGGACCCGGATTACTCTTCGACGTTGAAGTAGTTTTCCAACGTCCCTGTCTTTCTCATTCCTTCAGCCACTCTAAATGAAGTTCTACCGCTCTTTCCTTATACTCGTCGAAGTCATCCCATTTTGGATACGTTCTTCCAACTGCTTCTCGGAGTTTGGATGGTAACCCGTCCTGATAGAATTCCAACAATGCTGCTTCTCTGAATTCGGACTCTTCTCCATATGTGTCGAAGATGCTGTTGTAGCTGCTGATATCCGTCCCCTTCATTCTGGCAAACTTGATCTTCGTCCTGGCCACATCTTCTGAGGCTAAAGGTTTGAAGTCCTTTTTGAATCTATCACGTATCTGTTTTAAAGTTATCCATCTCCATTGGTTTGGTGTAGTCGCCAACTCCTTGTTTTCCTCATCTGCATCTTGTTCCGTCAATCTCTGCGTTGCCCAATCTCCTCCTTTTTCTCCCGTGAAGAATGACAGGAATAATGAAACCTGACTTTCCTCAGTTGGGTACTTCCCTTTATTCATGCGTAGATAATTATTAAACTGGGCCAACCATCGTTTTGCCTCGCTACGTTCTCCGTTGAAGGGATCCGGTTTTCTCCCTCGTTCAGAAGTTCCGTTCGACCCGATAGGAGGTGTATCGGCCATCACTGAGTCATTCGGGTCTGATGGGTCTGGAGAAGGAGGTGTAGGGGGGTGACGAGGGGCTACGGATGGTCCTTCGGCGGATGGAATGGTGGGCGAAGAAGGTGGGGAAGTGGGGTCATTTGGTTCTGATGGGTTATTGGAAGGTGTTTCTGGTACTGGGTTGGGTTCGGAAGGTTGGTTGGTAGGTGTAGAGGTCCCCTGGCCTGATCTGGTTCTAGGTTTTCGATGTGCCTTTTGAATTGCAAGTTCTTGGAGCTGGGTTATAACGTGTAACCAACTCGGGAGTTCTACGTCAGTGAGTCGCTGAGTGTTGTATCTGTTCAGGCAAGGTTGTGCACTACATGGAACCCAAGGATCATTGCTGTTTTCAGGGATGTAGCAGGCGTCTTGGTTTGATGCGGGATGGAATACGTGTGGTCAGTTGGCACAACGGAGTTTCGGATCTGCAGATGCGGACCGTTGCTCAGTCATACACTGATTTTTATGAAAGGTAGTTGGGTCCTAGGATATAGGAAGATGCTAGGCCATATTCGGGGGGAGGTGCTAATGGAGAGTAGTCGACGTGTTCTTTGAGGAATAAAGGTCCTTTAATCTGAACCACAGTTTCTCCTGTATCGAAGTCCTCTTTTACTGTTATGTACGAGAATGTTGAGAGGACTACGTCACCTGAGATAAGTTTCCACACCCAACGTCTTGTGCAAACGAAGTGTCGGTCGAGACTCCAAGGATCCGTTCGTAGTTTTCTTCCGTGGGAGACCGCGTATTCAGAGTACAAGAGGTAATGGGGGAGGGGAAATGGAATCCGTTCGTAGTCACGAGGAGTTTCAGGAGGTTCGATACAAATTCGGGGGCGTGGGGTAGACAGAGTGAAAAAGGATTCTTTGGATTTCAATTACAGAACCGGTCGACCACCTTACTCGGGTTTAGCGAGTCTGGTATTACGTCTCGAGACTGTGTGGACGGGGGATGACCTCGTGTAACTGCTCCTTGAGTAGTTCACGCCTGCCAACCTGTGAGGCTCCTCACACAGGGTAGAGATGATGGGCTTTGGGGCACCGTAGGGGAGGGATAGGATAATGGGAAGGTTTAATATAATGGAAGGATTTGTGAGGTGGGTGTATGGGAGTTCGTTCAAGTGTCAAGGTTATCGTTACACTCGATAACCACCCAAGTCACACAATACGAGAAAGCTGGTCTACAAGAGAATAGATTGATCAAGAGAGATAGAGAGATAAAGAGGTAGAGGGAAAGTAAGCTGACTAGGCTCTACACTGCGTAGTAAAAGTACGGAGCGGAGACGAAGTGAACGAACTAAGGAATAGGTTACAAGGATCACAGGTATATAAGTAAAATATGAACAGATGGGAAAGAGTAAGTAATAATAGATGGTATCATGTGGAAATGTCAAGGGCGAGAGAATAATAAGTCAAATATGGATAGATGTAGTACTGGATCATACGGAGTGATTGACAGTGAGAATATCCATGGAGATAGGGATCGGAGGGGATAAGAATGTGAGTCATAGATCTAGAGAGATGGTAACTATAGACGATGATGAGAAATGGTTGATGTTTATGGGGTTAGAGTGGGAAGTAGATAGTTAAGGGAAAAGAATAGAAAGGAAATGAATAGGCGGGGAGCGATTCATGACAGAAGCTGTCGAAGAGTCCTGAGCGATGAAGTCGCCGTTCAACAGTGGTCGCCATATAGAATTGGGAATGAGGGTGGGGGAAGGTTGAGTTACTTGGAAAAGAAGGATATCACGAAACTGCAGGTAGTTCCAGCAGTAAATGCGGGTTTTCTCAGTTTTGGTGACAGAGACGAAGAGGATGGGATCAGGAAAAGCAAACCTGCCCTGCACTGGGTCCAGAGGGTATTCCTGGTTGACTCGGGAAAGGGCTGAAGCCCAACGAGGTGAGAATGGAGGAAACAATGGATGACTTGGGAGTAACCACTTGTCATGTCCAGTGGGTTTGACCGGCTTCTTGGACTTTTTTGAATCTATTTCATAATCAGTCAAGATGTATAAGGTGAAAATATAGATAGAAACCCTTACATGGGGCTGACTGATTCCGTTCTGGCAGGGTACGGTCAGGTCCACGAAGAACTGTCGTTGAAGGCGCTGCTATAGCAAGACGACTCTCCTGAGAGGACTCAAAAGGAGATTGAGTGTTGAAGACGGCGTTCATGTGATCCTGGATTGCGTTGTACTCCCGCTGAGTGTCTGGAACACTGCAAAAGATGACCAGCTCAGGATATGGCGAATCCTGGCAACAAACAACCCGAGCAGAGACCAAGCTGGCTAGCTCGCCTACAGAGACTGATGGAACATCCTGTACTGGACGGAGGAACCAAAACGGAAGTCCTGCACGAAACAGAAGTTCTGCATGCTGGAGGTTGGAGGTGTAGGCACCGATAACTGGTGCTGGCACTGTAGCAGAGCTTCCATCTTTCTGCCCTTCCATCCGCGGGCGGAAAACCTCACAATACTCTAGCAGGGCATGCAGTTCAAGGAAGAGACACTGCACAGAAGCAATGGTGTAACCCATCTGCCGCTGACTCATGAGTAGGGAACTGAGGCGAACAGTACACTCATGGAGGGATTGAGAGTAATGTCGGGCTAGTTCTATTTCAGTTTGATTACTGTGGCGAGTAAGAAAGTTATCACATCTAGCACGTAATTCTGTGACCAATTCCCTCAGCTCCAAAGCCCTCTCCACCTTCAGTTTCCCCAAGCCGGTCCCCACACCCCAACGCTCCTCAACAAAGAACTCTGGTTTGGGAATCCACCACATGAGATCGAACTTGTGGCCTGACGGCGGCCTGCGAAGAATGCAAGCAAGGTGGCAGAGGGGAAGGCACTATTGCTGTGGCCATTGAAGATAGTCATCCTCTCCAAAACAAAAATCTTGACGCATCTTCATCTCCACGATGGGACTGACGGCATAAATAGCCAAATTGCGGTACGGTGTGGTGAAAAAAAAAAACGTCCCCCAGGAAGGACAGCAGCCAGAGAGGCATCATGGGGAGTAACGGGTGAAACTGTGTCTGCACAGGACATAAGTGTTAAATACAAGAAAAAAAAGAAAGAAAGAAAGTAAGCAACACACCCTTGCTCTGCTGGTGCAAGAGGAGGTTGTGGTTCTTATCGAGTTCTTCAGCTGTAGGAAGGGGTCTTGCAGATGAACTGGCCGCAGCTCTCCCCTGGGTTATCGAGTAGTGTTAGTATCAACGTCAGGTAAAGGGTAATTGTCACGAACCTCGGTAGTTGACTTGTGGTACCGTTGCATAGTTTAGAATAGCCTGTGATACAGTTATGTAGGACTGTATCGCAGGCAAAAGAGAAGGAATATCAGTAACAAGAAAACCCAATGAAAGAGGACACAACTCACTGTAAAATAAGTGATAATCTAGACAGAGACACAGAAGGCCGTAACACAGTGCAGACACTCAAAAGTGGCTGCACAAGTACAACTGACCCAAAGGTACAGTTGCCAGTGACCAAAAGAATTCAAGTCACTAATTGTAGGGCACTATCAGTGTTGGAGGTCCTGAGGTAGGAAAACTTGAGTTGTGCTGTTGAGGAAGCTGGGTAGGCTGTCAAGGGAGCAGGGACGGGAAGGCGCTGTCAAAGAAGCCGTTGGGCAGTCGAGGAAGCGCTGATGAGGTAGAGATAAACTTTGGAAGGAAAGGTCTGGAACAGGCTTTGTCAGCAGTTCCCAAGCCATGTGTGTGATGTCTCATGTCACGCCGACTTTTCCATCCAAGTCCAGCAACCAGCCTCGTCCCTCTGGGCTGGCTTCTGGCTCAGTGACAGCCTAACGGCTTCCTCGTTCGCTCTCACTGCTCCCTCAACAGCCTACCGAACAGTAATGGCTTCCTCGACAGCATACCCTCCAGCTTCGCCTCCAGGATCCTGCCTCATAGCACCCTGCAACCAGTGACCTGAATTCTTTCGGTCACTGGCAACTGTACCTTTGGGTCAGTTGTACTTGCACAGTTACTTTTGAGTAGCTGTGCTGGGTCACGGCAATACTACTGGTATACGCTTGAAGTTATGTATACGGTGCGTTTTCCTTCCTTCCCTCATTTGTTGACCATTATCTAGGTACTGACATTCCTTCTCATTGGTCTGCATCACAGGTTGTGCGGCTGTCCCAGCCGTCCCAGCCGTTTCAAGCCCATAGTCGTCGCTGGACTTTACCTGTCCCCAAACATATTTTTAATCAAGTGTGAACTTTTTCGCTTGCTCCTTCTCTCCTTCCTCGACAGGATGAAGTGACTGAACACGCTGTGTCCCGGTGAGCCCCTGCAGCCAACCAAACCCCATGGCGCGTCTGAAAAGACGTTAAACTATGGCATCTAGATATTACTGAAGCATCACTAAATCGGATTCTCGGATGGGAAAGGTGACGCACTTAGTGCAGCGGGTTACCCCTCAAAGGTTTCTCCTGGTGCGATGCGCCGGCCTGTTGTCTTGCCCTGTCTCGTACATGTTGGCAATTCTTCTCATTCTGGGGCCGAGGCCGAGGTGCCCAGTAACATCGATGCAGACTATATGCCGTGGCCGCAGGTCCGCAAACGACAAACTACTGCTACCTTTTGATGTGGCTGTATAGCGGTCTCACCTGGGCCAGCCTCTGTAACCAACCAATCCCTTTCGATAACTACCCTTGGTATGAGTCTTGCTTATCAATACTCTGAAAAATGCTGATCCCACAATTCTCTGCAGCCTCTATAACCTTCCAATCTCTGAGACACTACGCAGTGTGTAGACGCCAGCAGAATGCTTAGAAGGCTCCCATCTGCTGGAGTCTTCTTCCTCAGTGCAATGTTGAGGTTCTCCGAAACTCATTACCATAAGGAGGGATCTTGGGATATAGCTGATATTATATGTATTACTTGTGAAGAATCCACTTCAAAATCTAGGATGAAAGAAAAAGGGGGAAAAAAATGCTGAAAGAATTGAAAGCACATGGCCATCACAGGACTTGAACCTGTCGTCTCCCATTTTGAGAACCGGAAATAGAGTCTCACAGTCAATGGGTGCGCTACCGACTATGCCAGATGGCCAGGTTACTTTACCTACTTCTAATTCCATCGTTGCCCTTCTGGTTCGCTGGGAAAGTTTGGAATCAGTGAGCTGGATATCTGAGCAGGTACATGCCCTCAGTTTCCTGATGCTCCCAAACTTATTCTTTTTCTCTCTCTTTTCAGTCAAGGATGAATCTGTTCGCTTGCTCCTTCTCTCCTTCCTCGACAGCCTACCCAATAGTAACGGCTTCCTCGACAGGATCAAGAAAATCACATGGCTGATACACGTCGCCTTCACCCATGCCATGAGAATTCCCCTCCCCTTTCTGGTTTCCACGGAACCATACAAAAAGAGAGATTCTGCTCAGAAGACCATGGCCACCACAGGAATTGAACTTGTTACCTCCCGGTGGCATTCTGGATGAAATATCACTCTTCCGGGATGTGTTGCCAACTACACCAGATGGCCTTACATTTTAATGGATTTTCCTTTTCAGTTTCCCTCCTTGTGTTCTCGTTCTTTGTCTTCCGGTGTTCAAAAATGCAATCGATCAAGCGGCTATTCAGGCAGCTCTCAGAGCTCCCTTTGAGCAATATGGCCACCACAGAGGCTTCAAAAGACGCCTTTCCTTGCCACTGGCACCAATTGCTTCTTCAACTTCCCCTACATACACAGGCTTCCTCTTCAGAATGCCCAAGAACCCAAATCATCAACAGCTCACATTGCCAGGATCGCTTGGCTATGCCCTATGTACGTATTAGCAGTTCTTCAGACTTCTTCTCTTTGATTAACCTCACTTGCCATTCAGTGACATGGCTCGCCATAGTTCCTCTCCTCTGTTCAGACGCGCTTTCACAATCCGACCTCTATCCTCCTGTTTGAAATCACACCCGTCTTCTCTCAAAGAAACTTCCTACTCACTGGAAGGAAATGGTCTGGATCAATATCACCAAGATGGCCTCGCGAGGCTATGTCTCGGTTGAGGGAGACAGAGTTAAACTGTGTTACAAGGGAAATGAAATGTGAGTAGTACTTTCATTTCTTCATCTCAGCAAGTTTTGAAGAAACACTTTCAGATTGACGCTTGCGCTGCCATCGCGTAAACCTGAAGACCTTCAGATTAAACCTGTCTGGAATCACTTCGTCCGGACTGTACGCAACTCAGTCCCTCAGCTACCTAAACTGCTCCTACTTATACGCAACTCAGCCCCTCAGCTACCTGCTGAACTGCTCCTACTTATAGCGTCTCATTGTGAGACTATCGACTCTCTCAAAGCGGGTACTTTGGTATGCAGAAGCTGGCTGCAGCCAATGTCCGAGGAACTGTATAAAAGGGGACTATGCAGACTATCGTGGCACATCCTCCGCCACGCCGAACAACAGGGTGTCCTCAACCAGCAGTTGTGTAATGTCGCAAATTTCCAACATCTCTCCATCGATCTTCCTCTATGCCGCTACTACCAGCTAATCCAGGACACATCTTTCACCCGAATCACGTACCTGGAGCTCTCAGGTTCTATGATGCTCTCTGAGCACATTCTGCTCACTAGGAAGGCCTCCGAGGTTGTCAGGTTTGAGAACTTGAGCCATCTCGTGCTTCGAAATCTGTGTGGTCGGCTAGAAGCTTGGATAGGCTTTCTACAGGGTGTCGACCCTCGCAAGCTAAAAACTTTGACCTGTAGCCGTTGCATAGTGCTTGGGGAACCTTTTAGCCCGAGTGACTTTGCAGATGCCGCTCCAGGTCACCTTGAATTCGACAATCTCGCGCTCTCCCTCAGCTACTGCTGGGGAATGATTGACGTCTTCCAACACTTCTCGGTCACCGGGATAAGCTCCCTCTCCATCACTCAATATCTGTTGGAAGGCGCTATCGTCAACTTTCTGAACAGACAAGCCTCTTCCCTGAAGCTCCTAGCGTGGCACACATCCATCATTGGTAAGTCAGGTCTTATATACCATCATCATCCAAGCTTGTGCTGAAAACAATGTATAGACGCTATTCAGATCAATTTCAGCGTGATGCACAAACTCGAGTGCCTCTCCATACTCGGCACAACTATCCAACCTTCTGTTCCACTGCCTATCAGACTCAAAGTGATATCTGAGATCGCTTGCACCTCTCATCTCCGTGAGTTGTGTCTGTCCATGGAAACATCCAATGCCACAGAATGTCAGGCTTTGGACGACGCTCTGTTGGAACTGTTAGAGCAGAGGCCCTTATCCAGAATTATGATAGCTGCAAGTCACTTTTATGATGCTGTGGACCCGGATACTGCTGCACTGGGACAGTTTGTTCCGAGGACATGGAATGTTGTTGGTGATGGATTGAGTTTCTGCAAGGCATCTGATATTCACAATGAGATGGTAGCGAGGGTCAGCGGGATACATTCAGTGGACGTCTTTGCTCTGTAACCATCAGTCTATGCAGTTGTCAATGAAGAATGGTATCAAATCGTTGTAAATCAGCATTGGAGCATTTGTGGCTTTGTGAGATGTAGTTGCTTCCTGGCGCTGTCCTCCATCCCGTCACAGGCTTGGTGGTATCTCTTCGGCAATTATTTATGGACAAAGGAAACTCCAGAGGTGGGTGCAACGTATGTTTATTATGTGTAGTAATTATTGACTAATATCTCCCTCTATTTAACGATAGACATACGGCCTTTGTTTTCCTAGCAATAAGATAGGTTCCTGCAGGACATGGGTATACAACTACATGGGATATGATGTCTGGTGGTTCAACGATTGCGAAGTGCTGGAAAGGCTCTCCATTTACCACTCTGATGTTAAAACGTGGATAATCATGAAATGGTAAGCTTTGTTGTTCCAATATTGACAATGGCTGATCCACTGCAACTACAATGAAAAGGCGTAGTTGATGAGCTTCTCGCTCTTCTATTGGAATCTGAAAGATGCGCTGTATGGTCCCAGTGCGAACATCCCAACGATCATAAAACTGGATGGCGCTGTTTCTGACATGTGCGCCAGCTGTGCTATAGGTGTGACCTTGGTGCTGGAAATGTTCTAGAGTTGCTACGGTCTTGGATAGAATCAGTGATTTGGGAGGATGAGGAAGGTGATTGGCATGTCGCCAGGGATGTTCTGTATGCTCAGAGAGATAAGCAAATAAAAGGTTATAATCTGTCTTTGATATGCTTTCTGACTTCTTGCTGATCTTCACTATCTCAGCAGTGGTTACTAGTCGGAGGTTGGTGTCTTTCAAAGGCTTTGAGGTGGTGGGAGATAAAAGGTGCGTCATGGCTTTCACTTGTGAGCTTTGCAACTGATCATCTGAAACCAGAGCATTGTAACGCCCCCGTCTACACATTTGCCTCAGCATCGTATAGTCCATATCATCTATGAAAAATTCCTTGGTGAGCCCACTCTGCAATATGTAACAGTAATTGATGAACTGACACATTCGCTGGTTGATTTTGGTCTTCTGCAGCATCCCGTTCATTGCCTCTCCAGGAAACTCACTGACGAGAGTGAGCGGTCCCCAGTACTTGAGCAACTCTCCATTGTGCATAGCGTAATGATGGTTTGGTTTCGATGGCGCACCAGCGAAGATTTCTGCTCTCGTTCTGCGATATTCCGTATAATGATACGTGTATGCGTCGGCCTCCTGGTCAGAGGTTGAGTACGCTGCAATAATATTTGTGGACGCTACCAGATGATAGAAGTTATGAAGCAATGCTTTTTCATGTGTGCTCGTTGGATTCCTGCTCCAGATCTTGGGCAGGATAAGAGGAAAGAAGATGGTGAAGAGGTCTAGATACTCCTTCGCCTTTAGCTTTCCATGACTTGCTTCACCTAGATTACCGGGAGGTCGGTGATTGCGGGTGGGCAAGGAGACAGATTGTATACATGTTCTGATACTCTTCAGCCATTCGCCATTGAAGTTGAAAGGTAGATCATCAGGGGCTGGATTGGGATTAGGACTATAGTCTCCGTCGTCCGAGCCAAGGTCATCAGGTTGAGGTGTAGGTGAGGAAGGTCTCTCAGTGGCAGCTTCTTCGTCTGAGAGTACGGGGTATCGAGGTGGATAAATGCCTGGCATTGACGCGAAGTCCTGCCATGATGTTAATGATGGTGCTTCAGAGCTGCTTGATGGTGCTTGAGAGCTGCTCCTCGAAGCCCGAGACCGGAGCCGAGTAGGCATAATGGTCACTCTGTCCTCATCATTTCCGGTCTTCGTGGCCTCTTCCTCGCTTTCCTCCGTCAACTCACGCAAATCTGTGTCCGCATCATAAGTCCCATCCTCATACTCCTCCTCAAGTTCATCGTCATTGCCATTGTTGTTGTTGTTGTTGTTGTTGTTGCCCTTTTTCTTGCCTTTTCCCTTTCCCTTCTCCTTCTCCTTCTTCCCAATACCCCATTGCTCCTGCAAATGATCTTGCAGAATGCCTTCGAGCGTATTGTGCATAAACCCAAGCACGACGTGCTTCACAGGATCGAAGTATTCGAGGTCATGGAGTGATGTCCAGCGCACACCGTTCTTTGATGCAATAGTATTCTGATGTCCTAACCTCGGCTCTGCCAACCACTCGCCCACCTGCTCCCTTATCCTTGCTCGATTCCGCAATGTGTATTTATCCAGATCCAGGCATTCTATGTCTGAATGGAGACCCAAGCACCACGAGCAGTAAAGCTTAGCGCTATGTGATAGAAAGCCTGTTATCTTTCGCATAGCTTCCAGATTGGAAATGAGTGGAATCACCATAATACAGATAAATGTTCCTGTAGGATGAAGATGTGTCTGTATTGTAACGCTGTGCCAATGAGTGTTGAGCGACTCGACGAGAGGACGCAGGATATGAGAAATAGTGGTGACATCTGGAGATTTAGGGCCGGGGGTGATCGCAACGATGAAGGTGTTTTTAGGAAGATAGCAGAGTTCAGGGGGGAGGTTCATGCAGCAGAGGAGGATAGCACCGCAGGATACAATTTTACCAGCAATTTTATTGGTAAATGGGTTGAACCAATCGACATACAGAGAGAATGTGAGATGGCCTGATCGTAGAGGAAAATCTGGCCGCATGTGCCAAGCTCTGCTTTGCCAGGTATCCCGCACGTTGCCATCAGGAGAGGACGGGGGATTATAGGACTTGATGATCATCTCCTCAATCCCTGGACGTTTCAGAAAGAACTCGAGCCATGACCTGAAACATTGGGTATTATACAACTGCCTAGGAACGATAATTTCTCCTCTTCCAGTTCTCCATTTGGTTTTCAACGGTGTTTCACAGGCTTTCTTTACATTTACTCCTCACTTCCAAAGACAATGATTGGGGAGGTTTGGCGTGAGGGGATAGAGTGCGAAGCACTTGGGACAGCAGACGGTGCGGATGATGGTTGGTTCGATTTGTAGAGAGCTGTAAGTAGAACGAACATCTCGAGGAGTGTGCGGCGCCTGGATATTGATGTCATAACCAAGACGTTGCAGCACCGTAATGGAAATGATGTGGAATGCTGTTGTTAGAATGAGGGCAATGCCGTGGAGAACAACACCAGTAGTGCTACGACTGGCACCACCACACAGATTAAGCCACGCTGCAAGGAGAGCCGTCATATACGTTATTGTTGACATACTCTTCTCTGGAAAAGAGATGAGGAGTATGAGAAGAGATGTTCATTTTCGAAGGTGAGTGAAAACTACACACTGCATTCCTCTTCTGCGGTTCTGACCCTCCCTGCAGAATCCTCATCATCATCTGAGTCATCCGCGTCCGAGCCATCCGCCTTGGCTTTGGCTCATAAAGCCTGCAAGTTTTCGTTCTTTTGATGTTCGGCCCTCGTCTTCCTGCTGACCTGTTGGCCAGGGTGACGTTCACCGTCTTTCTCGTACATTAGGTTTCCGCATTTGGAACAATGGCAGACCACTGGCTTGTTGGCCATAGCGTATCTCAGGGCTGCAGTAAGAAAGGATCTGGAGATTATCCCTTCTCGTTGCTACAGCGTGCTCTTTGTATTCTGTCGGTTAACCTTGTTTACCAGTCTTTCACATGAAAACCTAAGGCATGGTCATAGAGGGTCATAGCTGGTCTTTTCATTGGCCCTTCAAAACAGCCGTTCCCATGTGTACTCAACTATTGTATTGTTGCTCGACGAGTTGAACTGGAATTGTATAGCAGGCTGGTGAGTGTTCTTTTGTGGATGTTCCTGAGTTCTTATACATTTTTCAGTACATGCGCAACATCTCAAAGCTCTGGTAATAACGGATGGAATGAAGCACCATCGGTAATCGGGGGAGCAGGGAGTGGGGGAGCGAATCGAACCCGATTTCGTAGTCACCATAGATCATCTTCAACGAGCGCTTGATGTTATCAACTGGGAACGAGAAGTGTGGAAAGATGTCCCTAGGAAAGAGAGAGGGGTTATCTTTACAACTACACCCAAGAGAGGTGTATGGAACATGGCCGGTCTCGCATTCTCCAGTTGTGGTCAAATCAACGGTTATCGAGTGAGTCGAGCAAGTCCATTACATCTTATTTGGCTAACATGAAATGTCAGATTCACTTTGGTCTGTGCGACGACGAATTGATCGTCCAAGCCCAGTCCAATACAAGCCGACTAGAGTTGATACCCCATACCAGGCTACTCGGAGACATCCCTGAGCTTATGGTAGAGGAATATGTCCACTGGATGGACCTTGACATATGTCGTCCAGCCATGTGTTGAAAAAATCTTGACCGCCAATGATGAATAGTTGATCTGAAGTTATGGAGGAGAGATGGGCATAACGCGCTCGGGGAATAAAGGCGTCAGAAGCAGGCGCTGGAAATTGGGATGCAGAAAGCCAATGCCGTGTATTAATGTCGAAGAAGCGGATGTCATGTCGCATGGTGGTTTTATGTAGAAAGTCTCAGGTCCATTGTTGCATGAAGGTTGCGAGTAATGAGCAAGTCAAGGCTAGTGCAAGGCTGAGGAACCACATGATGTTGCGCGCCAGCGCAGCAGCAGGTGGATGGAAGGTCATTAGAGATGTCACGGGTGCTCCATTAGACCCTGGCATTAGCTGCTCGGAGATTCGCTGGAGAAGGACAACTGTGGTCGCTGCTGGATCTTCTTGCAGAGTCTGGTAGCTCTCAAAGAGAAATGCAGTCAAACTGGCTGAGTAAAGGGAGGACTGGAGCACTCTGTGTTAGTGGAGAATGTACTCGGTAAAGAACAACGACAATGCACAAATATAACATCCCGGCCATGTCCTCTCTCCATCCTTCCAACAAAGCCTCGTCATACTTCTGCGTTTCCTCAATGTAAACATTCCAGAATTTGGAGCAGGCTTCTTCGTCGATACCGGATCTTTGAGTGGATTCCTGGCCAACTGCTTCGTGTGCAGACTCGAGGTCAGAGTCGTTTCCAGACAGTGGAATTTGAAGGAGTGTTAGTTGAACACGAATAGCCTGCGACGGCATAAGCTGTTGACGTCGTATTAGAACCTCCCAGTTTGGCAGGAGTTCGTCGGGATTGGGCGAATCGGGCTGGTTACTCATTCCTCCAAAGATGATTAACTGGTTGTTCCCTGATATTGTAGTGAGTAGGTTCAAAGACACACAAGCTGAAGAGTCTCACAAGCATCGGCACTGTAAAAATAACGCGATTTGGGTACATCATCCTCCGGAAATGCCTGTATCCTCTCCCAAGAAAACGTCTCCAAGTCGAATACATACAGGTCCGAAACCATTCGATGCTCCGTCACGAGCCGACCTCTCTGTTCAAAGCGAGTTGAAAGACAACAGAGACTGAAAGACCATGCACAAACAGATACATCTTGCACCCAACCATGGTTGTGGAGGCACCCTAAGGAGAAGATGAGGTAGATGAGCTGGGTCAAGGAAAAGGACATACGACAAGCTTTGTGGAGACATCGCCGGTAGTCTTGCGACACTGAGTGGTGAGGTTGTAGATGGAGTGAAGCATAGCGCCTCCAGTCGAGGAGACAGATGTGGGTTGAAAATTAAAAGGAAAGGCAGTACTTAGGGTTTGAGCCAACGAAGATCTAAACGCGCAAGTCGGGTCTATAGGATGTCACAAGTTGACGATTTAGCCCAGTCGCGTAGGGCAAACCAGGCGAGGATGTCTTCTCCGAAACATGTTGTCCTGTTATAGAGTCGGTTGAAGGAAGAGTGAGCCGAGACAAAGCGTCAAAACACGAGGAAAAGAGAAAGAGAAAGGCGGAATATACATATATACATACTAGCATAAGGAGACTTGCTGCTCGTCGGGCTTGCTGTCTTTCTGAACGATGTAGATGTGGGTCAAAAGTTCTGGTGCTGGTGCCGGTGCTGACGCGACCACCGACGTGACTTTCCCACCTCCCGCCTTCTGCTGATGGCTAGTCCTCACAATCTCGATTTGCGACCGCTCACTGCCAAGTAAACTCATGGTATTTGACTTCACCTTGTAAATTGTCTCTATTTTGATGTGTTCAAAGTATTCTGTCTTCCGGATTTCACTCCCAAACGTCCTACCGGAATCAGAACGTTCTTGGGTGTATGTGTTGGCGCTGAATGAGGGGAGTGGGAGATTGGAGTTCAAAATTGGCTCAACTGGCCGCCACCCAAAGATCAGAGTGAGGGAATGGAGAAGCCGTCACCAGTCTAAGAAATTTAGGCCGGTGCATTTGATGAAGGTAAATGGTCGGCATGGAGCATATGCCGTCGGTGAGTTCTTTAGTTCTCTACTTGCAGAAAGAACTTACCGTCCTTTCAGAGAAAGAAGCGCACTGCCAGTTACTGTGTTACGCCACTAAGATCATTAGGCCATGTCCCGACTGCCGCACCCGTCATCGGGAGTTTCTGATGAAGATGCCCTTTGGATTGAAGGAGGTTCGTGACGCCATCGACACGGCAAAGCGAATTGTCGAGACGAGGAGACTTGCGTGGATTTGATACATTCTTTTTTACTATTTTGCTGTTGCTTTGCTCTTTGTCTTGCTATAAATATCTCGCTTTCACTGTTGTATTTAGTACTTATAGTTGTACACATGTATATAGTTATAGCATTATAGACTATATAGTCATTCTTGTATTCCTCAGATGGACCACTGAGCTTCCCTAGCAACAGCTATATTTCAGATTTCAGATCTATCTATGTACACGGAGTAGATTAACCCTATGTACTTGGGCCCTCTGTACCTGGGCCCTACAGGTTTGATCACTGGACGAGTTGAAAGGTCGGCTCTGTGTTGGCTTCCCGTGAGGAAGCCAGAGGCTGGCTTCCCATGAGCTCGCCTCCAGTGTTACTTGTCCAGTGCTGCGCTGCGTTTGGAGGCAATAAAAAACACAAATGGTGTATTTACATACAATACATACAGTACTGAGTGAAATAATGGCGGAGGAGTGCATACGTACTCCTGTAGTCCTTACCTTCTGCTTTGAGAATTTTAGTATCGCAGCCGTAGCGCCGGATCAGGATTTGCCGGTACTTCCGAAAGCGTTAGAGTTTTCTCGCAACCTTTGCAAACTAGTATTAAGCTCATTACAAGTGCGTAACTACAGGTATGTACAACACAAGTAATGAATCAGAATCTCTCTCTCTCTCCCTCTCTCCCCTCCTTCCTTTTTGGGAATTTTTCCTCTTCTCTTCCTTTTTTGTATTTTTACGCCCCTCCTTTTAGTATCGCGCCTAAATTTCACAGGTTGGGGGCACTGCCACCGGTTAGGAGATCGGCTTGCTTTTGATGACCTCTCTGGTCCCGTCTGTTGACATTTTCTGGGTGCGTGTCCATATCAGCTACCTGTTTTGCTTCTATGCAGGTCTCTTTATGTTGTCCAGGACTGGTGGTGACATTTCTGCAACTCTTTGTTACTGCCCATCCCTTTCCCAGCCTCTATCTCTCAACATCTGGGTGTCCAAGAAAGAGATGATATCAAAGTTTAATTTCTGCACTGTCTGGCGTTCAACACCTCTCATTGCTCAGGCTCAGGTTCTCCATCATCAGTCACACAGCAGTGACAAGAAACTTCAACGTGCCTTATTGATAGGGCTGGTGAGTGTAGTAGGTAGAAATGTAGCTTTCAATAGAAAACTACTAAAACCACACTAAAACGCTCAACAAGACTCCTTAAGTTTCGAAGGGGTCTCGGATGATAAGAGTATTGATGAGGGAAAATCAAACACTCTCTAGGATGTTCTTGGTAGGTGGGTAGTCAAGTGTATTTGAGTGTATTCAATCAAACGGAGATTCCTCCGTAATACTGCGAGTCCACAGGTCGGGATTCCCCTAATCACTTCTGAGATTCCTCAGTGCACAAAACTGCGAGTCTGCAGGTTGGGATTCCCCTGATCAAAATAAACTCTAAAACTCTTTCTCTGTTGTCACCCGAAGACGAGGTCTCTAGTGTCTAACGGGGGCGGGTTCTATATCTATGTATCTACATCTATTGTACTTATATACAGGTCCAATGAATTAAAGTAAAAAGATGAATATGTATATAATTGCGGGCGCAACGAATAGTATATCTGTGGTGGTGGCTTGGA
This sequence comes from Tetrapyrgos nigripes, assembly GCA_013368315.1. NCBI lineage: Eukaryota > Fungi > Basidiomycota > Agaricomycetes > Agaricales > Campanellaceae > Tetrapyrgos > Tetrapyrgos nigripes. Next base: position 375,466 of record JAACJM010000037.1, read on the forward strand.
GCCTGAGCATATGATTTTCTATGCTTTGGTTTTCTTCTTTCTCTACAGTCCAGTTTCCCTGAGCTCGTTTATCAATCGTTCTTTATTTCTCCGTTGCCACAGTATTCATTTCCTTAGTGATAGGTCTCTGAGAGTCTCCAGTGCACTCCATTACTCGGGATCAAGGTTCAAGCTTTCTGTTGTTCACTTGTGATACAATTTTACTAGCCTGGAGCCACAGCTCCGTTCTTCGGCTCGTACTGACTGAGGAGCCTGACACGGACAGGTTCAGTAAGTGAATTTAATATTGTCATCGCGATTTTACAGGGGTGTACGACGTGCAGTCGTATCATTATCAGGAATCAACTAGCTACTTGGCGACGGCCAAATGGCTGCCTGAATCCAGTGCCACCCTGCATGACAAAAGCCATCATGTATAGACCTTGGATAAAACCTGTGAAAATTATGTGTTCGTGATAGTCTCTGACACAAGGAGAGAGAGTTGTTTTTTGAAGGCAAGTTCAACATGGTGCGTTCACGTGACTTAGTCGCTTCTGGATCCTTCCCATCATCATTGTGTCTATAGCTCAGAATCCTTATTCTTTGTGTATCCAATTTTGTTTCAATACCCCTGAATTCTTTTCTTGTCATCACTGCTACGTGACTCCAAGCATTTTCCTGTAATCGCGTCTTCCATGGCAGAGCTACAAGACCTGATCCAGTTGCAGTCTGGGGCCCCCAGGCTTCACAGGGGCTGTTCCACCAATATGACGACCAACTCCAGCCAGGACCAGCCAGTTCCCACTAGGTGTCACACTTGTATAATTCCCAAGGTTCCAGAGGAAGATGATGCCAATGAGTCTGACACAGTCGAATCCGAGGACAAGGACAATGCTGTGGTGGTGGGATGTCTGGGTGAACAGGCAAATGCTTGTGGTGCCCTACCAGTCTCACAATCCAGCATCAAGTTTGTACCGAGGAATGGACTGGGTCACACCAAACAGGCTCCTCTTGCCGATGCTAAGTGTCCTCCTGTCTATTGGATGCTGGGGACCTCTGTGTCTCCAGCATCGAGGTCTGGCTACTCTGACCTCACCGTGGGTGAGGCAGGTAGAACTCTTCCTGCAGATGATCCTCAGGACGCTGCTGCAGCTGCTTCGCAGTCTGTTCCTGAACCCTCCTGTGGTCAGAAGCACCATGTTCCACACACTGGTGAGTCATTCTACCTGATTCCCTTCAGGTGACTAATTGCTCTGTAGCTGCAGCACAGACTACAGCAGGCTCATCCCGAGGCCAATCCCTGGGTGCTCCAAACACCAGTGTGTATTCTGATACCTTCCTTGTTCAACCAGAACTAAATCTCACCTAGACAAGCTCGCAGACAGGAATGCAGAGCCCTCCAAGGGACCCAAGCAGCCTTCTTCTCATCTGGAACCCTCCTTTCCCCAAGGCATTCAGGGTTTCTCTGTTCCAGCAGCCAACTCTCCCTGGTTTTCTCACCATGAATGGGATGTTACCCAAGTCCTGAGTGTGCATCATGATGGGCCAGCTCTGGATGATTTCCAGGGTGGCATACCCTGGCAGGAGGATGTCACGCCTATTCCAGTTGCTCATCATCCTGGCAAGCAAAGGGCAAAGGTCCTGTATGACCTTGCTTTCAGCATTCCATTGGTCACTCCAATCCCATCTGCCATTCTCCCATGGGTCTGCCTTCTCCATCTAGACGCTGTCCACACAAATGATCTTGTCGGTCTCCTCCACAGACTGGTGGCAGCAAATGAAAGGCCACTGCTCCAATCATTATCGAAACCACGTCTGAAGACAATGATACCAATGTGCATGGTGAAGAACAGGACCTCACGGAGGTCAGTCCAGTGCATGCAAAAAATGACAGGAAGGCAACAAGGGAGGGGAAGGTTCATCATAGGGTGATGAAGTCAAGGTCAAAGAAGGTAAAAAAGACTGAGATGAAAAGGGCCTGCTTTGCCATCTTGTCAGATTCCAAATCAGAGGCCTCTGACTGGGACACAGACTCCAGTTCTGGATCGTCAGACATACCCATCCCTCTTCCTCGTTCCAAAGGGAGAAAGACCTTGCGTAAACACATGAAGTCAAAGTCCAAGTCATTGAGATCCAAATGCAAGGCAAAAGCCAAGTTGAAATTTTGGTCAAAGAACTCTGACTCAGAATCATCCCAAGAATCATCCCTATACTCATCTGCGATGTCCCATCCCAATCCCTTCCTGAATCATCTTTCACACCACCCCAAGCAGTTTGTGACCACTTCCAAGGTGGGTGCAAGTATGCCTTGCTGATCACTGCACTTGTTCCATGTCTCATGAGAAACTTCGCTTGTGTTCTCAAGGATGGGGTCATCATGGCATCTCCTCTGACCAACCTAGTCAAATTGGACATTCCAGATATTGCCAAGCAGATTCCCATTCTCTTCATGAACGATTTCATTTACAAAAAACAGAAGAAAGTTGGTGGTGCAGTGGCAAGGGCTAGGGCAAAGGATTTCTACCTGTTCATCATGTCCTGCTACAATGCAAAGAACTTCACATTCAACTTCCCCACTTGGGTCTACCACATTCAGACCACCATCTCAAAATGGGAAGCAGCTCCCAAGCGTTGGCAAGTGTTGACAGAAAATCAAGTGGCATGTCTGGAAGGAACATCACACCGAGATTCAGGTGCAGATGTCCAAGTTTCACAAGACCCTCCCAGCAGGTACCTACTCCTACTTGACATTGTGGATCAAAGAGAACTGTCACTGCTACCTCTCTAAACTCCCTGCAGTACCGCCATCCAAATCAAGCAGCAGTTCGTCGTCCTTTCGACTGAAAACAGCAAAACACAATCTCCTCTGTTTTATCTGTGGTCTCAACAACCATGGTCACAACGAGCACAAGCCCAACTCAAGGAGGGATTACTTTATGAAATCAGGACAGTCCTACAAGGAGCCATCTACCGGACACTTCATTTGCATTGGCTACAACGGGAATAGTGATGTAAATGGTCGGCTATGGTCCGCTCCAGCTCGGCTCTTTGTCAGAGCTGGTAAAATCGACTCGACTCCAACTCTAGCCGTTTAGAGTTGGTGAAATCCAATTGTCTACAGAAAAAAGCAAACTATTGCTACCTACAAAGCTGAAAGGCTATCTCAAGTCTGTAAATAGTATATATGAGTAATTTAAAGTAGTTTTACCTGTGTACTTTACGAATCACAAGAATGTTTGCAAAATGAGGTGTAAGCGAGGTCGTGGGAACATGCCAAGGATGACATGATGAGGTTCGACAACTTCAATTTCCAACAAGGCTGACAGGCTCCAACCATCTTCATAAGGGAAGTGAGGAAGCCAATGCTTGTTGCATCTCTGAAATGGAACTCTGACTGCTCCACACAGACAAAATTTTTGACCTACCCTAGATGACTCGAGCCGCAAGCCAGTCAGAGCTGAGCCGCGGCTCTAATACCGGCTCGGCTCGTCAGCTAGCCGCTGTCGAGTCGGACTGTTTACAACACTAAACGGGAATGGCTGTGACAGAGACACCAAGGCCTGTAGCTTCACCCATGTCTGTGGATGTTGTGGATCTGATTCCCACACATCCCAAACTCATACCAGTGCCAATAAAAAACCAGGGGAGACCTCTGGAACTCGATGAAGACCTCTTCCCCATTGTCACTAGGCTCAAGCCTGATGCTTGGGAAGAACTTCTCAAAGCCTCAGGAGGTTTTGAAAGGTTTGCTGAGGTACTGAAAGGCCTCAGAGAAGGGTTTCTCATCAGCATTGAAAACTACAAACTATCACACACCTTCATCCCCAACAACCACCCCTCTGCATTCACATTCAGCCATATCATCTGAACAAACCTTGATAAAGAAGTCATGCAAGGACATGTATTCTGCAGTCTCAAACCTGAATATTTGCAATCAAAGATCGGTTATTTCCATACGGCACCTATGTCTGTTGTTCAGCAACATGTTGATAAATTTCGTGTTATTGTTAATCACTCTCATTCCAAATCCTGACTTCCCTGTCAGGTCCTCACCAAGATCAAACCTGTTCATGTCCACAGCAATCACACTCCTAATGACAACTCCCCATTATTGTCGATCCTGAAACCTTCTCTGTCAACTCTCTCATTGATATGGACAAGTTTCAGTGTGCATGGGGTACCTTTTCCCAGTGTTGGCTCTTAGTAGCTAATGCTCCCACAGGTACACAAGCTGCTGTGTTTGATGTTGACTCAGCCTTTCGAAACATCCCTATTCATCCCTCAGCCCATTGCTTCATAGCACTGTTTTTCGAAGGCCTGGTGTATCTTGACCAGTGCCTTAATTTTGGCAAAGCATCCTCACCGGACATCTGCAGCCTTGTTGCTGATGCAATGGTCCACATACTTCTATTTTACAGTGTCGAGGCCTTGGTCAAGTGGGTCAATGACTTCATCTTCTTCCGCTATCCAAAGAAGACTAACGACGACGGCAGCTATTCTTATTCTTACAACAAAACACTCATTTGGGATATAGCTGCCTATCTTGGTTGGCCATGGGCAATTGCAAAATTCGTTCCCTTCGCTTTCATTTTCCTTTACATCGGCTTCTCATGGGATATAGCCAACAGAACTGTGGAACTTCCTTCAAGTAAGAAGGAAAAATATGCCAAGAAGATCAACAATTGGCTGGACACAACGAACCACAGCAAGGAGAAAGCTGAATCCTTAGTTGGTACCTTACAACATGTTACTCTTGTCACTCCACAGGGCCAAGCATACCTCGCTTCTCTTCACTGATTCACCTCCAAATTCCCCATCCACTCCTCATCAATCATTCACCACAAATCCTCCACAGCCATTCACGATGACCTAATATGGTGGCTCGAGGAACTCAACAAGCCTTTTCTCGGTCTTCACATCATAAATCCTCCAGAGGTGGATGAATCTGTTTCCCTGTTTGTTGATGCCTCGACTTCTTGGGGCATAGGCCTCATCTTCAACAAGAAATGGTTAGCTTGGGAGTTCAAGGAAGGATGGAGAGGTGAAGGTCGTCACATCGGCTGGGCCAAGATGATTGCAGTTGAACTGGCCATACTCATGCTTGCAGCTTCTCACGTCCATCATTCAGACAACCAAGGAGTGGTGGGAGCTCTCAATGCAGGCTACTCAAGGGGGAAGGAACAGAACGCATCCTTGTGAAGGATAGTATCCGCTATGCAACAACATTCCATTTGGATGTCGATAGAGTGGATTCCGAGCAAACAGAATCCGGCTGACAAACCTTTGAGAGGCATCCTGAAGAACAGGAAAGCCATACATGGATACCCACCTAGAATTCCACGTCAAATATCCCTGTTCCTTAATAGCCATATCCTATATAATGACCTGTGCATTGCAGACTAGCAATTTATTTTCATATGAAGTGTACCAAGCTTGTAACATTAACAAAATAATGAATCTCAAAGAAACCTCCACAACTTTTACTGAGCTCATAAACATTCTCTACATACATGATAAGGACAAAGTGATGAGAAAGTCCAAAAAACACAAGCAACCAAACCAAACAAACAAACAATTTCCAACCTCCAATCTCACACCAATGCCAAGATCCTCAGTTCTATGTCTCAAACAGCCTCAGAAACCACCATCAAAATCCAGGAAACGCTCCTCCCTTTCTGCCAGCTATGCTGATTACGACTGCTTCAGAACCATGTGAAACCAAGCCCTCTCAGAACAAGCGGCTAAGGTGTTATCTGGAGGTGTAAAGGATAGCACGCTGAAATGGCGCCAATGAGATGTGAATGAATACGCAAACTGGTACAAGGAAATCGGCCTCCAACCAGACGAGGCACTCCCAGCTTCTGAACACACCCTCATTGAATTCACATCATACTATCTTGGAATCCATTCTGGAGGCACAGTCAGAGCCAAGATCGCTTCACTAAAGCCCTGGCACATTGCCCTGGGTGAGGAATGGAAAGGCAGAGAGATGCTGCGACGTGTACTCACTGGCATTGAAAAACAAGAACCCATCTCCTCTCATCGTGAAGAGAGACCTCCCATCTTGCAAAGAATGATGGACATGCTAGACAAGGAATGGGCAGGCTTATAACATGGTATTGACAAGTGTGCCAATGTCACCAGGAAAATAGCGTTTCTTGGCCAACTACGCTTAGGTGAGTAATCAGTCTGCATAATAATTCCTTTCTAAAACAAAACTACAGGCTTTTCAAAAATTGACCTTCGATTGGGATATAACAACATGCGAATAAAAGAAGGAGACGAGTGGAAAGTGACAAATAGAGGAGTTTCCAAGGGGATGTGGACAAGGGACATGGGCTTTTCAAAAATTGACCTTCGATGGGGATATAACAACATGTGAATAAAAGAAGGGGACGAGTGGAAAGCAGCATTCAAGACAAATAAAGGAGTTTTTGAACCAACGGTGATGTTTTTTGGTCTTATGAACTCTCCTGCAACATTCCAGGCAATGATGAACACCCTTTTTAAGGATCTCATTGATTCCAGAAAGGTGGTAATCTACATGGACAACATCCTGATCTTCACAGAGATGCTAGAAAAGCATTGGCAGATGGTCAAACAAGTACTTGTGCTAATAGGTGGTTTTTGTAATTAAGTGCTAGGAACTACACCCAAACACAAAACTGTATACAAATGTACATGAGACGAGTGTTCTGAGTAGTCAGAGTACTCAAACTCCCAGTTTACTTGTACTATAAGTACTTTTGATCGGGGTTTTTCAATGAAGTTAGCGCTTAGTGTGCGACACATTAAACACAAGTTTAACACCAAGGGGATCAACGATAATAGGCTGGCTAGTGGATAATGCTAATAGCTTCGAAGATCGAAGCTAACAACACCAAAAACACAAACACCAATCCTGCTATATAATGTGAGGTGATCCAAAGTGGCAGAACACTCGTATAACTTGTGTAGCTTAAAGGTAAACGGCTCTAGAACTGATTGGGGAACAATAGGGGTACAACAATAACAATGGTCACAATTGACAGTCTTCTTGACTTCGAGATAAACACAATAAGAGGCCAATTGCCTAGATCTTCAATAACACAATGAGGCCAATATGCCTAAGTTCAATAAACACAATATGGGGCCAATATGCCAATGCAATCACAACAATCTTTGTCTTAGGGTGAACTAATGTTCGAGTCTTTAAAGTTTTGGGTTTTTGTAGAAATTCCTATTGATATAAAGCTGGCCTGGGCAAGCGAGAGACCTAATCTTCTCTCGAGAGTTATCCAGAATCCACAGCAATACACGCGAGCTACGAGTACTTCATCCTTTTATACTCTAGAGGTCCTAGAACTGTACAGTAGCTAATATTATTTAAAGTCCGCAATATTATATAGTGAAACACGAGAGATTGAATGAAAGTAACTAAGGAGAGAGATACACGAACAGTATTTACATGAATCGTCCAATCAGAATATGTACAGAGTCCTCGCGAGAGGGCCAGGGTATATGTAGCACATGCTAGCTTCTTGGTAATGGAGGTCTAGAGCGGTACTCGTACCGGTAACCTCATTGGGTATCACATGCAAACCTCTTCCAATGCTCGCGAGCGGTCTTTCATAGGTTCCGATATCTCCATCCCTACTAGAGTCCTCTAGAGGGCCTTAGTAAGTCTCTGGATCCATCGGAACTATCACTGGAGGCAAATCCCTGTAAATCATCTGCCACACAGAGGTATTACAGTGACCTTACAACAAGTCATTCAATAAGTAATCCACCTTGTATTACAGAGGGATTACAGAGAGAAGAATTTTCCAGAGCAATGCTGTAAGACTGCTGTAAGACAAGTTGTATTACAGGGACATTTCAGAGGCCAAATCCCTGTAGATCCGGTGCCCTACATAGGGATTACAGCAAACTTACACCAAGCCATTCAACAAGTATTCTGCCTTGGATTACAGAAGTATTACAGAGAGAAGAAATTTCGGGAGCAATGCTGTAAGACTGCGGTAAGACAAGTTGGATTAAAGGAACATTTCAGAGTGACATGGTGTCACAGTAATACATTAGGTAATACAGCGAAGAAATACAGAAGTATTTCAGTGTGACAAAAGTGCGCAGGTTGTGTCCAGAGTGCGTGCAGATTGCATCCAGGGTGTGCGCAGATTGCATCCAGGGTGCGTGCAGGTTGTGTCCAGGGTGCACGCAGGTTGCGTCCAGAGTGCACACAGGTTGTGTCCAGAGTGCGCGCAGGTTGCGTCCAGAGTGCGCGCAGAGTGCGTCCAGGGTGCGCGCAGATTGCTTCCAGAGTGCGCGCAGGTTGTGTCCAGGGTGGGGCAGGTTGTGTCCAGAGTCCACGATGCATGCAGGTTGTGTGGTTGTGTCCAGAGTGTGCGCAGGTTGCTTCCAGAGTGTGTGCAGGTTGCGTCCAGGGTGCGTGGAGATTGCATCCAGGGTGTGTGCAGATTGCATCCAGGGTGTGTGCAGGTTGCGTCCAGAGTGCGCGCAGATTGTGTCCAGGGTGCATGCAGGTTGCGTCCAGAGTGCGCGCAGGTTGCGTCCAGAGTGCGTGCAGGTTGCGTCCAGATTGCACGCAAGTTGGGTCGAGAGTGCACGCAAGTTGCGTCCAGTGTGCACACAGGTTGCGTCCAGAGTGCGCGCAGGTTGTGTCCAGAGTGCGCGAAGGTTGCGTCCAGCGTGCGCGCAGATTGCATCCAGAGTGCATGCAGGTTGCATCCAGGGTGCATGCAGGTTGCGTCCAGAGTGCGCGCAGGTTGCATCCAGGGTGTGCGCCGATTGCGTCCAGGGTGCGCGCAGGTTGCGTCCGGAGTGCGCGCAGATTGCGTCCAGGGTGCGCACAGGTTGCGTCCAGAATGCGTGCAGGTTGCGTCCAGAGTGCGCGCAGGTTGCGTCCAGAGTGCGTGAAGGTTGCGTCCAGTGTGCGCGCAGATTGCGTCCAGAGTGCGTGCAGGTTGGATCCAGGGTGCACACAGGTTGCGTCCAGAGTGCGCGCAGGTTGCGTCCAGGGTGCGTCCAGAGTGCGCGCAGGTTCTGTCCAGAGTGCGCGCAGGTTGCGTCCAGAGTGCGTGCAGGTTGCGTCCAGGGTGCACACAGGTTGAGTCCAGAGTGCGCGCAGGTTGCGTTCAGGGTGCACACAGGTTGAGTCCAGCGTCCAGGGTGCACGCAGATTGCGTCCAGGGTGCGCGCAGGTTGTGTCCAGTGTGCATGCAGGTTGCGTCCAGAGTCCACGCAGATTGCGTCCAGGGTGCGCCAGGCACTGCTGTAGTACAATTAATAAATCATACTGGCCAGTCCATACGATGATTTACAAATCCTACTGGGCCAAGTATCACCTTTTCCTGGCCCTTCCCCGCCGCTTCCCGGCAGTCATCGCTTAGCACCGCCGCTTCCTGGCAGGCACCGCTTAGCATGGCAGTCCACGGCAACCATGCCTTCCGATCCTTTTTTCCCACATTCTCGCCTGAGTACTTACTGGGTGATTTTCATACTTAGCACCCTTATCCACCTGCCATTTTTGGACATAGATACACATCCATTTTCAGATTAGCACCCATTTTCCGATCCTTTTTTCCCACATTCTCGCCTGAGTACTTACTGGGTGATTTTCATACTTAGCACCCTTATCCGCCTGCCATTTTTGGACATAGATACACATCCATTTTCAGATTAGCACCCATTTTCAACCGGTCAATTTCTCGACTTAGCATCCGCAGCCTTTTTCCTCCTTCCCAGTTTCCCTTTCTCACATCCATCCTCCAATTACTTACCTAATACCCAACCTATCAACGTCAGATATCTCGTTTTCAAGGGCTCGGTCTCAACTCGGTCTGTTTTCTTTCTCTCTCATTTTCATATTAGCACCATTTTTTCAACCTGCCATTTTCAGACTAGCATTCTTCGTACCAGTTGCCTTACGCTGTGCTGTTACTGTCTCTCTCATTCACTCCACAACCGTTTCCTTCGTTGCCAGTTTCCCTTCCTTACATCTTCAATTACACACCCTACCGGCATCAGATATCGTTTCCGAGGGCTCAGTATGTGTTCTCTTTTTCTCTTCCTCAAAAAACTGACGTCTGCGACATCACCGGCAACGTAAACGACAGCTCCGCAAACTTTTCAGCTCCAAGACTCCCCAACCACCATCATCCCTCTTCCTTTGTTTTTATCCTCCCTCGCTCTCAAACGTCCCTCTCGAACATTGAAGGCACCAGACAACCGCAACATAAACCAATTCCCAATCAGAAAAATAATACCGAGGAATTGTCACCAACAAACCGACGCCACTCACTGTTTCCCCATGCGTCCCAAAAATTTTAACTCTCGCATTTTTTTTTCTTCACTAACTTCCCCTCGCCCTCAATACCCACAGAATTGGACGCTAATATTTTTGTTTCAATGAAAAACGACCGTACTGAGGATTTCTTTCGCCAGCAGACTGACGTTAACGACATCAAAACAACGGCTCCCCAAAATTTTGCTCCGTCTTTCCCCAATCACCTTCATCCCTCTCCCTTTGTTGGTACCCTCTCTCCTATCCCCGAGTAAGTTTTTTTTTCCGAGTAGGGACTGGTCAGTTGGCTAATTTTTAATTCATTCTCCTTTGCGCCACTGGCAGGTTCGCTTACGCATACTACAAGTTCACGCCACATCTTAGGTTAGGGACGGGGCAAGCATTCCGAATGGAGATAAGTATAGGTAAATAGGAGACTTGTACATAGTATAGCGTGCAATGAGAACCTGGGCTCCTTGAGTATATTTGGACTATGTAGTATGCAATTTTCTGAGCCGAGATAATTTCACAGGGAGATCTAATTCTTGGCACATAATAGTTCAAACGTTCAAAGAACTAGAAAATACTGATAAGCACAGTACATCAAAGTATAAAAGATAAAAGCTCAATGATATAGCTCAATGAAAAACACGCAAGATAGACATTACAAGCAGAAGAGATAAGAACTAAAGCAACAACTCTGCAATGTCATGCTTGGCCCTGGGAGCGAGTGTTTCGGCGTTTGATATCACGCCCCGCATCGTCATCGTCATTGTCAATATCGTTTCGCTTGCGCCGAACGTTACGAAGTCTAAAAAGTAAATATTAGCGAAAAATTGAAGGACGTAGGTTTTGAGTTTACCCACCTCTTTCCCTTATTGAGCCCCTTTAAGGCGAAGACAACGTCCTGAGCAGTATCCACCCATGCTGTGTCGAGACCCTCTAGTTGATGTTGCCGCCACCAAACAAGGCACATGAGAATCGTTACTACGCCACCTGTACCACATCTGTCTAGCGGTTCCCAGTCGCCGGACCCCGAAGTTCCGGTTATCCTGAAAGTGACCTTGTCACGCTCCCTCCAACCAGGATTAATTGAGGACCACCAGAGGAGAAAGTCGTTGGTGAAGTCAGTCAGCTTTGAGTTGGCCACTTCTTTAGGTGTCAGGGGTCGAAATAGCTTGCCATTCTTGAACCATACTCCCACAATGGGAGGTCGACCCACAGAACTGAAGCACGAATTCTAAAAAAACCAATCACCAATAGAACTGGTATCAAGAGAGTGAATGTACATACCCTTGGATTTTCGTAAGAATGCCAGCGTTCAAAAACCGCCCACTCACGCAGTAACTCGGGCCCGACATTGCCGGCATCACGAAGGTTTAGTTCAAAGTAATCCGCCGCTTGACACATCCACATGGGCCAGTCCGGACTTCGGTCCAGGTGGAAATCAGGATCTCCATCGTCACCAGACTCGTCAATTATGGATGTCTCTCTAAGACTCGGAGCAGCCACGTCAGGAACTGTGACAGCGACAGGAGCATCAGGAGACAATGAGCTTGAATGGGGGATCAAGGATGTGGAGCTGGGTTCTTGGTGATGATTGTCTTCAATTGGGCCGCTAATAGGTCCTGCTGTTATCTCCGTTTGGGAAAGACGACAACCAGCAGTGATGGAGTCCATATTGGTAGGAACAGCCAGATCAGCAGTCTTCTCCAGCTGGGCGGGATCATTTTCAGAAACAGAAAGACTGACAGCAGAGTCCATCTTGTGAGAGGAGCTATCACCAGGCATAGGAAGATTTGAATTGATCTCCGAGTTCATCTCGGCAGAGGGGTTATGACTGTTGGGTTCGCATGCTGCAGTGGCAGTTCCGTTCGTTGAACTAGACTTGTCAAGTTCTGCTTCTGGACCTATACCGTTGCCACTGATCCCAGTTCCGTCCTCTCTAATGACCCCAAGACCTATATCATTGCCACTGGTCCCAGTTCCATCCTTCGTAGTGACCTCAAGTCTGTCGTCCGCAACAAGCGTGTGATCATTGTCCCCGTCATTTGATCTGCTACCGATGGCACTGTCAGGCTCCAAGCCAGCCTCTGATGACGCCAATTCCTTCCTCGCCTCCTCAACATTCATAGCGTCCTCCATATAGCAACCATACTCCTTCGTGATATCGACCACATTGCGAGTGAACTGTATGAGGTTGCCACCTGAAGCTGCTGAGTCCAGAACCTTGATCACCTTCACCAGGTCCTGCGCAGGAATCCTCTTCAGTCCCTCGATCACTGTGTTGGACAGCCAGCCCTCAGGAAGTCGAGAAAGCAGCGTTGCAAGGTTGGCTGGCATTGGTCGCACACGGACACTGCGCCTTAGTGGACCAGGGTTAATATGATCCGGATCGGTTTCCACCCCAGAAGATTCTGCCTCGGATTCTGCTTCGTTATTTCTAGAAGCCCCCTTCCCTGGCCGTTTACGTCGGCTCTGATTCTTCTTCTTCCTTCCCGTCCCTGCCCCACCCGAACTTATCTTCTCTGCCTCCCCTGTTGGGCATTCCTCTTCAGCGTCAAATGACAGCATCCTTGGATCATCAACCGGATTTGGAGCTTTGTCCGAAGGCAATGCTGACGTAGTCGTCTTCAAACCATGGGTCAAATTGGTGGGGGGTATAGAGTCTAATGAGATGATGAGATAAGTATCCAGTTAGTTACTTGGTTCAGAATAAGATACCAACACTCACTTGTTGCCGTTTCTAGCAGAAAATCCATAAAGTAGCCAAGTACCTGGCTATTGAACTCATCCTCCTTGAACTTGTTGATCTTAGTAGACAGGGGTTGGCCATTCCCATCCTTCATATTCTCACAGCTATAGCTAGAGCTCGGCATTAGAATCATTCCACAATGCAAAGTGAGTACATACACGGCAAGATCAAACTTCTTCGTCCCTGGCGCAGGAGCCCGTCCACACACCAAGAAGGAATAGTATCCCGTATGTGCCGACACAATATCCACCATTGGCTGAGCAACTAACCCGATGTGTTCACGACACCTACAAAGTAAGTCCATCTTTAAAAAACAATAAACAAACTTGAATTGAGGACAACTTATGTAGCCTGGATGATGGGATCGCTGGATGCCTCTGCTGCGATAGTCTCCCCGCTGACCAACGCCTTGGCTTTTTCGACCCTTTTACGGTGATCTTCCTGATTTTCTCGCTCCACCTCCTTCTGTACCTCCTCCGACTCGTTTTTCAAAAGCTCCTGTGCCACTAAGCACTTGTAGTGCATTTGATACCGCCCAGGTACGTCCTCATTCCTATACTTCTCATCATACGCTTCCTTCACCTTTGAGGCAAATTTCTCCTGCTTCATGTAGAACTGATATGTGCTGATCCCCTTCGTACTCTCCTTGCCGATCTTCTTCATATGGGTGAACCAATTTGTAAACGGATTTCGAAGACCATTAGTCGTATTTGCCGCCAAGCGATTGGAAGCAAACCAAGAACGTATAGTCTGCTCAACAGATGGTTAGGTCACCATCGTACTCATAGATACTCAATTAGATACTCACTTTCCAGTGGGTTTGGTTATTGGCGTAATCCTGCTGAAGTTCCCGTCGCCTAGTCTTCAAATCTTCGAGTTGCTCCACTGATAATTCTTTGAGCAGCTTCTCAAAACCTTCCTCCTGTCCACCATCCTGTGAGCCATCACCAGCATCCGAGCACCCTGTCGAACTTGCCGGCATGCCTTGGGTTTGGTCACTGTTTGAATCAGCGGTGGAACCACCAACTCCATTGGAAGCAGACGCGTTGTCCACAACTCCTTGAGACGTGTTGATGGGACCAAGGTTTCCGGTAGTGCTGGCATTGGCCTTCGACTCAAGGTAGGTGATGAGTCTAAACTCCTCTGGTTCCTCATCCATATGGTAAGGGAACTCTTTGAACCAATCATTGATGGCGGTGTTCAGAAAATTGGTTTTCTTCTTCTTGTCTGTAATCTTCAAATACTCGTCGAGTTTGACCCGGAGCCATGAGTCAGCATCTGAATTGTAAGAGCTAGGAGCACCTCGCAAGCGGTTGGACTTGACTTTTGGCATATTTCGATGGAAAGAGAGTGAGGGCTTGGTTTTTAAATCAACGTCTCATTTTAAATTGTTCTTGTTTGTCATCGTCCCTGGGTACATCTTATCTTATCAGTTGTCAGTTGCCATTTTCATGGCCGCTCTTAACATATAATGCGACTACCTTAAGACTCTTTCTGGTATCTAAGTTTGAGATGAGCGTGCAATGATTTCAACTCTCTGACCCCCTCCAAAACAGCGCAATGGAGATCTTCTGTCCATCCCAAAAGCTGTTGTGTAGCAGCTGACAGTCCTTGCACCTCCTTTAGCTCGGTACACACCCCTGAAGCCTGCAGAATGTCGTTTTCGTAGCAGTGAAGCTGACACAAGAGATTACCGAAGACTTCTTCATTTCTGTCCAGCATTTGGGTCCCGCTGAGCCCCGAATCCAACTTGTGCAAGCAAGATGAAAATAACATCTCAAAATAAACATCTCGAGTGGGCTTCAGCTTCGTCTCCACAGCGTGAAATGCGCTACGTGCCCGTTGTGTCACGTCTTTGAGACATTTTCTATATGACCTATCAGGTTAGTTATGTATAGAAGACATTCAGTGAGACATTGTATTCGGACACACTGATCAATCCCCTGCCTGAGTTGGGACTTGGCTGCAATTTCGATCTGTTTCTTCTGTCTTTTCAAGGATCGTTCCAAGCGCAGTTGGTCTCTGCATAAGTACACAGTTAGCTAGGTCAGATACTTATTAAGTTACCATTGCCACTCATTGCCACTTACTGCTGCTGTGCTATTTCCAGTTGATCCTTTCGGTATTTTAGTCGACGACCCTCGTTTACTCTCTCTGTGTTTCTTAAGATATAAGTAGTACCTCAGGTTATGAAGCATAGAGACTGAGAAATACACACCTTTGATAGTATCTGGCACTTTTTATACGATTAGCGGCCAAGCATTCTTGCTTGGAGTGATATAACTTCGGTCGAGGCATGAAAGTATGAGACAAGATTAGGCAGACCCTTATGAAAAATTCAGTTCGTCTGACTTTTTCATTTGGTCGTCTAAACACCAAATTTTGAGCAATACTATTTGGTTTTCATACATAGCCTCATAAACTCATGTTTTCGGACTTCTTTTGGTCCAAGGTGTGCCTGCATAAGCTCGTCGTTCTTGGGCCTGTAGCTCATGGTCCGTGCGCAGGCAGGCAAAGTGTGCCGCCATATGTATGAAATCATCACTTCTCCTAGTACAATCCACTCCGATCTTGTCCTTGGTCCAGTAGGTCCTGTACGTCTGCTTATGACCCAACTAATCAATGATGCAGGATGCGCATCTCTCACTCGACTACGACTAAGAAAAATTTAGGGCAGAATGGAGGGTTGGTGGACTTACAAATTGGTGAACAGTATGTCTTGCCAATCATTCTTAAAACGACGTGATATTCATTCCCCTATCTTCAACTAGATTTATTGATACCTCTTTCACTACCCAATCCCTCATGAACATCTCACTTTCCCTCCTCCAGGGCTTGTTGAAACCTGTGTATGAGGATTCTCAGCATAGTATCCAAGCTCGATCCTTGCATCCCGGTGGACCTAGCACCCCTGCAAAGTTGTAGTCTCTCGTGTTCATGTATGCTCATGTGTCTACATCTGTCAATTTCGCTTGTTGTGAAGCCGCCACACGGAGGCCGCCACTTCACACAAAAATTTTACAATCACAATTCGTCATTGGGACCTGGGTTTTGTTCTTGCGTTCCCAAGAATGGATAAGATTGTTCGGAACATTCTATTTCTCACTACGACGTAACGTGGAAATCTACGTACAGACAATGTTGTATTTGTATAATAGTGACTTTGATCTTTCTTTGGCGCATCCACGTTGATGAAACGCCCCAGCTCTAGCTCCTTCGAACTCTGGGAGCAACTTGAAGACATGTCCGATGCAATGGAAGAGATCTCTCTCTCAGAGGCAGCCACTGAACCCAGACCTTCTTGCATCCCCCGACTCTTTGATAGCCAGTCATCGGAGACGAGGAAACATTTCAAGGTGAAGAAGTGGTACAATGTTTACACAGGTAACACTCCAGGATGCTACACCACATGGTACTTCCCTATTTTTTTGTTTCGGATTGACACTAAATTTTTCATTCAGGGCTGATGCTAGTGCTCGCACCCAGGAGATTCCTGGCGCCCGGCACGAAGCGTTTAAAAAATATGAGGATGCATTGCATGCTTGGCGACAGAATTGTCTGGCTGTGCATGTGCATGATCAGGGTTTTGTCGATGGCACTGTACTCAAAGGACTAGCACCGGTACTTGAGGGAACATCACCAACATCACCAGAGCCTCCTCGAGCATGTACGCCCCCCCCGTATCAGTCTACCTTTCGTTATGCTTCAGATGGCAAGTATTTCACTCCTCCAAGTTCACCTGCTACCGGGCCGTTGCAAGCATCGTCTACGCAATCTCCGTCTAAACGGAGAGTCGGGCAAGCTATGTTTGGTCCTGGATCCCCGGCCCGTCTTCCCGAACGCCACTCGCAGGTGAATCCTGTTCGTTACTGGGCTATCAGTGTGAATGGTCAGAAAACCATAGCCACCACTGTGTAAGTAAATTTGAATATTACCCTCCAGGTTAAAATCCTATATTCTAATTGGTTTTTTTTTTTGCTACAGGGATCATGCTGATGATATCGTTGAGGAAGCTCAGCTACGAGGTGTGGATGCTGTCATCAAGCAGGTTGCATCAGTACGAGAGGCTGAGGAATGGTTTGCACTACTGGAAACTGCAACCGATGAAAGCCAGCATGGTGACTAGATTTCTGAATTGGGACTGTCACTGCTGAGTTGCATTGGTCTGAGAGGTTGAAGAATGGTCAGCAAGGTGACTAGATTTCTGAATTGAAATGTACATATATGTATTTTTCTATGAATTCACAAATGCACTGTCAACTTGAATTTACATGATCCGAAATGCATTCAAGAAATCAAGAAGAAATACAGGGTACTAACTGCAGTGAGGAAACAAGATCTTTCGTATGCCACCCAGATTTTTTTACCTTTTGACGTAAGGTTATCCAGGTTGATCTTGCGCCACACGCATTGCAGCAAAATGCCAAAAAAAATCACATTGCACGTTGTGAGATTACGCTATGTAGCTTAGGGGAGAGAGACTTCGGATAGATTGGGCCTCTTTCTCCTCCTCGCTGTATCACCCTCATGAAACGGTCGCGTGCTCAATTCGAGAAAGCTAAGGCCGGGAATCATTTTCACCTCAGTCGTGGCGATGTTGACACACCTGAGACAATCCTACGTGTTGGTTACACATCTAACGACCAGAGAAGAGTCCGCAAGTCCAATGTGCACGTCGAGTTACCCTCACCCGTCAAAAAGCGCCAGCGTGAAACCCTTCAGCGGCTACGGGAAGTCCACCCTCCGAAGGAGATTGAAACTGATGACGGAATTTTCACTTGGGAGGGCTGTTATACCCTCGATGATGGGAGCAGGACTGGACTTAAGGATGGAGAGGAGGCACCAGAGGTGACCCGGGTGATTGCAGTCAAACGAAGATATCTGTCGTCGGTGAGTGATAAACTGTAGAATATAATCAACGCATTAAAACGAAATCAGGACGAACCTATGTTATTATGGAGGCCATTGCGAGACGAATACCTGGCTGAGATGATCCGTCTGGAAGGTCGAGGAGACTTAGATACTACGCTGTGTCCACAATGTTGGCGTACAGAACCTGGACATGAGCCGCTATATCAGTGCCAAGACTGCTTGACTCCTCGTCTTGTATGCTCAGAATGTTGCCGTGATGAACACAAGCACCATCCATTTCATATTGTCAAGGTGCGTGAAATTGGTTGAACTTAATAGTACATATCTAACAGACAGTACTCAGCGGTGGAACGGTAAATTCTTCCAGCAAGTTTTCCTAAAAGAACTAGGTGTCAGCATTCAATTAGGACATCCAGGCTTAGAGGAGTGCACTCACCCTCGTCCAGGCAACGTCGGGTTCCTGGTGATCCATTGTAACGGCCTTCATCCTGTAACCGTGTCGTACTGTAATTGTCCTGGGAGAAATATACCTTACTGGGTTCAATGCCTGCGCCAGCGATGGTATCCTGCGTCCCAGGACGATCCTCAGACTTGTGCGACGTTCGCGGTTCTGGGACTGTTTCACAGAATGACATTGCATGGGAAGGTGACAGCTTATGATTTTATGGCTGGTCTGGAAAAAATGACGAATAATGGAGGTATTGAGTATCAAAAGGTATGTATACCTTACTTCGGATGAGGGTAACACCATACTAATGGATTAAAAGGACCGTTATAGGGTCTTTTCCCGTATTGTGGTTCAGTGGAGGCACATTTCGATCTTGAAGCGAAGTGGAAGGGGTAACTGTATTGACGGAAGGCTGGTAAAGGAGATGAAGGCGGGCGAGTGTGCGTTAAGGTGCCCGGCATGTCCTCGTCCCGGGGTTAACTTGCCTGAGGGATGGGAAAATGAGTCCGAGACAACTAAGTGAGTCAAATATATCATGTTTCAGAGAACAGGTAACTCACAGTTCCAAATCAGGTTCAAATATAACCAATTCTTAGCTGTCGATGCCTGTTTTCGCCTAAAGCGACGTTTGGTATCCAGCGATGCCAAGGACCCTGGCCTGGGTACAGGTTGGACATATTTTGTTGAAAATGGGCCATTCCAAGAGTTTGTGAAGAACGTGAGTGCACAGAAGGAGGTGAGTATCGTTGAGTCGTTCCTGATAGCACCGTAATGTTGAAATGTTGCCAGATGAGCAGTTGTAGTGGATTAGCGGCACTGGACTACGCAAATACAAGATATTCAAGAGGGTATGGAGCAACTGGTGTAGCACTTGGGGTTTGTGCTCGGCATGAGTTGGTTCAGGCCAACGGAGCAGATGATCTGCAGAAGGGTGAGAGGTGAGTAAGTCAGTAATCTAATCTGAAATCTGCTAATCACGTGCTTGGGTAGATACGCAAACGTGGATTACGTTTACGGTTCTCTTCGTCGACACCTCGATCCTCGACTAAACTATATCAATTCCTATGACATTTGTTGCCAATGGTGTCGACACCTCGTCCAACGATTGAAGGAGCTACCTGAACTCGTCCGGACTCACATTGAAAAGGATTTCATGGAATACGTCATTCCCAAGTTACACATCCTAGGACATCTCCTCGATTGCCAACTCGACTTCTCCTTAAACTTCATACCTGGGGTTGGAAGAACGGACGGTGAAGGAATAGAACGCCCCTGGGCTAACATTGGGCCAGTGGCTACGAGCACTCGTGAGATGGGACCGGGGACACGACACGACACGTTGGACGACCACTGGCACCATTGGAATTGGGTAAAGATAGTTGCACTTGGTGAGTGGACTGTTCTTAGAATATGGGCCTGTCTCTAAGAAAAAAATGCCAAATAGGACGTATCCTCAAGAAGCGTTTTCTCACAGCATTACCCGAACAAAATGCTCAAGCTCGGTCATTCCAGCAATTCAAAGAAGCTCAGGGTGACAACGCAGAGACCTGGATTGGAATGATCAAGGCCTGGGAGTACGACCGTTCGGCACCCAATCCTTTCAGGCTGCAACGTTTAGGTGAGTGAATTTATTATTGTCTTACTTACATTGTCTTATTGTTTTTAGGTCTCACGGAACACGACATTCGACTCCAATTCGCAGAAAAAGAGGCAGACGAGGAAAAGGTGGGCATGCCCTCAATTCACAAGATTAGTCCCAGCGCTTTTATTGCCCATGGTTTGGAATTAGAGGAGTTACAGTGCGTATATCCATCAATTGTACAGCATAATAATCACTAACAGGTTGTATTAACGAATTGTATTGACAGACGACGCCTAGAACAAGATGTCAATGCGTCAAAGAGCCCTAGCGCCAGGGACTTGACAATGATCCTGGAACGTCGGACGCGACTGAGTCGGGAAATAGGACGCTTCCGAGCTGTGCAAGCTACGTATATGCCTGCTGCACTACAGGTACTGGCACAGGCCGAGAAGGAGACCTCAAGTGACCTCAATGCCGAATCTCAACCCCTTATGCTCCCTTCATCACTCACACAGGCTCAACGAAACCTTGGATGCCGGGAAGGTTTGCTCGAGATCGAGATCAAGCTCAGGGATGCTCAAATGCGAACTGCATTGGAGCATTTACGAAACCACTTTCATATCCGAACTCGACTCATTACATACCGGGATTCAAATGTTCGTCATCAGGCCATGCTAACGAGATCAAGAGCAATGATACTGCAGAATGACATTAAGACGCAGACTCACAAGAAGAAATACCAGGCAGCATGGGAGGCGACGTTAAAGGCACATGGAGGAGATGAGAAAAGGGTAGGTTGGCCAAGGTTGAAGGATTCAGATGTCAGGTGTATATCGGGTGAGGCAGATAAGGCTTGGAGAAGTGCTCGGAAGGTCCTGGGAAAGAAGAAAAGGGGCGAGATAGAGACAGAGAAGGCGGATGAACTAATCGACGCAGCTGACCAAGCGGAACTGTCGAGAGCAGAGATAAGGGACCGTGCAGGGACTGGGACCTACAAGACGTCGTGGATCTGGATGGAGTGTGGGACGGAAAACATGATCGATGAAGAACGCATGGCTGATGGTGAGTAGTGGTCTCATTCATACATACCGAATATTGACATATGTAACCCAGGGATCCGGGTTGAGTTCTGCAAGGCGTATGCACGTCTGCAGAGATGGACAGAGGAAGTTATACTTCTCCGGGAAGAGATGAGACGCACCCTCGAGACGCTGGAGTGGCAGGCAAAGTGGTGGGAGGCCCGAGCAAATGCGCCGGCAAGGGACCCTGCCCATGCTGATGGGATTTCTGCTTACGCTCATAGCCAGGCAGCTGTTATGAGGGCTCTGCGAAATCGCTTTAGTGCGCACTGGCAAGGTTACGACACTGTTGAGAGCCTGCAGGATGAAGACGACGAGGAACAGGATGCTGCATCAAACGATATCACGGTGTTGGAGGGTGGTGATCCAGATGGTCAGGATGCTATGGATGAGGAGGAGCAGGATGATGAGGATGAGGATGATGGATATATGGTAGAACACGAGTGCAATGAAATGGACGCTTAATATTGTTTATTGTATAATTTCGTTGCCAGCTTGATTTATAAATCATCGAGTATTTTGGGTAATTATGATAATAGCCATTTATTTAACGCTTTCTTTCATTTTTGGGTGCGCAGGATGACAGCGCATAAGCTAGGCGAGGTAGGCGAAGCCGCCGTGGCTCGGCTTGACGCCTGCCTGGTTCATACCACCTTCCTGAATATACCCCGGTAGGATTTGTAAATCGCTGTATGGACTGGCCAGTATGATTTATAAATCAACTACATCAACGGGTGGGTGCGCGCAGATTGCATCCAGAGTGCGTGCAGCTTGCGTCCAGAGTGCGTGCAGGTTGCGTCCAGGGTGCACGCAGGTTGCGTCCAGAGTCCACAATGCATGCAGGTTGTGTGGTTGCGTCCAGAGTGTGTGCAAGTTGCGTCCAGATTGTGCACGAGTTGCGTCCAGATTGCGTGCAGGTTGTGTCCAGAGTGCGCGCAGGTTGCGTCCAGGGTGCGCACAGATTGCATCCAGGGTGCGCGCAGGTTGCGTACAGAGTGCGTGGAGGTTGTGTCCAGTGTGCACGCAGGTTGCGTCCAGAGTGCACGCAGATTGCATCCAGGGTGCGCGCAGATTGCGTCCAGAGTGCGCGCGGCTTGCGTCCAGAGTGCGTGCAGGTTGCGTCCAGGGTGTGCACAGGTTGCGTCCAGAGTGCGCGCAAGTTGTGTCCAGAGTGTGCGCAGGTTGCGTCCCACAATGCATGCAGGTTGTGTGGTTGCGTCCAGAGTGCGTGCAAGTTGCGTCCAGATTGTGCACGAGTTGCGTCCAGATTGCACGCAGATTGCGTCCAGAGTGCGCGCAGGTTGCGTCCAGGGTGCGCGCAGATTGCGTCCAGAGTGCGCGCGGCTTGTGTCCCGAGTGCATGCAGGTTGCGGCCAGGGTGTGCACAGGTTGCGTCCAGAGTCCACGATGCATGCAGGTTGTGTGGTTGTGTCCAGAGTGCGCGCAAGTTGTGTCCAGAGTGTGCGCAGGTTGCGTCCAGAGTGTGCGCAAGTTGTGTCCAGAGTGTGCGTGGGTTGCGTCCAGAGTGCGCACAGATTGTGTCCAGAGTGCGTGCAGATTGCGTCCAGAGTGCGTGCAGGTTGCATCCAGAGTGCGTGCAGGTTGCGTCCAGGGTGCACGCAGGTTGTGTCCAGGGTGCACGCAGGTTGCATCCAGGGTGCGCACAGGTTGGGTCCAGAGTGCACGCAGGTTGGGTCCAGAGTGCACACAGGTTGCGTCCAGGGTGCATGCAGGTTGCGTCCAGGGTGCGTGCAGGTTGCGTCCAGGGTGCGCGCAGGTTGCGTCCAGGGTGCGTCCAGAGTGCACGCAGGTTGTGTCCAGAGTGCGCCCAGGTTGCGTCCAGAGTGTGCAGAGGTTGTGTCCAGAGTGCGCGCAGATTGCGTCCAGGGTGCACACAGGTTGAGTCCAGAGTGCATGCAGGTTGCGTCCAGAGTGCGCACAGGTTGTGTCCAGGGTGCGCGCCGATTGTGTCCAGGGTGCGCGCAAGTTGCATCCAGAGTGCGTGCAGGTTGTGTCCAGAGTGCTTGCAAGTTGTGTCCAGCATGCGCACAGGTTGCATCCAGAGTGCGCGCAACTTGGGTCCAGATTGCACGCAAGTTGCATCCAGAGTGCGTGCAGGTTGCGTCCAGAGTGTGCACAGGTTAATCGGCGCGCACCCTGGACGCAATCGGTGCACACTCTGGACGCAATCTGCGTGCACTCTGGACGCAATCTGCGTGCACTCTGGACGCAACCTGCATGTACTCTGGACGCAACCTGCGTGTACTCTGGACGCAACCTGCGTGTACTCTGGACGCAACCTACGTGTACTCTGGACGCAACCTGCGTGCACTCTGGATGCAACCTGCGCGCACCCTGGACACAACCTGTGTGCACCCTGGACGCAATCTGCGCACACCCTGGACGCACTCTGCGCGCACTCTGGATGCAACTTGCGCGCACCCTGGATGCAATCGGTGCGCACTCTGGACGCAATCTGCGTGCACTCTGGATGCAACCTGCGTGCACTCTGGACACAACCTGCGTGCAGTCTGGACGCAACTTCCGTGCACTCTGGACGCAACCTGCACGCACTCTGGACGCAACCTGCGCGCACCCTGGACGCAACCTGCGCACACTCTGGATGCAACTTCCGCGCACTCTGGATGCAACCTGCGCGCACTCTGGATGCAACTTCCGTGCACTCTGGACGCAACCTGTGCACACTCTGGACGCAACCTGCGCGCACCCTGGACGCAATCTGCGCGCACTCTGGACGCAACCTGCGTGCACCCTGGACGCAACCTGCGCGTACTCTGGATGCAACCTGCGCGCACTCTGGACGCAACTTGCACGCACTCTGGACGCAACCTGCATGCACTCTGGACGCAACCTGCATGCACTCTGGACACAACCTGCGCGCACTCTTGACGCAATCTGCGCGCACCCTGGAGGCAACCTGCGCGCACTCTGGATGCAACTTGCGCGCACCCTGGACGCAATCTGCAGGCACCCTGGATGCAACCTGTGCGCACTCTGGACACAACTTGCGCGCAATCTGGATGCAACCTGCGCGCACTCTGGACTCAACCTGCGTGCACTCTGGACGCAACCTGTGTGCACCCTGGACACAATCTGCGCGCACCCTGGACGCAACCTGCACGCACTCTGCACGCAACCTGTGTGCACCCTTGAGGCAATCTGCACGCACTCTGGACACAACCTGCGCACACCTGCACGCATTCTGGACGCAATCTGCGTGCACTCTGGACGCAACCTGCACACACTCTGGACACAACTTGCACGCACTCTGGACACAACCACACAACCTGCATGCATCGTGGACTCTGGACACAACCTGCGCGCACCCTGGACGCAACCTGCACACACTCTGGACGCAACCTGCGCGCACTCTGGAAGCAATCTGCGTGCACCCTGGACGCAACCTGCGCACACTCTGGACGCAACCTGCGCGCACTCTGGACGCAATCTGCGTGCACTCTGGACGCAATCTGTGTGCACTCTGGACGCAACCTGCACGCACCCTGGACGCAATCTGCGCGCACTCTGGATGCAACCTGCGCACTTTTGTCACACTGAAATACTTCTGTATTTCTTCGCTGTATTACCTAATGTATTACTGTGACACCATGTCACTCTGAAATGTTCCTGTAATCCAACTTGTCTTACAGCAGTCTTACAGCATTGCTCCCAAAATTTCTTCTCTCTGTAATACTTCTGTAATCCAACGCAGAATACTTGTTGAATGGCTTGGTGTAAGTTTGCTGTAATCCCTATGTAGGGCACCGGATCTACAGGGATTTGGCCTCTGAAATGTCCCTGTAATACAACTTGTCTTACAGCAGTCTTACAGCATTGCTCTGGAACATTCTTCTCTCTGTAATACCTCTGTATGGCAGATGATTTACAGGGATTTGCCTCCAGTGTATCTTCTTTGGTGTCTTTAGGAGGGGTGAGGTAGATCTTGATCATTTGGCAACATCACGACAATCTTAGCTTTAGCTTGAGTAGATCTAACCAGGTTCGCGAACTATCGGAATGTCTCCGGGATACTTCGCGAAGGCACCTATCGGAGGTTTCTCCTTGTTATCATTCATCTCCTTTAGTCTTGTATCTTATCTTCTTGAGTCTATGTCACATTGGTAATCCCATGGATCGTGAATAGAGGTAACGCGTACTTATACTGCTTGTGAGGTGGCTACTCGTGAACAAGTGCCTTGGGTATGTACGTATAAACGTATACGAGCAGTCTAGTACTCGAACATCGAACTTAGTAGCTTGAGGGACTTATGTACCATCCTCTTGAGGCTACTTATCTTTATTTCGTATCGCGCTCACGAACGTTGCCTCTAGAATCACTTTAACTGATAGATTGGGCTCGCTTCAGTCCTTATTCCCTAGTAAACAGACATAATATATCCGTATACTTGATATATGTACGCTTTTTAACTCGTTCTAGTTGAGTTTTTGGCAGGCGTATCAACGAGTCCCAAATCAAACACTTGTAGGCCACAGTTGCCTTAAAATCAAACACTTAATAGACCAAAAGGTCAACACCAAGATCACAGTTATAACCACAAAATGTTCAATTAAACTCTATTATCTCCAACACAATGTTTATACTCTTAGCCAGTGCAGTTAGGTTTGTTTAGAAGCTTTAGTCCGTGTTTCACGTCCTCTACTATTGCTAGCAAGATCCGATACTCTACAGTACATGGCTTGGGTAGCTACTCGTAATATTTGGTCCTTTTATACTACTCGCAGCTACAACTATACAGTTACCTATTTCTTTTTGATGTCCGCTAAAAGGTACATAGAGAAAATACAAAACAAATCTAAAAGTCCGCTAGCGAGTTCTACCTATTTCCTTGTAAGTAAAGACTTGCTTATTAGGGTATACAGAAACTGTTCAATATTATCTAAATATTCGTAGGAACTTTCTTCAGTCCTCTTTGTAAGCTGTCTGGTGTTTTTGTGTACTGTCCTGGTTAGCTTAGAACACTCTACTTATGACCACTAGGTTCCTCATACATGTCCTTATGCTAAGGGCGTAGGGTTTTCTTGTAGTTTCTTTATTCTGTTCTGTTTTCCTTTCCCTTTTTCTCTGATCTCGCTTTATTCATGTCCTATGTATTGCCAACAACAGTCTACTATTGAGTCCTACATATGAGCCCAGCTCTTCTGCAGTCCCGTTTGCATACTTATTCATCCTTCAATGCTTTCAACACCTAGCTAGACAATTACTGACAGATTTATCCTTATCTGGAAATACCATTACCTATTTGGGTTGTATTCCGATCATTTGGATGTACTGCGACTTAGCGCTTCTGTCCCTTATATCACTGTGTAGAGACATGTGTTCACTATTCCCTCTGTACCGATTCATAGCTGAACTCTCTGGGATCCCGTACATATATATTTTGTCATACTTTTGTCCACATGTACCTTTTACAGATACTTAAGATTCCCTCAAAGCTGTCTTAGTGCTACGGGATTTACCGATACACAGATCTAGACCTAGCATGCTTGTCCGCATGTCCAATCTTAGCGCTGTCTTCTCTGATCGACCTTTCAGCTGAGGATTGTGCTGCTTACGTGTTCCTATGCCTGTGAATAGGGGCTATCTCGCACTTCACTGTCCCTTTGGATTACGGTAGCAGTACTAGGAGGTATAATAGAATTCGAAAGCCTTTGTAGGCTATCTTTATTATTCGGTGGGTCTGCTATCATAACTCCAACTCATACATATCTATCATAGTACTTAGAATGAGTTGTTTCTCCATCCATAAGCACTTAATATTATTGTACCGTTGTTTTCTAGTCCTGCTAGGTATTAACTAGCAGTTCAGGGCTCACCCTAGTCCTCTTATTCCCTTAAAGAACGTCAAAAACTGAAGTATGTATACAGTGATTTTGTACAGCATATCATCTCCCCCCAACTAAAGATCTTGACCGTCCCTTGGTCAATGGATTTGATAGCAGTAAAGCTGACACTGCGCTAACTTGTTTTGAGCTCCAGGTATATTTCGGCCTTAGCACGCGGTCCATTCCAGGCTGACTTCTTTGTTCGATTATTGTAAGTGTGCACAATCCGAAAAGAAGCCTGTGATCATGTCCATTCATATGAATCATTCACTTTCTAGCCATCAAACTATACATTTGGGATTACCCTGAATAGCTAATCTAGCTTTTCTCAAGTTGTGGGTCCCAGTTCTGATTGGATTTTCTGGTTGGGGACATTGTGAAAGGCCAGTGCCCATTTGAGGCTCACGATCTGGGGTCAGGGCACTGTTGGCCATACCCTAGTGTGATTATAGCAAAGTAGGTAAAAGCTTTTTGACTTGAAATTTTTCTAAGTCCCCATTCTTGCCTTCTCCTCCATTGTCAACCACATCCTCTCATCAATTCCCTCTTCTTCACTTGTTGTTCTGTTGCTATGTCTCCAAGATCAACCATGCCTAAGCCCTCTAGCAACTCCTCAATCCTCGCAGCCATGAACTTCGCCGTTGGCTACTGGAACTACGTTATCGTTATGAGAGCATGTATCGTTGGGCTCGGGTTAGTCGTCAAAGCCTGAGTAACGACGATCTGAATTTTGTGGTGACCAGGATTCCTTTCATTGTGTGTCCTTCAATTTTTCCTTTTTCTCTCATTCATATTCACTTTTGTTTGGTTTCTAGTGTGATTTATGGCACTCAGTATATGCTCATCCTGACAATTTTCCTTCCTGGATGCCGAAGGTGGTTGTGATGGCCCTCAATTTGGTCATCACCACTTTCCTGGCCAAGCGCAACCTCAAGAATCGAAACTCATGCCCATCGTTGGATTTTTCATGGTTGACGATCGTTTACCTAACTGGGACTTTGAGGAAGTCCTGCCTCATCAAGATAATTTAGTAAGTCCTCCTTCTTATTTTGCCTCCTCAGGGTGCCTAACAATCTTTATTGTTACAGGTGGACGATCCTCTGTACTTGGATCAACTTGCTAGCGTCCCTAGCTTGAGTTCCCTCAAAACCAATGAACTCACTAGCGTCCCTAGCTTGAGTTCTCTCAAAATCAAGCTGCCTCCCCTCAAAAAGCTCAAGACCGCAATTGCGGCTGTTTTGTTTCTATGTACTTTTGCGTACTGAACTCTCTTGTTTTTCCAGCCTAGCATTCCTAAATTCTCGCATCCGACAAGCAAGTCCGTTCCCATGGCTGAAGAACCACCTCAGGCAACCCCCCCTGGGGGACCTATTAGGTGGATTACTACCATGTCATCCTCTCACCTTGTAGGTCTCAAAAACCTGGTAGCCTACCATTCCTGCCATTTATATGGTAGCTACCTGGTAGTGTCCTGGTAGTAGGTTTTTTGAATTCACTGGTAGCTACCCTTAGGCCATGGTAGTACCATGGTAGCTACCAGTTACTGCATGGTAGCTACCCTGCTCATGCATACCAGATAGGCAGCTACCTGGTAGTATGTGGTAGCTACCAAACTTGTTTCTGGTCATCCTGGTAGCTACCTGGGAGTATAAGGGTAGCTCCCTAGCATGTTGTGGTAGCTACCCCCAAGTATCAAGCTCCTGACTAAGGGCCAGCCTCTTGGCAAAAAAGCACAGATCTTTCTGTGGATCTTTGCTTCCTTTTATGGAAAAAAGTGGACTTTTGTACTCATTGCCTCTGGCAGTGACCGGGGCCTTAGGGGCAGATTTTTCCCATGACTCCGAATTTGATGGGAGGGTGCAGGCGAGCTGTAGGGCCCAGATCCCCTGCAAATGGAATAGGGGTAGAAGCTGTGGCTGGCTCAGAAAATGCAAAATAAATTCTCAGAGCTGGCAATGAAAAGTAGTGTGGGTATATAAGAGGGTGTATTTTGGGTCACTGAATCCAGATATGTAATTGGATTTGCAATATATGCAGTGGTTATAGAGATATGGCCAAAATACTGTCCAAAATATAGCAGGATGGGTAACTATGAATCAGACACTTACAATGACACACACAAGCCATACGAATATGTTGATAAGCTTGGTGAGGATCTACCCTTGGGTAGAAAAGACGAATACACAGGCATGGCTGAACATCTCTTAGCCTCAAGAGAAGTCTGTGAAGCCAATGAACCTCGGGATATAGAGGCTGCTGAACTCGAAGCTTCTCATGAACCTGATATTCAAGACGACCATGCTCTCCCTATCGTAAATCCAACAATTATAGATTCACAAGCAAAAGGGGTGAACCTTCGAAGTCAGATTATTGACAACGATACAACATTTATTGATGATATCAATAAGTATTACACAAAAGATCCACTTTTCAAAAAGATACTTGAAAAACCTGAGGATCATCCACGATTCTATGTCCAGGATAAGCTTATCTGGACACATAACCTCGTTGGTGAACCTGTAGTTTGTGTATCTCAACATTCTCTGTGAGGTCAGATCCTTGAACAGGGGCATAGCACCGTTGGACACTTTGGTCCACAACATACTGCTGATTACATCCGCCATTGGTACTGGTGGCCTAAAATCTATTCCATGACAAATAAATTTTGTCAAACTTGCGAACTCTGTGCTCATTCCAAAGTGAGTACCAGGCCACCTGCAGGGAAACTTCATATGCTGCCAATCCCAGCACGTCCTTGGCAGTCCATTGGGATGGATTTCATTGGTCCACTCCCTGAAGTAAAAGGGTATAATTACTTATGGGTAATTATTTGCTGGCTTACTTCACAGGTTCATCTCATCCCTTGTAACACCAAGGACACAGCCATTGACCTTTCCTTGCGCTATATGCAGGAAATAGTATGTCTACATGGCCTGCCCGAGTCAATTGTGTCTGATAGAGACTCAAAATTTACTTCAACATGGTGGCAAGAAGTACATAGACTGCTTGGAGCTAAGCTCCTTATGTCTACATCTTTTCACCCTCAAACAGCAAACTGCTCAATTGCTCAGATTCTCCATGCCTCAATCTGGGCTGACTAGCATGACTGGTTGATTAAAATTCCTATTGTGGAGTTCGCATTGAACTCCAGTATCAGTGAAACTACAGGTTTTGCTCTGTTTGAACTTAACTACGGATACTTACCTTCAATGTTGTTTGAAGTACGTACCAAGAAAGACTTACCTGCAGGAATCCAAGCTTTCAGAATTCAAGCTATGCAGAATCTTTTTGATGCGCATGATGCGATTATCGCTGCCCGAGTCTTCCAGACTCATCAATCAAATAAACATCGGAGCAAGGAACCAACAATTAAGGTTGGTTCTCGTGTATATTTATCAACCAAAAACCTTTCTCTTCCTAAAGGAAGAGCGACCAAGTTACTTCCAAAATTTGTTGGTCCGTATGAAGTCTCGGAAAGTTTTCCAGAGACATCAAATTACTGTCTCAATGTGCCTGATGATCTGAAAGGTCACTGATTGCACAACAAATTTCACGTCAATCTCTTGTGCCCGTATCATGAAACAGATACACTATTATTCCCAGAACACACAAAACCAGAACCATATGATTTTGGTGCACCCCCGGAAGCAGAAGAATTTGTCAACTCAATATCAAGCCACACTTGGAAAGGTGGTAAAGTCCTTTTTACTGTTAATTGGTCACTTGGTGATGTAACCAATGAGCCTTATGCGATGGTAAAGGATCTACGAGCCTTGGATGATTATTTCTAATTGGTTGGAGTATCTAGAAATCTAAGAGATCTCAGGGGTGATTCTTGGGCCACAGTAAATATCATGATGCAGGGATTGGTGACCTTCCAAAAATCACCCACTTTCTCTCTTGCCTTCTCATTGTCTTGCCACAATGGATACTCCTGCTCCCTTTGCGTTGAACGTTGACTTCAACAGTAATGATGATCGGATGGATTCTGGTAATCCTGGTATGTCTACGATAACTGTAAGCAACGATTCGAATGCTAATCGTCCTTCTGGAGGGGGAGGAACCTATGGTAACAATACTTTTTTGCCAAACAATGGATTCTCATCCTACAACCAGCATTGGAACCAGTTTACACCTATCCCCCCTTCTCACATGTCTGGAATATTCAATCAAAATGTTCCCATATACCTGAACAATACATCTGTTCCATTACCAAACCCCAATGCTCCTTCTGACAAACGTATGCTTCGTCAACGCGCCCTTCAGTCAATCCCAGACTCAACTCCCAAGTCTTGCACTTGGAGCTTCAACCGCATGATAGAATGTATCGAATATATCGATGGTGATGGCAATCCTATCAACAATTATAGTGATAAAGTTGTGATTGCACAGGCCCGTCATGACCCTACCTATGACCATGCCATGGAAGACATGGTCAACCATTTCAAAAGTCCTATCACACACGAGTTTGAGGTCAAACTCAGTAATGCGTATGATGAGATCAAGGACTTGAGAGAGCAGTTGCAGGCTATTCAACGACGCAACACTGACACTGGGTGCAAATTAGCATAAATCCTCTGCCTTATGGGAGTATTATGAAGGATTTGTTTCAAACCACTCAATTAGTAAGTCACCAGGTCATACAGGAGTATTACTGGAATGAAATCCTTAATAATACATCTGTAAGTCACCTTGACTTACTGAAGACTTTCAGTGTGACATCTTGTCACAATAAAGCATACTATAATACATTGTGAAATTACTGGAGTATTTCAATGTGACTTTTGTCTCAGTAAGACATTAATTATACAAAGTGAAATTACAGGTGACTTTCAGTGTGACAGAAGGTCACAGTATGGTAAACTGTAATACAGCAAGGATATACACAGGATTTACAAGGATATGAAAATTGGAACATTCTGAAAAGCAACAGTAATTCACATTGCATTAACAGAAGATTTACCATGTGACTTTAAGGTCACAGTAATAAATGTGTAATGAAACTTGTATTATGGAAGAATTATGCTGGTGAAAATTAGCATAAATCCGCTGTCTTATGGGGGTATTATGAAGGATTTATTTTGAACCACTCAATTAGTAAGTCATCAGGTCATACAGGAGTATTACTAAAATAAAATTTTAAAAGATGTATTCAATAATACCTCAATAAGTCCAGGTGACTTACTGAAGATTTTCAGTGTGACAGGATGTCACATTAAAGCATACTGTAATACAATTGGAATTTTCAGGAGTATTTCAGTGTGACTTTTTGTCACAGTAAGGTATTGATAGTCCAAGGTAGAATTACAGGAGACTTTCAATGTGACAGAAGGTCACAGTATGGTAAAGTGTAATACACTGAGGATATACACAGGATTTACAAAATTGAAACATTCTGAACAGCAACAGTAATTCACAGTGTATTAACAGGAGATTTACAGTAATACACTAGTAATGTTACTGTAAGAGCGACTCCTGACACGTGAGGCAATAAATCAGTGCTAGACGATACAAGACTAACATACTATGCACCTGCAGGAGGAGATCCAATGAGAAAAACTCAAGGATACTCACCTTCAGGGAAGGGTATATATACTTGTATGAAGGCCTGGGAAAAGATCTGCAAAACTATACAGCAGCAACGAAGTAATAGAAAAGTGGAATGATGGGAGATCAGAATGATGAACCATAATAATGGATGATGAAACAATGAAACAAGGGTAAACAAGTCAATGGAGTCCAGATAAAACAAAAACAAACAAGTCCTAAAGGAGAAGAGAAAGGAAAAGGAAACTGTCCCCTTACATCACCCCCCTACTAGACCTGCAGTGACCTCGACACAGCACGCCAGTTACTGGAATGATCAGCTGGAGATACTCGCACCATCTTAACAGCATCAGGATACCTTGTATAGAAGTCTGCCACTGCCTTTGGAGCATGTAACAAATCCTTTGCATGTTCCCATGAATCATCCTGTGTTCCATAGCCTTTCCATCGAACAAGGTATTGCAACTTTTTCCAACATCCATATCGACGACTATCCAGGATTTCTTCAACCTCAAACTCTTCTTCACCGTCAATGATTTCAGGGTCAGGAGGTGGGTCAGGTTTTCGACCAGAGATAGGGTCTTCAACATAGCGGTCGAGTTTGATGACAGGGAAGACTGGGTGGAGGTGTTTCATGGATGGGGGAAGTTTCAGTTTGTAGGCACCCTTGCCAACTTCTTGAAGTACAGTGTAAGGCCCAAGCCAACAGTGACTGAGTTTCTTTGATGGACGAGTTGTGTTAATGTCAGAGCCATTCAGCCAAACCTTGTCACCAGGTGTGAAAACAGGGGCAGGAGTGCGTTGGCAGTTGTAGTATTGGGTGTACTCTGACTTGGCCTTTGTGAGTGCTGCTTGTGCCTCTGTCCAGCCTGACTTAAGCCAATCAACGAAGTCGTTGACATTCTCCATCTCTGACTGCTGGGTGTGAGGCTCAAAACCCATCTGAGGATTCTGACCAGTGTCAATTATGAAGGGAGTTTGCTGAGTTGATGCATGGATCTTATTGTTGTAGGAGAACTCAGCAGTGGGTAGTAACTTGTCCAAATCATCCTGTTGTTGGCTCACCCACTGGCACAGGTAACCTTCTAGCTCTTGATTGACATATTCAGTCTGTCCATCCTAGAGAGTTCCTGTTTGATGCCAGCCATCCTACAGAGTTCCTGCATGAAGTCTGCAACAAACTGTGGGCCACAGGGCATCCTGTGATGCTTACATACTTCCCTGAAGTAGATGCGAGCAGCTCCTTCAGCAGTAACTGTTGTATGAGTCTGGAGGAAGTGACCTCTCTTGCCAAGCATGTCTACAACAACCATGACTGTGTTGTACCCATGAGCTTCTGGTAGCTCCACAATGAAGTTGACTGACACTGATTGCCATGGTTCAGTGGGAGTCTCAGAAGGGACAAGCTCTCCAATGGGGAGACGATGACATGTCTTGGTTTGCATGCACAGATCACAAGTATTGGTGTACTGTCCAATGTACCAAGACATCTGGGGCCACCAGTAGTTGCGTGAGACAAGCTCAAGGGTCTTGAACCATCCAGGGTGACTGGTGACCTTGGTGTCATGGTGTTGGGAGACAGAGGTCATGGGAAGGAGGAACATAGAGCTTGCCTCGGAAATACAACAACCCTTCACACTCATCCCATTCAGCACTATGAATAGACTGAGTATGGGACTTGTGCAATGCTTGCACAGCACACTGGAGTAGGGGTTTTGGGGTGGTCTAGGCCCTATGAGTCATGTGATCACATAGTTTTACAGCTTGCATGTACGCCGTAGCTAGCACTTGACTTCAATCCACTGTGTTTGGCTCTGGTATAGCGATAGCCAGCCCTTGGCCTACTCCAATGCATGACTTGTTCTTCCAGCTCATTTTCATGAACAGCAAAGCAGACGTCTCTGAGGATTTCGACTTCTTCACCAGTTAGGTCAACTGCTTGAGAATAGCTCTGGCTTGAGCAGCACAATGTCTGAATTGTCATCAGCACCAGTACCATGATCAGGTTGGCAAGATAAGGCATCAGGCTTGCCCATAGTACAGCCAGGGTGGTCATGTAACTGGAAGTGGAAACGGGAGAGGCACAGGGACCATTGTGCCTGATGTCGATTGAGCTTCTTTGCAGTTTGGAAATACTCCAAGTTCTTATGATCTGTCCAGATTTCCACAGTAAAGTGTCCACCTTCCAGGAAGTGTCTCCACTCTTCAAGGGCTCAGATGATGGCTAGCATTTCCTTGTCATGGATCTCGTAGTTGCGTTCAACAGCATTAAGGCTTTTGGAGTAAAATGCGACTGGATGCCACTTGTCATCATCTGGGGACTGCTGAGATAAGACTGCTCCTGTAGTGTAGTTGGAGCTGTCTGATTCCAAGCGGTATGGACAAGAGTTGTCAGTCATAATGAGGACAGGGGAGGAGGTGATTAGGGACTTCATGGTGTTAAAGACATCTTGAGCATCCTTAGACCAGTCAGACTTGACGTCTTTCCAGGTCAGCTCGAACAGTGGTCATGGATGAACCGACAGTAGAAGTTGGTGAATCCAAGGAAAGAGGAAACATCCTTCTTGCTCTCAGGCACAGGCCACTCCATGACACCGGACACCTTAACAGGGTCCATCTCGACACAGTTATGGGAGATGATGACACCAAGGTATTCGATGCGGGTCTTCTCGAACTCACATTTGTCAGCTCTCAGGTACAACTCGTGCTGCCTCAACTGGTCTAGGACTAGGCGAGTCACACAACGATGCTCCTCAACAGTCTTGGTATAGATCAAGGTGTCGTCAAGGTAGACAGATACAACACCCTCCATGATGAGATCATGGAGAATGTCATTGATCATCGTCTGGAAGGTTGCAGGGCTGTTAGTGAGACTGAAGAACATGACAAGGGGTTCAAAGAGACCACAGTTGGTGTGGAAAGCTGCCTTCCAGTCGTCACCTTCATGAACCCAGATATTGTTGAAACCCCAATGTACATCCAATTTAGTGAAGTACTGTGCACCCTTGAGATTGTTGACAAGTTCATTAATCAAGGGTAACAGATAACGGTTTTTAATTGTCATCTTGTTGAGCACACAATAGTTTTGGACAAGTTGGAGGCTTCTATCCTTCTTCTTTATGAAGAAGACTGGAGACGCCATGAGGGATTTAGAGGGACGAATATGACCAGTGGACTGATTCTCTGTAAGGAACTCGTCAAGGGCCTTTTGCTTGTTAGGAGCAAGTGGATAGACCTTGCAGTTGGCAGGTTTAGAGTCAGGAACTAACTCTACTGCATGGTCCCATGGTTTACGATCTGGCAACACATCGAAAGAGTCCTTGGAGATGACATCTGCATAGTCATAGAAGTGATCAGGAAGGCCATCATGAGGGTCCCTTGAGGCCTTAGCATGTGCTTCTGCTAGACATTGAGAAGTGGTACTCATTGCATTGATGAATTCTGACTCTGGAGGAACTGAAGCAACAAATATGCGATCACCTTCTTCAATAGGGACGTCATCAGGGAAGTCATCACAACCTAAAGTTCTGACACTATTCATCTTATCTTCGCCAGGATCCAGTTCAAGGACATGAGGAGTTGGGCCTTTCCAACAATGTTCTAGAGCACGGTGTTGGTGATGAGTAGTGGAGAGGAGTAGTTGGCGTTCCTATTGCACTTCGTCATGACATGTGGAGCATTGCCTTGGGCACTGGCTAAGTTTGACATCACCATTGTCCCAATCTACCTCTGGGTTATGGGCTTGTAACCATCCATAACCAAGAATGATGGGAGAATTACAGGTAAGGGGACTGAAATTGGCTGCAAATAATTCTTGCAAGAAAGTAATTACTATGACAAGAGTATTAAAGTATGAGAAGAGGGTCCACATAATACCTACAAAAGTCAGGAGGAATTATGGAGGAAATACATGGTGGAAAAGGGTTGATAAAGTCTCCTATAAATCAGCCTGATTTACAGGTGGTTTACACAATCCGTGAGTTTGAAATTGAAAGGAGAAAAGAGATTCAACAGCAAAGTGAAGTTGAGGATCATAGGAGCCATCATGCACAACACTTGTGTGAAGTGTGGATTCCCCAAGTACAAACACATTCTAAGCATTCAACATCAGTATCACTAACACAAAGGCGGTCCATGGTGGCTATCTTCTAGTATCAAATTAAAGGTGCTGTCAGTAGTGCCTATGACTGAAGCCATCCACACTTCATTCTCAAGGAATGCATACTTCATGCAGGTGTTGCACACACAGAATGCATTTGTCCTCAGGGAATCCACACTTCATGCACCTAGAATGGCTTCATTCTCAAGGATTGCACACTGTATGCAAGTGTCAGGCACCTAGAATGCATTCATCCTCAAGGAATCCAAACTTCATGCACCTGGAATCCACACTTCACTCACCTAGAATGCATTCGTTCTCAAGGAATGCACACTTCATGCATGTGTCGGGCACCTAGAATGTAGTCATCCTCAAGGGATCTACACTTCACACACCTAGCATGCATTCATCCTCAAGGAATCCACACTTCATTTACCTAGAATGCATTCGTTCTCAAGGAATGCACACTTCATGCACCTAGAATGGCTTCATTCTCAAGGAATGCACACTTCATGCACCTAGAATGCATTCAAGGAATGCACACTTCATGCAGCTGGCATGCACCTAGAATGCATTCACCTTCAAGGAATCCACACTTCACACACCTAGAACGCATCTGCCCTCAAGGAATCTACACTTCACACAACTAGAATGCATTCATCGTCAAGGAATTCACACTTCACACACCTAGAATGCACTTGTCCTCAAGGAATCCACACTTCATGCACCTGGAAGCCACACTTCACTCACCTAGAATGCATTTGTTCTGAAGGAATGCACACTTCATGCACATGTCGAACACCTAGAATGTATTCGTCCTGAAGGAATCCACACTTCATGCAGGTGTCGCACACCTAGAATGTATTCCTCCTGAATGAATGCACACTTCACGCACCTAAAATGCATTCACCCTCACATCTAGAATGCATTCACCCTCATGGAATTCAAACTTCACACACCAAGAATGCGTTTACCCTCAAGGAACTCACACTTCATGCACATGTCACGCACCTAGAATGCATTTGTCCTCAAGGAATCCACACTCATTCTCAAGGAATCCACACTCATTCTCAAGGAATCCACACTTCATGCATCTAGATTGCATTCACCCTTATAGAATCCACACTTCACATACCTAGAATGCATTCACCCTCATAGAATCCACAATTCATGCAGGTGTCACATACCTCGAATCCATTCATCCTTAAGAAATCCACACTTCATACACCTAGAATGCATCTGCCCTCAAGGACTCCACACTTCATGCAAGTGTCACACAACTAGAATGTATTCCACTTCAGGCACCCATATATAGGCACCTAGTTAGGTGGAATTGGGCTCTAGCATCAATAGCCTAGTGAGGCCTAGTAGCCAGGGATCTATCCAGCTCCCTGGGACTTACATCCACTCTATTGAAATGCACTCTGGGTCTTCCCAGATGCTTTTTGGGAGCTCCTGGGACTACCCATCTCCCTACCTGGGACTTCCCAGATGTCACACTGTCACACTCATTTGTACTTCAAAATTTGCCATTGTAGCCAGGCCAGTATATATCACTACTTTGCCACTAAAGCTCTCATACACTTCATGTTTCTTTGCTATGTAGTTGGCCCCTTTTATTACCTCTTTTTATTCATGTTATGCTCAAATCACAAAACAACAATTCATGTATGTTTCAAACCTATCACTAGTTTTCTATGCTCTACATAATGTCTGGTCTGTACTACCCACCTCTGCACTGCCTGCCACAGTGCAACACTCAACATAGGGACTTCTGACTTCCCAAGGTTCTCAGTGGGTCCTGGGACTCCCCAAGTTTCTCAGTGGGACTTGGGACTTCCCTAACTGTTGCCCACCTTGGGAACTCCCTCCATCACCTCAAGGGACTTCCCACTGTATCCTCATGGGACTTCCCAAGGACCCACCAGATCCAGGGACAACCCAGCCTCTGCACTTGGGACTTCCCAACTGTGGCCTCCCTTTGGGAACTCCCTCCATCACTTCATGGGACTTCCCAGCTGGCAGATTATGGATGACTGATATACTTGCCTAGTTTGGAAATATTGGTATCTTCCTTTTTAGGAACACTAACCCTAATTTTCCTATTTGGGAAACATTGAGCCTATTTGTTTCAAGTTGAAAAAACTGCTGGATTTAGAAATTGAAGCAGTCTTCCTTTTTTGGAAATAATATCCTCATTGGGTCTAGTGATTTTTTTCCACAACTTCTAATTTGGTGGGCGGGTGCAGGCGGTCCATAGGGCCTAGAATCCGCAGGTGGAATAGGGGTAGACAGTGTGGCTGGCCCAGAAAATGCAGAATAAAATCCTGGAGCCAGCGATAAAAAATGATGTGAGAGGGTAATAAGGTGTATTTTGGCTGCTGAATCAGAATATTCAATCGGATTTGCAATATCTTTCATCGTCGTGGAGATATGGCCAAAATACTGTCCAAAT
The DNA here is from genome assembly GCA_013368315.1 of Tetrapyrgos nigripes. NCBI lineage: Eukaryota > Fungi > Basidiomycota > Agaricomycetes > Agaricales > Campanellaceae > Tetrapyrgos > Tetrapyrgos nigripes. The sequence continues at coordinate 414,429 of JAACJM010000037.1, forward strand.
ATAGCAAAGGAGCAGGATAAGCACTGGTCATTCCATCTAATCAGCTCCAATATTCAGGTGAGGAGGTAGGATATTGCACTTACTCTCCATGAACATGGGGATATAGTTTATTCTATTATATCATCAGATCCTGTGGAGATATGCCCAAAACATTGTCCTAGAATGGCAAAACTTGGGATGGCCATGAACACTGCATGCTATAGCATTCAATAAGAGTATAGACATGTCTCCTAGGGGTATTTGAGTCGCTGAATTCAAATTTCCACTTGTATACACCAAAAAGTAAAGGGTTCTAGCTCTGTTCAGTATGTACCCCTAAACATAGGTACCTGTGGCACCTGCATATGGCTGCTTCATAAAATACTGTGGCTAGGCAAATGAGTGTCATTCAATATCTAGAACACAAATATGAAGTCATAATTGTTATATATCCAAATTCCAAGACTCAATTCCTGATTTATTCTCAAAAAAGCGACCTTCATGGGACATATATATATCCTTTGGCTACTTTCTTCGCATTCTAAGAGATTCTCCATACTTCAATACCATAATACTTTGATTATGGGGAGTTTGGTCATTCTCAATGCAATTAAGTGCTAGATACACTCATTAGTGGAACCTAGTTTGACTTTGATACACATGGAGCATCTCCCAGATATTATGGGTGACTATTCCTTCTTCAATTGATGGTTGATGGCAGAATATGATTTATGAGAATGTGTGATGGCCTCTGGCAGGAGATAGGCCCATATACATGGTCTAGAAAGCAGTTGTGTGACTTCTGTGTGCCACCTGCATGCCATCTCCAATAGGGGACTCCACAATCAGGCACGCAGCCTATGCTTGAGGGCACTGTCCATCACTACTTTCCTTTTTGTCTGTACTGTATGTATAAACCATTTATACTCAGATTTATTAGTACATATCCTTAGAAGTCAGGAAGAACACTCGAGAAATCTCAGTTGCATGAATTCTGTGCAGCACTCCTGCATGTCATCTCCAATAGGTGACTCTGCAATCAGGCACATAGCCCATGCTTGATGGCACCATCCTTCACTACTTCCTTTTTATCTGTACCATTTCAAACCAGGTTTACTAGTTCATATCTTTAAAAGTGAGGAAGAACCCTTGAGAAATCTTGGCTTATAATGAAATTGATATGATTTGAGTTTGAGTTTGGGGTCCAGGTCTGCTCAGGGGCTGAATGATATTTCATTGGAGAAAAGTCTTACTCTGTATGCCAGACATGGTCATAATCAAATTAATCAATGCACCTGTAAAAAGATCCCTCTGAAGCAGTAGAGCACTGCAGTTTATAAATGGCCAAACATCATGAACAGAACCACAATATCATTTACAGTGGCCATCAATATTGCGGACTGGTTTATCAATTCATGATCTGAGCAGAAAAGAATTAAAACAGCCTCTGGACATATGAATATTAGATACTCACAAGACACACCACTGAACACGAGCTAAGAGGAATGCAAGTTGGACAAGAAGGATGTGGTAACTTGAAAAGGACAGTGTCTGTTTTTAATTGTATTTTAAAGCTTCTTTACAAAAGACTAATCATCACTGGGAGTTCATCTTTTGTTTTCTCTTTACCTATCATCTCTGTCCTGCAACTTGTTCACCCAGCCATGATATCCTACAATCATTCTTCTTTTCACTTCACACTACTGTCATGATTACCATCAATTTTGACGACTCTAGGACTGGCAAGCAGGTGGCATCACATGTACCTGTGTGCTGGCCCAATCAATCTGCATATCATCTGATAGATCAGAGTGTCTGTTCACAGGCCTGCATGTCAGTCTTTGAATGCAGGAATCGACTTGGAATGCTTGTCTTTGATTGTAAATCAAGGTGTAGTACTCATAGTTCATGATATTGGGCTCAAGGTACATGATTGATACAAAAATGAGGCAGAAATTAGCCCTCAGAGGCATTAGTACTCTCTTTTCTAGGGTACTGAAGTATACATAGCCCTGTATTCCCATCCAAAATCAAACAATAAATCTCGAAATCCTGGAAAAAAGTGAAAGTATGCTCATCTAGAAGACTTAAATATATAGAGCTTATATACAACTGACATGCCAGGCATGCAGGTATGACATGCAGAATTCAACATACCATCTAGAATGATACTATGTTTGTCTTTTTGGCAAGAAATTGTGGATGGAGACTCAGAATGTCAAGATATTGGAATTGTTATCTGATATTTGTGCTATAGAACCAAAGATACATCTACTCACCCACAACAAGAAATTTATAATGGATGTATCTGTCAGTGCCACAGGCAGACATCTCTCTTATACATTTGTGTGGGTAGGTAGATAAATGTTATCTGAGTTTATGAATACTGACATCATGCTAGAATTGCGATATACTCAAGATTCAAGACTCTATTCATACTTTATTCCCAAAAAAAGCGAAAATAGTCTCTTTTTGGACATAGGGATAATTTATGCCATCAGTTATGACACATACTCATACTGTGTATTCCATCATTTAGTAACAGTCCATAATATCTAGGAGATGCTCCATGTGTATCAAAGTCAAACTAGGTTCCACTAATGAGTGTATCTAGCACTTAATTGCATTGAGAATGACCAAACTCCCCATAATCAAAGTATTATGGTATTGAAGTATGGAGAATCTCTTAGAATGCGAAGAAAGTAGCCAAAGGATATATATATGTCCCATGAAGGTCGCTTTTTTGAGAATAAATCAGGAATTGAGTCTTGGAATTTGGATATATAACAATTATGACTTCATATTTGTGTTCTAGATATTGAATGACACTCATTTGCCTAGCCACAGTATTTTATGAAGCAGCCATATGCAGGTGCCACAGGTACCTATGTTTAGTGGTACATACTGAACAGAGCTAGAACCCTTTACTTTTTGGTGTATACAAGTGGAAATTTGAATTCAGCGACTCAAATACCCCTAGGAGACATGTCTATACTCTTATTGAATGCTATAGCATGCAGTGTTCATGGCCATCCCAAGTTTTGCCATTCTAGGACAATGTTTTGGGCATATCTCCACAGGATCTGATGATATAATAGAATAAACTATATCCCCATGTTCATGGAGAGTAAGTGCAATATCCTACCTCCTCACCTGAATATTGGAGCTGATTAGATGGAATGACCAGTGCTTATCCTGCTCCTTTGCTATATTTGGACAGTATTTTGGCCATATCTCCACGACGATGAAAGATATTGCAAATCCGATTGAATATTCTGATTCAGCAGCCAAAAATACACCTTATTACCCTCCCACATCATTTTTTATCGCTGGCTCCAGGATTTTATTCTGCATTTTCTGGGCCAGCCACACTGTCTACCCCTATTCCACCTGCGGATTCTAGGCCCTATGGACCGCCTGCACCCGCCCACCAAATTAGAAGTTGTGGAAAAAAATCACTAGACCCAATGAGGATATTATTTCCAAAAAAGGAAGACTGCTTCAATTTCTAAATCCAGCAGTTTTTTCAACTTGAAACAAATAGGCTCAATGTTTCCCAAATAGGAAAATTAGGGTTAGTGTTCCTAAAAAGGAAGATACCAATATTTCCAAACTAGGCAAGTATATCAGTCATCCATAATCTGCCAGCTGGGAAGTCCCATGAAGTGATGGAGGGAGTTCCCAAAGGGAGGCCACAGTTGGGAAGTCCCAAGTGCAGAGGCTGGGTTGTCCCTGGATCTGGTGGGTCCTTGGGAAGTCCCATGAGGATACAGTGGGAAGTCCCTTGAGGTGATGGAGGGAGTTCCCAAGGTGGGCAACAGTTAGGGAAGTCCCAAGTCCCACTGAGAAACTTGGGGAGTCCCAGGACCCACTGAGAACCTTGGGAAGTCAGAAGTCCCTATGTTGAGTGTTGCACTGTGGCAGGCAGTGCAGAGGTGGGTAGTACAGACCAGACATTATGTAGAGCATAGAAAACTAGTGATAGGTTTGAAACATACATGAATTGTTGTTTTGTGATTTGAGCATAACATGAATAAAAAGAGGTAATAAAAGGGGCCAACTACATAGCAAAGAAACATGAAGTGTATGAGAGCTTTAGTGGCAAAGTAGTGATATATACTGGCCTGGCTACAATGGCAAATTTTGAAGTACAAATGAGTGTGACAGTGTGACATCTGGGAAGTCCCAGGTAGGGAGATGGGTAGTCCCAGGAGCTCCCAAAAAGCATCTGGGAAGACCCAGAGTGCATTTCAATAGAGTGGATGTAAGTCCCAGGGAGCTGGATAGATCCCTGGCTACTAGGCCTCACTAGGCTATTGATGCTAGAGCCCAATTCCACCTAACTAGGTGCCTATATATGGGTGCCTGAAGTGATGTATTTGTCCTGAAGGAATCCACACTTCATGCACCTAGAATGCATTTGTCCTCAAGGAATCCACACCTCACACACCTAGAATGCATCACACTTCATGCACATGTTGCACACTTGGAATGCACACTTCATGCACCTAGAATGCATTCACCCTCACAGAATCCACACTTCACACACCTAGAATACATTCATACTCAAGGAATCCACACTTCATGCAAAGGTCACACACCTAGAATGTATTCATCCTGAGGGAATCCACACTTCACTTCACTCACCTAGAATGCATTCATCTTCAAGGAATCCACACTTCTAGAATGCATTCATCTTCAAGGAATCCACACTTCTAGAATGCATTCATCTTCAAGGAATCCACACTTCTAGAATGCAGTTGTTTTCAAGGAATCTACACTTCACACACCTAGAATGTATTCATCCTGAAGGAATCCACACTTCATGCACCTAGAATGGCTTCATTCTCAAGGAATGCACACTTCATGCAGGTGTCACACACCTAGAATGCATTCACCCTTAAGGAATGCACACTTTGTCAAGAATGTTGTCACTTAGCAAATAACCACCCAAGTCACACGATGAACAAGATAGATTGACAAGTTACAATGAGACGAGAGAGAGAGATATAGTGAATAGTAGAGACGAGAAAAGGATGTGTAGCTGACTATGCTCGACACTGCACTGTACTGAGAGCGGAATAGAGACAAAGTGAACAGACTAAAGAACTAACTACAAGCCCCTTGGTATATATGTAAAAGAAATGAATTGAGAATAAGTGAATAAGTGAGAATGTCCATGGGGATAGGAATGGAGATAGGAATTGGAGGAGATAAATGATGTACATGTCAGATCAAGTGATGGTAACCGTAGACAAGGAAGATGATGATGGGAATATGAGAGAAATGAATAGTAGTCCGTGGAGTTAAGAAATAAATAGGGAGGTAAATAGAGCGGCGATTCGTGACACTACCCCCTTCTTATGACGAGCTTGCACCGGAGCTCGTATGTCGTCGGCCTCATCGTTTGAACCAGTTATCTCCCAGAGTCCCGTTATCCACCAGTTGTTGAGTCTCCGTTCTCTCTCCTCATCCGTAGCATCTTCTTCATCCTCTGTATTGCAATGCCATACTGCTGCAGAGGTATGATGTCTCCAGGGGCCCCAACCATTGGAGTCCCAACCGTTGTCATCAGTGTTGTCCCAACCATCATTGAGAGTGTTGTTATTCCCGTTCCACCAGTTGTCGTAAAACCTGTCGGAGTTACGCCATCCCCCTTCCAGTGTGTCGGGTGTGTGAGTTGTAGTCCACCAATTGTTGTGGAACCAGTCGTTTGGATCGTAGGTCCATGCCAAGCGCCAGAACAGGTTGATTCCATCGTCACGAGGGTCGTATGGGATTTTAATCCCGGCGCAGCTGTAGCTGTAACTACTACACATAGTATACTGATAGTACTCTGCTGGGCACAATGCGTAGTATGTAGAGGCTTATCTGTACCTATATTATGGTATGATACTATGCATAGTGAGTCACTGTTTCACTCCATACCATGCATAGTATATCACATTTTATTTTTGCATATCACGCATAGTAAGCCACTGTGCCAGCCCCATACCATGCATAGTATACTCATATTTTATTTTATTGCATACCATGCGTAGTAAGCCACTGTGCCCCTTAGGGGGCAGGTTTTTCTCACGCCTCAAAATTTGATGGGAGGTGCAGGCCGTCGGTAGGGCCCAGAATCTGCAATCAAATAGGGGTAGCAGCTGTGGCTGGCTCAGAAAATGCAAAATAAATTCCCAGAGCCGGCAATGAAAAGTGATATGAGCATATAAGAGGGTGTGTTTTGGGTCGCTGAATCCAAATATCCAACCAGATTTACAATATCTGCAGTGGTTATAGAGATATGGCCAAAATACTGTCCAAAATACAGCAAAAGAGCAGGATGGGTACTGGCCATTGCATCTAATCAGCTCTGATCATCATGTAACTTGGTAGGATACTGCTTTTAGATTCTCTGAACGTGGGAATAACATTTATTTTATTATATAATCAATGCCTGGTGAGATATCCTCAATTTACTCGCAAAAAAGTGAAAAATTTGGGATGGCCAGGGACACTGCATGTTATAGCATCTAATATAATTATAGATATGTTTACTAGGGTATTTTGTGTCCCTGAATCTGGATATCTACTTGGATAAGCTCTATATTCTGTGGTTCTGGTGATATTGAATACTTACCCCTAAATATAGGTACCTGTGGCACCCACAAATATGCAACTTAAAAATTTGTTTGAGTAGGTGGATAAATGTTCATTACTACTCTCAACCAGTATATAAAGTCATATTCTCCATATCTTCAAGATACAAGACCCTATTTCCAATTTATTCTCCAAAAATTGCCACAAAAGCGAAAAAGAGGAATGGCCATGGACAGGGCATGGTATGGCATCCAATATGATCATGGATATGCCTACTAAGGTAACTTTGGTTGTGGAATTCTAATATCCACTTGGATTGGCTCTATAGGCTCTGGCTACTCTGCTATTCAAGACTTATCCCCAAACATGGGTACCTGTGGCACTTGCAAATATGTACCTTATAAAATAGGTTGAGTGGGTTTAAAAGTGTTGAATGATGTCTAAAACAGTAATATGAGGTCATATCTCTTATATCTCCATGTTCAAAGACTCTATTCTCAATTTGTTCCCCAGACAGCAAAGATAGCCCTAATTTCCACCTTCATTGGCACATATACCCATTTTTTGGCTATGGGACTAGCATTCTGACTACCATTCCACCATTATAAGCCATAATCCTCGTGTTACTGACAGTTTGGAGATTGTCACTCAAAGACATGCTCAGATATAGCCTTAAGTGCTATAAGTACCATTATGTGCAACTCAGTTTGACTTTAAGCTGGTGCATGTACCTAGAACATCTGCTAGATATTTTTGGTGGCTCATTATCTTTTAAATGATACTAAAAGATGAAATACACAGTATGAGTGCCTGTGATAACCTCTGGAATGAGATATGCCCATGTATATGGTTCCAAAAGGTACTATTTTCGCTTTGTGAGTAATAAATTGAGAATAGAGTCTTGGAACTTGGATATATAGGAGATATGACTTCATATTACTGTTTGGGATATCATTAAACACTTTTAAACCCACTCAACCTATTTTATAAGGTACATATTTGCAGGTGCCACAGGTACCCATGTTTGGGGGTAAGTCTTGAATAGCAGAGTAGCCAGAGCCTATAGAGCCAATACAAGTGGATATTAGGATTCCACAACCAAAGTTACCTTAGTAGGCATATCCATGATCATATTGGATGCCATACCATGCCCTGTCCATGGCCATTCCTCTTTTTCGCTTTTGTGGCAATTTTTGGAGAATAAATTGGAAATAGGGTCTTGTATCTTGAAGATATGGAGAATATGACTTTATATACTGGTTGAGAGTAGTAATGAACATTTATCCACCTACTCAAACAAATTTTTAAGTTGCATATTTGTGGGTGCCACAGGTACCTATATTTAGGGGTAAGTATTCAATATCACCAGAACCACAGAATATAGAGCTTATCCAAGTAGATATCCAGATTCAGGGACACAAAATACCCTAGTAAACATATCTATAATTATATTAGATGCTATAACATGCAGTGTCCCTGGCCATCCCAAATTTTTCACTTTTTTGCGAGTAAATTGAGGATATCTCACCAGGCATTGATTATATAATAAAATAAATGTTATTCCCACGTTCAGAGAATCTAAAAGCAGTATCCTACCAAGTTACATGATGATCAGAGCTGATTAGATGCAATGGCCAGTACCCATCCTGCTCTTTTGCTGTATTTTGGACAGTATTTTGGCCATATCTCTATAACCACTGCAGATATTGTAAATCTGGTTGGATATTTGGATTCAGCGACCCAAAACACACCCTCTTATATGCTCATATCACTTTTCATTGCCGGCTCTGGGAATTTATTTTGCATTTTCTGAGCCAGCCACAGCTACTACCCCTATTTGATTGCAGATTCTGGGCCCTACCGACGGCCTGCACCTCCCATCAAATTTTGAGGCGTGAGAAAAACCCACCCTACTGCCCCCTAAGGCCCCGCCCACTGCCACATCAAATTACCAGCTGTGGGAAAAACTTGCCATATCCACTTAAGGTATACCATGCGTGGTATAGTAGAATATTGTGCACACAATGCATGGTATGAAAATAGCCATACAATGCATCATATGCTCACCCAAAGTATACACAGAGGAAGGACTGTTGACTATGCATTGTGTTGTGTGAGTACTGCCTATATACTATGCATGGCAGTTACAACTACGGGTGCCCGGCGAAGGTGAGCAATGATTCGGGGCAGAAGGAGAAGAAGACAGTCTCTGGGCCAGTGGTAACGGAGGCAGTGAACATTTTGTGTGGGATCACTGTTCGAACACAGGCTCTTTTTAAGGAGCTTTGTGATTAGGCGGGTACTTGTTTCAGCAATGTTTTAACAGTAGACACCGTTTATTTGTGTCGTATGCCCGTGGGTGTTTCTGGTGGAATTCTTCAACCATGTCTATTACGTTGGACAGGTTTGACATGGGAACCCATGAGTTCTCAGAGTCAGGGTAGTCTAACCATTTGATGAGATACTGAGTTCCTTTTTTGTTCCTCGTGGGTTTGGAGTCCAGTATCTTTTCCACGTCATATTCTTCGTCTGCGTCTAATAACTCCGCGGGTGGTTCAGGGTAATTCGGCCCATGTGCATCTGTTTCAATGTATGGTGACAGCAATGATGCATGAAAGACAGGATGTATTCGCCAGGTCTTCAGTAATTTCAACTTGTAGTTGACCTGACTGATTACTTCAATGACTTCGAATGGGCCATGACCACGATCAGACAACTTAGCTTTTGGTCTCGTCGTTTTCAGGTTTTTCCCGTCGAGTAACACCTTGTCCCCAATCTTGTACCCTGTCCACAGTATAGAATGGTTTCTGTGCTGGTTCTTCATTGTTTCTGCTGCTGAAGTTAGACTGGCTTTCAGTTCATCTCTGAGTCGGTTGAGATTTTCGAGTCATTCTTCGACTGTTGGTAGATTGGATGTTGGGTTGAACGTCAGGAAGAATCGCGGTTGATATCCGTGTAAGAGTTCGAATGGTGATTTCCCAGTTGCCGAGTGAATTCTAGTGTTATGGCTGAACTCTGCATACGGTATGTAGTCCACCCAGTCTTCATGTTGGTAGTTGCAGAAGATCCGTAAGAACTGTTCTAGTTCTTGGTTGTATCGTTCAGATTCTCTGTCGGTCTGTGGGTGATAAGCTGTACTGAGTGCTGATGTTATTCCGAGTTTCTCGTGGACTGCAGCCATAACTTTACTAGCGAACTGTGGTCCTTGGTCGGAGATCATTTTATCCCACAGTCCATATCGCCGCCATGTGTGATCAAGCAGGAGGTTAACTGTACCGTCACTGTCAATTGTTTTTGTACATGGCAATACCTCTCAACGACAACATGTACTGCATTGAATCCTTTACATTCGGGGAGATCCGTGATGAAGTCGGTAGTGATAGTTCCAAAAGGACGTTCTGGAATTTCGGTGGGTACTAAGGGAACTCGGGTTGGATGATTATTGGTTTTAGTCAGTTGACATTTGGTGCAGCTGTTGACATAGTCTCTGACGAACACTGACATACCCGGCCACCAGAATTCTCTGCTGACTAGTTCGTAGGTTTTGTATCTGCCTGGGTGTCCCGCCGCTAGAGAGTCGTGGTGTAGCTTTACGATGTCTCGTCAGAGATCATTGTCAGCTGGGACATAGATTTGCCACGGAACAATATAATCCTGTCTTCATAGTTCCATTCCTGTAGATTTTTTACCAGAGACCGTGGTCTGTTTCGTAGGATGACGTCGAGGGCACTCACTACTTCGAGGTCTCTTTTGGGGGATTCTTTGATCCTTTGATGTGGTTCCACATCTCCTATGGCAGTTACAGTTCCTTGTCTGGTTGCTTGGATACGGAAGAACTTAGGATCGAGTAGGACCCTGTTGGCATTGTTGTTTTCTATTCCGACTCGATGATCTAGGTAGTGTCGCCATGCTTCTAATGTCCGTATGATTGCAAGCAATTCCTTGTCGTGGATGTCGTAGTTTTGTTCTGTCTCGGAGAGCACTGGATGCCATTGATTGTCGTCTCCAGTTTGCATGAGTATCCCTCCTGTTGCATATTCTGATGCGTCAACTTCTACTCGATATGGTTTGGTATGATCGGGCATTAATAGGACTGGTTTGGACGTAAAGGCCATTTTGAGAGATTGGAAAGCTTCCTCCGCTTCTGTTCCCCAACTCCACTGATTATCCTTCTTTGTTAGGTTGAACAGTGGTTGTGCAATTTTCGAGAAGTCTTTGATGAATCGTCTGTAGAAGTTTCCGAATCCTAGGAATGCTTGTACTTCCTTTACTGTTTTTGGAGTTGGCCATTCGATTACTCCTGCTACCTTGGCAGGGTCCATTGCTAGGGTGTTGTGGGAGACGATAAGGCCTAAGAAGTCGACTTTGTCTGTTTTGAATGAGCACTTCTCGGGTTTCGCATACAAATCGTTGTCTCGTAAACGTTGTAGCACTTTTCGTACAAGTTCACGATGTTCTGACAAGTCATGGGTGAATAGGAGGATATCATCCATGTAAATAACGACTTTCCCTAGATCGATGAGGTCCTTGATTGGAAGGTGGCAGGTGAATTCATAAGTCCAAAGAACATGACTGTTGGTTCGAAAAGCCCTTGATTGGTCTTGAAGGCAGCTTTCCATTCATCCCCTTCTTTGATCTGGACGTTGTTATATCCCCTTTGTAGATTGATCTTGGAGAATACGTGTGTGTTTTTAAGTTTGTCGATCAATTCTGGAATAAGTGGTTATAAGGGATACGTGTTCTTTACAGTACCCTTATTGAGTTCCCTGTAATCCTGCACTGGTCGTAGTTTTCCATCTTTTTTGACATGGGTGATTTTGATGATTTAATGTATCCTTTTTTGAGGTTTTCGTTTAAGAAGGAGTCTAACTCGGTTTGTTCGTTTGGTGAGAGAGGATATGTTTTGCACGTTCGTGGTTGGAAATCCTCTTGTAATTCGATTGCGTGATCCCAACTGCTTTGTTGGGGTAAGCGTTCTGATGTTTCCTTGTCAAATACTGACAAGTAATCGTGGTATTGTTTGGGGATTCGTTCTTCTAGTGGTGTCAGTTGATCTGTTGTTGTTTTGTTTTCAACAATTTGCTGTGCTTTTGTAAACGCTGCTTGGATACTCAGCTTGGTTTCTGATAATTCCTCGTCTTGGTCTTTTGGGGTATCAATATACTCCATGGCCAGTTGACTCCATTGTTGTGGGATATTCCATTGTCCCATTGTATCTTCTGAGGGTAGCAACACTTCTAATCCGATCTCTTCTGAGCGGGTGTGCCGAGGTCCAGATCTTCGATGTTGTCCTGCTATCTTGGGCTGTGCCACTGGTTTATAGTGTCCTGTAGGTTCTTTGTATGATACCTGGTAGTCTCAATGGTATGTTCTGGGGTCTACTATTTCAGGTTGTTTGGATTTCGTGGGCAGTGTATTCAACTTAGCTTTAATTTTTACTGGAGGTTTCTCCAGTACGCAGGTATCGGTGCAGCATGTCAGGTTAACTTCTGAGGTCACCCAGTCGATGTCTGGATTGTGGTGTTCTAGCCAGTCAGTTCCTAGAATGATATCGTGTTTGCTGATGTCTGTAATATAAAATTCAGCAGTTTCCTTGTGATACGATTTTCGATCTTGTGTATAGATCCGTAACTTTTGGATGGTGTAATGTGTCACCCATCCCATAACGTTTTCGGATCTGTCAGTTTTTCTATGGGGATTCGATTTAGGTGATGTTTTTGAGCGAAGGTGTTGTTGATAATGACTCCTTCTGCTCCACTGTCCAGCAGAGCGATTGTGTCGATTTTTCGTCCAGTTATTTCCAATTCTATTGAGGGAATCTGTCAGTTTCGAGTGATTGCTGTGATTCTTAGCTTATATGGGAACTGTGGCTTACAAAAGGGTATAAGGCTCGTGTATTGCCTATTTTTTACTGGTATATATGTCCATATCCCTCCTCCTGACGACGTGACAGGGGAGGTGTTTAAAAATCCACTTGTGTTACAAGGTTCTTTAGGTATCCTGCTGCCTTCTCCTTCTCTTCTCCCGACAGCGACCTGATTTTGGCAGTGAATTCCTCTGCAATATCCTTCATCGTGGTATTTGTCCCGGAGGGCGAGGGTTCAGTAGTAGCTGCTCTGATCGAAGGTTTCCAGGCCATGTTGTTGGAATTGGTCATGGTGGACCTGGAAAACGTAGGACAATTAAATGTAGTATGTCCCTGTTCACGACAGCTGAAGCATTGTCCTTCCTTTTTCATTTTTTCTCTTTCCTCGTTTGTCAGTTTAGGTGGATATTTAGGTTTTGAAGATGCACCTGGGGTATTACTTTGGAAGGCATTTACTTCCATGCTTCTCTTTCAACTCCCTCCTGTATTCTGCGATCCTTTAGTCTGCCGTTCTCCTTCCCCTCGTTGTTTGCTCCATAGGGCTTTCTCCATTTGTCTTTCCACCCAGATCATATGTTGTCTGACTGCGGCCTTCTGTAGCGTCTCGAGATTCCTAAGTTGAGATGGTAGGTAGGAAATTCGGTCTGCCAATCCTTTCAGGAGTCCTTTTCGGTAGTACTTCATTAAACCTTCGTTGTTATAGCCAGTATCTTTAGCATATAACTGGAATTGGGAGTTGTACTTATCTATATCTGTTAGTGCTCCCTCCATCTTTATGATCTCTATCTTTGCTTGTGCCTGAGTTTTTCGGGACGTTGGTTTAAAGTCATGTAGAAATTGTCGTTTCACTTCTCGTATCGTCCACAACTTCTTCTTCTTCTTGGATTCTGGCGACGAATCTTTGTCTGTGTTCCATGTGTCTTTGTCACTGTCACTGAAATCATTGTCTTCTTCATAGATTTTCGCCATCATATTGTGAGCCCATCGTCCTGCTTCCTCTCCTGTGAAGAGAGTGAGAAATAGTGCTATCTTCTCGTTTTCTGTGGGGTAGACTCCTTCGTTGAGTCGAAGATAGTTGGTAAATTCAGATAACCAATTCTTTGCCAAGTTCCGTTCTCCTGTAAACTTTTCTGGTTTTGCTCCTCTTTCTTTTGTTGTTCTGTTCGGGAATTGATCATCGTCAGAGGGAGTATCGACAGGGGGTCTGCTTGTTCCTCCTGCAGCAGCAGTAGCTGAGGCAGGTTTGTTGTGTTCCGACATTTCAAGGGAAGAAAGGAGATTTTGGAGATCGATTGTTTGTTGGGCAGGAATAGCTATGGGTTCTTGGATTGCACTGGGAGATTTATCGGATGGAGATCTTCTAAGGGGGGTTCGTGGTTCGATGGGGGAAAGTGGTAGTTCTGATTCAGGACTAGGTTTGGTTATTGGGAGTTGGGTTTCTGTAGTGGGTTCTGACGGAATGTAGTGTCCCAGTGGTAGTATGGGTCTGAGACCGTGATCTAATTCCACTTGTGTGGATGTTCAATTGTGTATGGAGGATTGGTTAGGACACAGATTGTCTAGACAGAGCTCCCAATAATTATTAGTTGAGAGGTAACAGTCCTGGTGATTCTGGAGATAGTATGCATGGGGTCGACAGATGCAGGCAAGGGGAATGTGAGGTGAGGAAGCACGACTAGGGACTCAGGATGCAGCGCGTGATTGTGATCGAGTTATTCTAGGAATTCCGCTTCCGGACATACACTAGTTGGTGTATTCAGGTCCTGGGAAGAGGTGATCCTACTGGTCAATGGGTATGTCCTCCCAATGGAACCCTTGTCGATAGTAGTCGTTTATTCTGGGGATTCGAGTTTGGTGGTATCTCTCGTGTTCTTCTTGGCAATGTTCTAGGATGTCACTGTCTTCGTAGTTGTCGTGACTGAACCAACAAGGGATAGGAGCGTTTCCAAGTTGAACAAAATAACGTAACGTGGGGATTTATTCGAAGATATTCAAAGATGGTCACTTCACCTTTGGCCCACGTTCACTTGTTTAGTTTAATCCAATGATTATTGAATGTGATGGCGTGTTTTCATACTGCGTTTTTGACTTGTTGTGAGTAGTTCTCGAAGCTGTCTGGGTCCAAATCTTCAATTTTATAGCAGTATTCTGGTGGGGGTCGGATTTGTAGGTTGTCCAGAAATGGTTCGAAGTTGAGAGCCAGTGTGTATGAATAGGATTTCAATTACAGAGTCGGTCGACCACCCTACTTGAATTGGTGAGTCTGGTTTTATGTCTCGAAACTGTGTAGACAGGGGATGACTTCGTGCAACAACTCCTTGAGTTTTTTCACACTGGCTGACCTGTGAGGCTCCTCACACAGGGTAGGGATGATGGGCTTGGGGGCACCGTAGGGGAAAGATAGGAATAGGAAAGTCCAATAGGACGGAAGCGTTGTAGTGGGTTGCGAGGTCTGTTTGTGAGGTGGGTGTAAGAGAGTCTGTTCAAGTGTCAAGAACATTGTCACTTAGCAAATAACCACCCAAGTCACACAATGAACAAGATAGATTGACAAGTTACAATGAGACGAGAGAGAGAGATATAGTGAAAAGTAGAGACGAGAAAAGGATGTGTAGCTGACTATGCTTGACACTGCACTGTACTGAGAGCGGAGTGGAGACGAAGTGAACAGACTAAAGAACTAACTACAAGCCCCTTGGTATATATGTAAAAGAAATGAATTGAGAATAAGTGAATAGGTGAGAATGTCCATGGAGATAGGAATGGAGATAGGAATCGGAGGAGATAAATGATGTACATGTCAGATCAAGTGATGGTAACTGTAGACAAGGAAGATGATGATGGGAATATGAGAGAAATGAATAGTAGTCCGTGGAGTTAAGAAATAAATAGGGAGGTAAATAGAGCGGCGATTCGTGACACACTTCATGCAAGTGTAGTGCACCTCAAATACATTGTCGTAAAGGAATCACACTTCATGCACATGTCATGCACCTAGAATGCATTCCCCCTCAAGGAATCTCCACTTCATGCAGGTGTTGTGCACCTAGAATGCATTCATCCTCAAGCAATCCACACTTCATGCACCTAGAATGCATTTACCCTCACAGAATCCACACTTCACACACCTAGAATGCATTCACACTCAATGAATCCACACTTCATGCACATGTCACACATCTAGAATGTATTCTTCTTGAACAAATCCACACTTTATGCACCTGGAATGGCTTCATTCTCAAGAAATGCACACTTCATGCAGGTGTTGCACACCTAAAATGCATTTGTCCTCAAGGAATCCACTGATTTCTAGTATGAGTTCCAGCCCTGCTAACCTCCCCAGTTCTCCTGTTACCCCATCTTTCTCTCACTATCATCATTAGCCAAGCCATAATCAAGAAAAGTATGGGGCCAGGAGGCCTTGATTTTCACATGGCATCAAAGATGTTGATAGAGAAGGCAGTTGTGATGATGAGGGTGAATGCATTCTAAGTGTGTGAAGTGTGGATTCCTTGAGGACAAATGCATTCTAGGTGCACGACAGCTGCATGAAGTGTGCATTCCTTGAGAGTGAAGCCATTTTCTGTGCATCAAGTGTGCATTGCTTGAGAACAAATGCATTCTAGGAGAGTGGAGTGTGGATTCCTTGAGGATGAATGCATTCTAGGTGTGTGAAATGTAGATTCCTTGGGGACAAATCCATTCTAGGTGTGCGACACATGCATGAAGTGTGGATTCCTTGAAAACGAATGCATTCTAGGTGAGTGAAGTATGGATTCCAGGTGCATGAAGTGTGGATTCCTTCAGGACGAATACATTCTAGGTGTGTGACCTCTGCAGGAAGTGTGGATTCCTTGAGTATGAATGCATTCTAGGTGCATGAAGTGTGGATTCCTTGAGGATGAATGCATTCCAGGTGCACAACACCTGCATGAAGTGGGTGAGGATGAGTGCATTCTAGGTGTGCAACATGTGCATGAAGTGTGGATTCTCTGGGGGTAAATACATTTTAGGTGCGTGAAGTGTGGATTCTCTGAGGACAAATGCATTCTAGGTGTGTCAAGTGTGGATTCCTTCAGGACAAATACATTCTAGGTGTGTGACACATGCATGAAGCATGCATTCTTTGAGAACAAATGCATTCTAGGTGAGTGAAGTGCGGATTCCTTGAGGATGGATGCATTCTAGGTGTGTGAAGTGTGGATTCCTTGAGGACGACTGCATTCTAGGTGCCCAACACCTGCATGAAGTGTGGATTCCTTGAGGGTGAATGCATTCTAGGTGCATGAAGTGTTGATTCCTTGAGGATGAATGCATGGATTCCTTGAGGACGAATGCATTCTACATGTGACACCAGCATGAAGTGTGGATTCCTTGTGGGTGAATGCATTCTAGGAGCATGAAGTGTGGATTCCTTGAAGACAAAGGCATGCTAGGTGTGCGACACCTGCATGAAGTGTGGATTCCTTCAGGACAAATACATTCTGGGTTTGCGACATGTGCATGAAGTGTGGATTCCTGGAGAAAGAATGCATTCTGGGTGAGTGAAGTGTGGATTCCTTGAGGACAACTGCATTCAAGGTGCATGACATGTGCATGAATGAAGGCATTCTAGGTGAGTGAAGTGTAGATTCCTGGTGCATGAAGTGTAGATTCCTTGAGGACAAACGCATTCTAGGTGTGTGACACCTGCATGAAGTGTGGATTCCTTGAGGGTGAACACATTCTATGTGCATGAACTGTGGATTCCTTCAAGATGAATGCATTCTAGGTGTGTGAAGTGTAGATTCCTTGAGGACAACTGCATTCAAGGTGCATGACATGTGCATGAATGAAGGCATTCTAGGTGAGTGAAGTGTGGATTCCAGGTGCATGAAGTGTAGATTCCTTGAGGACAAACGCATTCTAGGTGTGTGACACCTGCATGAAGTGTGGATTCCTTGAGGGTGAACACATTCTATGTGCATGAACTGTGGATTCCTTCAAGATGAATGCATTCTAGGTGAGTGAAGTGTGGATTCCTTGAGGATGAATGCATTCCAGGTGTGTGAAGTGTAGATTCCTTGAGGATGACTGCATTCTAGGTGGGTGACATGTGCATGAACGAAGGCATTCTAAGTGAGTAAAGTGTGGATTCCAGGTGCATGTGTGACACATGAAGTGTGCATTCCTTGAGAATGAAGCCATTCTAGGTGTGTGACATGTGCATGAAGTGTGGATTCCTTGAGGACAAATGCAATCTAGGTGTGCAACATGTGCATGAATTGTGGATTCCTTGAGGGTGAATGCATTCTAGGTGCATGAAGTGTGGATTCCTTCAGGATGAATACATTCTAGGTGTGTGACATGTTCATGAAGTGTGCATTCCTTGAGAATGAATGCATTCTAGGTGAGTGGAATGTGGATTCCAGGTGCATGAAGTGTAGATTCCTTGAGGATGAATGCATTCTAGGTGCATGAAGTGTTGATTCCTTTGGGATGAATACATTCTAGGTGCACAACACATGCATGAAGTGTGCATTCCTAGGTGAGTCAAGTGTGAATTCCTTGAGGATGAATGCATGCTAGGTGTGTGAAGTGTAGATTCCTTGAGGACATCTGCATTCTAGGTATGTGACACGTACATGAAGTGTGCATTTCTTGAGAATGAATGCATTCTAGGTGAGTGAAGTGTGAATTTTACATGCATGAAGTGTGGATTCCTTGAGGGTGAATGCATTCTAGGTGCATGAAGTGGGGATTCCTTGAGGACAAATGTATTCCATGTGTGTGACACCTTGAGAATGAAGGCATTCCAGGTGTATGAAGTGTGGATTGCTTGATGGTCAATGTATTTTAGGTGCGTGAAGTGTGGATTCCATGAATGCATTCTAGTGGTGTGAAGTGTGGATTCCTTGAGGGTGAATGCATTCTAGGTGTGTGACACCTGCATAAAGTTTGCATTCCTTGAGGGTGAATTCATTCTAGATACCTAAAGTGTGGATTCCTTCAGGGTGACATGTGCATGAAGTGTGCATTCCTTGAAAATGAATGCATTCTAGGATTGCTTGAGGACGAATGCATTCTAGGTGTATGAAGTGTCGATTCCTTAGGTGCACGACACATGCATGAAGTGTGTATTCCTTGAGAACAAATGGATTCTAGGTCAGTGAAGTGTGGATTCCAGGTGCATGAATCATGGATTCCTTGAGAATGAAGCCATTCTAGGTGCATGAAGTGTGGATTCCTTGAGCGTGAATGCATTCTAGGTGTGTGAAGTGTGGATTCTGTGAGGGTGAATGCATTCTAGGTAAATCAAGTGTGGATTCCTTGAAGACGCATGCATTCTAGGTGTGTGACATGTGCATGAAGTGTGGATTCCTTGAGGACCAATGCATTCTAAGTGCATGACACCTGCATGAAGTGTGGATTCCTTGAGGATGAATGCATTTGAGGTGTGTGACACCTGCATGAAGTGTGCATTCCTTGAGAATGAAGCCATTCTAGGTGCATGAAGTGTGGATTCCTTCAGGATGAATATGTTCTAAGTCTGTGACATGTGCATGAAGTGTGCATTCTAGGTGTGTGAAGTGTAAATTCCTTGAGGATGACTGCATTCCAGGTGTGCAACATGTGCATGAAGTGTGCATTCCTTGAGAATGAATGCATTCTGGGTAAGTGAAGTATGGATTCCAGGTGCATGAAGTGTGCATTCCTTGTGAATGAAGCCATTATAGGTGCATAAAGTGTGGATTCCTCCAGGACGAATACATTCTAGGTGTGTGACACATGCATGATGTGTGCAATACAGGTGAGTGAAGTGTGGATTCCTTGAGGATGAATGCATTCTAGGTGTGTGAAGTCTAGATTCCTTGACAACAGCTGCATTCCAGGTGTGCAACACATGCATGAAGTGTGGATTCCTAGTTCAGTGAAGTGTGGATTCTAGGTGTGCAACACCTGTGTGAAGTGTGCATTCCTTGAGAATGAAGCCATTCCAGGTGCATGAAGTGTGGATTCCTTCAGGACAAATACATTCTAGGTGCGTGACATGTGCATGAAGTGTGGATTCCTTGAGGTGAATACATTCTAGGTGTGTGAAGTGTGGACTTGGTGAGAAGAGGCCAGGCCCGGCCCGCAAGCCCAATTACTATTTTAGCAGGTTTCAAATCCAGAACTACATTATTGTTTTGCATCTACACAGAAACAATGCTCCTCTCTCTTCCTTTTGTGTCAGGTACATGTTTCATAATACCATTTAATTTACACGTTCATGTTCATGACTTTCTCTGAATCACACCAACAGAAGTTGAGATTCGAATAAGCCAAAGATAACGTACTGGATGCAGATAACAGAAGCCTGTCCATCAAGTACAATGCTTAGCCTGGGGCTGCCAAATTGTATTTAGTAGCACAATATGAAGTGTTTTTGATCCATCTTGTCCTGTTGAGAGCATCTTATATCTGGGATGCCTGTCCTCTGCCCATCCAGTTTTCCAAGATTCCATATCCAGAGGGTATGTGACTCTACCCTTATCCTATTCCTGTTCATTTGATTGCTATCAAAAGGGTTTGAATGAGCAGGAGCAACTGCCTGATATGATGGGCCAAAATCTCGATGGAGCATCATCAGGAAACCGGTCCTTGGTTAATATGTGGATAACTTAGTGATAATATCTAATAACCTGAGTAACGGGGTTAATTTTCTGTTGTTTAATCGCTGCGCATATTTTTTCTCCATGTTATTATCAGCCTATCCTGATAATTTTGACTAAGTTAATCATAGGCTACCAGAGGCTACCTACCATTTTTCACCAAAGGTTTGTATCTTTCATCACTCCCTATACACACGCACAGCATAATGGCGCAAGTGTACATGTTGTGTACATGTCCTGTTACTCAAATCGTGAAAGAAGATTCTGTACATGAGTACATAGATGAAATAAAACAGGAGGCTCTTGCAATGGGGTATGCGTCAAGTAGAATGGATGAAGATGGGAGTTGGACAGAACTTGGGGTTGGGAGACTTAGACGAAATGGTGTGATGTGGCATTTCAACATGATCACGCAATGTCCTGAGTGGAGTTTCAATGTTTTGTTGATCAAAAGCCACAGTTGTCAAGGACTTGACACAGTTTCCTTCCTCTTTCTTCTTCATCCACTCCATTCCATTGCTGCTCTTCTGTTGTTTTTTGACTGGTATTTCTACTCATGTTCTATAGGCTGTTCTAGTCTGAGACCTTTCTTCTAGAGAAACCTGTCTTCTCAGCCTTTGTCACTTTGGTGGTGTCTTGAGTGCCATTTATGTTATATGGCCTTCTTGTATACTTGGTATGTGCATTCAGTGTTTTGTCTCAGAGTCATTGTTGACTGACAGTTATTTTGATGTGGCTTCATTTGTGGAGTGCTGGATCTAAAGCCGGCCGCTAAGGTGATTTTTCAATTGGACCTATCTACCTCCATAGCTGTTTACCTTTCTTTTTTTCTTTTTACTTTCTTTCCAGCCTCATCCACACTAGTTCTCAGTATGTTCTATTCCTGCTCATCAAACCATTTAATGCTCACCATGGCTACATTCACAGTGACACATCAGAATCCCCTCCCTGTCCATACACATTGCTTGTTGTCACAGCTCAGTTATTTCAACCTGAGCGTGTAGTTAATAGTTGTGTACTTATGAACAATCTGTACCTATGTAAATTGAATATACATGTCATGCTCTAATACCAGGTAGTCTACCCATAAGTTCTGGATAACTTCTGCTAATGTGAAAGGGGGGATTGCGAAATTAGTGTTAATTTCAGCTAACACTGCTAAAATGGATAACGGCAATAATTTCCGAACTTACCGGTAAATTTGGGAACATTATCCGAGGACCAGTTTCCTGATGATCAGAGTCTGAAAACTTAGTACTACTTATAATTTCACTTATCATTCATCTCAATGCTCTGTGTGTAGGACTTGCTGTCCTTATCGTCGTGCCTCCATGGCCATCGTTATGCCTCTGTGGCCAAGCCTTCATGGCCATCATGTCGCCTCTGTGGCCTAGCCTCAGCAGCTCAATGTATACCTTGCCTCTGTGGCTTAGGTGTCAGCCTTCATCAAAATTTGACCCCTGTTTTACCTTATTCTCCTTTCCACAAAATTTTCCAGAATCTTTTCTCCTTACTCAATTAAATTCTTTTTTTTTGTCTTTTTCCTGTGATATTCATTTTTCTCCACTCTATGTCTAAGACTTGATCTTGCCGTTAACGACTTACCATGTACTTATAGCCCCAAGAGACTCGTTTTCCCCCATTTGCCACTCACGAGCCATCTCTTATCATTCTTTCTTTCCTCATGAAGAGCTTGTGGGCCACCGCTTCACATGGCAATAACGAGGCCCTGAAATTAACAAACATTATTATTACTTATACAAATAAGCCATATAGTGAAACTACTGCTTTTTAAGAGGTGTTGTCACATTGAAAAGCTGATGAGCATTGCGGATGAGAGCTGTCATGAATCGCTCCCTGTCTATTCATTTCCTTTCTATTCTTTTCCCTTTACTACTTACTTTCCACTTTAACCCCATAAACATCTACCACTTCCCATCATCGTCTATAGTTACCATCTCCATAGATCTATGACTCATACTCTTATCTCCTCCGATTCCTATCTCCATGGACATTCTCACTGTCAATCATTCCTTATGATCCAGTACCTTCATCTATCCATATTTAACTCATTATTCTCCCGCCCTTGACATTTCCACATGATACCGTCTATTATTACTTACTTTTTCCCATCTGTTCATATTTTACTTATATACCTGTGATCTTTGTAACCTATTCCTCAGTTCGTTCACTTTGTCTCTGCTCCATACTTTTACTACGCAGTGTAGAGCCTAGTCAGCTTACTTTCTCTTTTTCTCTATCTCTCTACCTCTCTTGATCAATCTATTCTCTTGTAACCGGCCTTCTCGTATTGTGTGACTTGGGTGGTTATTGAGTGTACCGACAACCTTGACAAGAGCAGACAAGGCCATGTCATCAGTGCTAGGGCTCCTAGCAGATCGTTTGAGTATCTCTAAGTACAAGTACAATGTGATATGTGTAAAAATATTGAGCTACTCACTACGGGAATGGCATTGGCCTCTTTGCTGACAAGTTTTCCCATGCAATTGCAATGTCGAGCAAAGAATCAAGAATGATTCTAAGGCATTGTAAAAGATTTCTGTAAATATTGGTGAGTCTTTGCAACTATACAGTACCTCAGGAAAGCCTGAGATTGACCTAAATTGGCAACTCCATTAAATTCTCACATACTTCAGCCATCTGACAATGAACTACGGATGGATGGATGGTATCCGCTGGATAGTGCCATCGGAATCTGAGGCCTCATCATCGGGTAGGCACTGGATCATCCAATCCGCTAGGAGCCCTAGGACTCATCATGCCATGTGACGTGCACAGCATCATATGGGAGATGCCAAAGCTGAGGTCTGGACCGCGTCTGGTGGGAAATGCTGGTGTACCGACTTGGCATAGCCACAGCTGCAAACAGCATTTTGTAAGAACAAGTCCCTTAAAAGGGCCTCGTAATTCATCACTCACTAGTATTCTTGCAGTATTACTCAGTTGTTTTTGTGTTACCTGCCCTCCACTCCCATTTATTTACATCTTTTGTATGTTAGCCTTTGCCCAGTCACATGTACTCAAAAATACAATCATACGCAGGGGAGTCGCTGTTTCAGGGCTCCCCGTGATCCTCCTACTCAATCTCGCACGAAATTTCATCAAACGCAGTGAGAAGATAATATGATGCAATAACCTACAACCTGCTAATCCTGGTCTTCCGTTATTGCATCATAAAGTGTGTGTGCTTGCCAGACCCTGAGGCAGTGGCAGTGCAGTTGCATGGGAATAAAACGTAAGCTACAAATAAAATCTACAGCAAAATAGGTCATGTGAAATTTGACCTAAATATGGTTACACTTTCCCACAGGGAAGAGATCCATGTTAGAAAAAGCTCACAGCAAGTGCTTGAAAAAAACTGATACTATAAATAGTAATCAGAATTCTGTGAGGGTGAATGCTGTTAAGAACAGGTCAGGCTGGGGACTGTAAGCCTCTCAGGCCACCACACAGAGACCATAGATGAAGTAGCAAGGCAAAGAGAATAGATTAGGTGAGTAAGCCAATGCTGGGCCAGATTCTACAAAGTACTGAGGACAGTGCTGAGCAGTATGGAACAGTGGGACTGAAGTGGACAGACTAGAGACCTATCTCCAAAGCACTGAAGTATATATCATCAAAGGAATGGAGAGACGAAGCCTAGATCAGTAGGCACTGATGGAAGCAAGAACTATAGAGTAACAAAGTGGAAGAACTATGGAGAAATGAAGTGGGAGAACTATGGAGAAACAAGAAGGAAGAAATATGGAAGTGAAGCAAAGAAGCAGGAAAACATAGAAAATAAGGTCTGGATAACCCAAAGTACTGGAAAGCAGAATAGAGTGAAAGGAATGATGGAAAACAGGGTCTGGAGATGAAGGCATGAAGAGATTCATGACAAATGCATGTAGATTGATCTGCCAGCAGCTCAGATCTCTGGTCTCGTAGGCTCAGGGTTAGTGGGTGAGTAGTGTCACTCACTCTCACTGCAGTCACCCATATGTTCCAGACTCCTCCTGGGACATTCTCCCCTCATTGGCAAGCTGATTCAGCATAGAGAGGTTTAGCCCAGCTTGAGGGTTCATGGCAATAAGGTCCTGCACACCCCTTGTTCCAATCTCAAGTTGAACACAATGAATGACATGTTAGAATGTAGCATTTACAATGCAAGTCACTGGGAAACTCACTTTTCTGCTCTCTGCAGTCACAGTGGCGCAGGGTTGCAGAAAGACATGGGCCATATCAGGCTGTCTCCATGTCTTTTTTTATGACCTTGACACAGCCTATGAGGGCATAACCTCATTGAGAGTGTTGAGGCAGCTTAGGGTATGCTGAGCATGTTGTCAAGTGTTGTAAGTTGTGTATACTGTCGTATTGTGATGCCTATCAACTTTGTTCGTCTGAAAACTCAGCCTCCTTCAATTCCGAAGCTCATCTAAATTTTGGTGTCTTACGGACCCATGGATCCCTGTATCTCAGTGATTTTCCCAAAACACTGATTTCCAAGCAGCTTTGGATTCCTCCACACCCTCCACCTCCCAGGGTCCCTCTACTTCTTCCACCTCTCACTCTCCCTCTGCTTGCAACTCCTCAGGAGTCCATCCCTCCTCTGGCCTCAAAATAAAAGCCTCCTTTGTCCCTCTACAGTCTTACGAAGAATCTTTCCCTACTCATTCCGCAGATTCATCCAGACACTCTTCACCGTCTCCAAACTGTCAAAAAATAAACCTTCCTCAAGAGGATTTACCACCCCAGGATGCATCGCACTTATCACTGTTTTCGCCTACTTTTGGGGATGTCCCTTATCTTCACTGGAATATAGTACAAGAGCCTTCAAGTTGCATCAAGCCGAAATATTCCATTGGTTCTTCAGCAGTTCTTGGCTACGGGATAAAGCTGCCTTGCAGTTGCAGATTCGATGCGCAGGCATAACGTCTCAGAATTCAGAACCTTAAGTAGGGACATACGAGCTATTAGTTAATATAAGTACAACTACTTATACCGATTATCATACAAAGATAGTGAAAACGGAAGTAAACGGTAGAGTACTAGGAAATACTCAATGACTTTGACAGCGAAGGCTGTAGCACTAGAGGGATGGCCGTTGGCCCGAGGACGAGGATGGAGATGGGAATGGTGGTGAAGGCAGAAAGAAAAACCGAGATTCCACCAACATTAACTGAACTCGAAACGATTCTGAAGATTCTGAAGACTGGTGAATGTAAGTAGCAGTCCTCTGCGCATCATGACTATGAATATGAAAGCAAATGTTCTTATTAATTGGGACTTGAAGGGGTAGTCCAAAATAGTCGAGTCCGATAAGAATAAGGCGCAAGTTAAACAGTGATCTGAAGCGGTACGGGCAAGTCCATATGAGCGGATTGACACCCCCTGAGGATATGTTCTCGTTGCTCGTTGCAGCGGTGTTGGTAGGCTGTATAATGTATGGGAGATACGAATTACGATGAGTACTCGAGTGGGAAGAGGAGTAGTAAGAAAGTAAAAGATAAAGACTCACCCGTACAAGGCCAGAGCACATTCATAATTTCCACTAGAACGAGCAAGGTTTTACCTAGTTTGAGCGCGTCTAGAACAGAGCGATCACTGGACCAGATCATGATGCAGCTGTGTCAAGTGTGTAAGAGGTCAAGCGTTTCTCAAGACCACCAGAGACAAGAAACAGGAGAGAAGAAACAAGATGATGCCAGGGTGTGAAGCCAATCAAACCGAAACGAAAGGTAATACAATACTCACATAGCCAGTTGATTAGAAAACCACGTCGCTTGAAATGGACCTCGAATAAACCCGTATCCTGCAGCTTGGAGATCAGAGACTTTGATGATATTCTGTTTGACGGGGATTTTGATTCTTTCGAGGATCTTTTCTTGGGTGTAGACTATCATAGCGGAATGAAAATAAGATGGGCACTGAACCAGAGGATAAAGTGTAAACATCTAGACTTACTCCATTCCAGAGCTTGTTTACGGTTGAAAAATACCCCTCGACTACTTAGGCCGTGTAAGCTGTCAGGAGAAATCACAGTGGTGAGGTTGAGTGATGAGAAAATCCGAGGACATATGCAAGTGAGAGATCAAACTAACCTCCGTAACGTATGGGTGACAGTGATACGACAGCTAAGTATAAGAAAGCGGATCAGAAAAGGAACGAGATAATGGATCAACAGAACAAAATGGAAACACCGACTCAAAAATCCACGAAGTCACGGACACGATGAGAAACGAAAAGGCAGAAGAGTCAACTCACTTGTAGATATACTCCTTTGTCAAATAAACCACCGTCATGTCCTTAACCTTATTACATGTATGCATCGTCAATGAATCCAGTATCATCTGGCACTCGCTCCAGACATCGTTGGCGAATTCGACCTTGTTTTCCTCCTCGATATCAGTGTCCCCTTCACCAGACATGAATTCCGAGTATCGCCGCTGAAGCTGACCACGGTGGATGCGGGCGCAGTAATTCCAGAGCAGCATTGAACGGCAGTAGAGAGCCCATATAGACTCTTTGGGCTGGAGTTGATACCGATAAGAGTGATCAAACCTAGTCGACAGACTCGAGCTTGATGCGCTTGGACCTAGACCTGGTATAGATCCCGCAGAAATGGCCGCCGCCAAAGCTTCTCTTTCCGAGACTTCACCAGGGAATAGGAGATGGAACTATTATAGCGTATCGTCATCGTCAGTACCGAGAACGCAAAGTAAATAGAAAGGTAAACGGAACCGGAAAACGGACATTGCTCGGAATACTCAACAATAACGCCGGGAGCTCTTGATCAATCGCAACGCATTGCGCGGTATAACTCGCCACTAGTCCAACCGCACACCAACATAATCGTCTGCATTCTTCATCTCGAATCTGTTTGCGGCTCCAATACGGATTCCATGGTAAAACAGATGACCAGGTTTTGTATGGATCTGATTGTGAGTGTGGTTGCTGAGCCTGAGGATCGAGCAGCAGGCAGGAGCATGGTTGCCCCCTCTGGCTGTCTGTAGGTTCCGGACCTTCGAGATAAACGATTGGAACGGAAGTTTGACCAAATTTAGGGGCTTCTGGATCATCACTGTCGATAGTCATGAGGGAAAGAGAGCTGATTATGTCGTCGAGCTGGGCCAGTGATGAGCAGACGCGATCTGGTGAGTATTGGGGATGCAGTGAGGTTTCAAAAAACGATAGGATCTAATTCATTCGTCATGGGCCTGTGAGTTGACGTTTGAAGCTAAATCGCTTTCACCTCGGAACTCACCAATGCTGCTTCAGCTAGTGTGGCATCAATCCATTCAGATCGCAGCGCTTTGTCCAGGGTGACTTGGGCTGAGTCCCTCAGGGAAAGAGCTCTCTCTCGACCCTCCAACCCGTATTCAGCCTCACTGGATCTCATTAAAGTCGACATCGCCACGATGGAAAGAAGTAAAGCAGGTTGAATGGAAAGACGTCCTTCGGAGTGACGAATGGTCATTTCTAGGAAATCGACGTCGAGAAAAGCAAGCCAGTGGCCTGTTTGAGAGAAGCTTTGGAAAGCGGCGTCAGAACTGGGAATGATTGTTTCGATTAGACGTACAGATATCGAACATCAGAGACAATATCATCCAAACTGACAAGAATTTGTGAGACAAACGATAGCATACTAGAGGATAAACATACCTGTACGTCTGAAGGAACGTATACCACCATTGCCTCTGCGCCTCCAGTATTGTCACAGAAGGCTGAACAAATTTACTATGTTGTGGAGATGCTAGTTGCAGACCAGCAAGGTCGGGCACTGGTACGGAATACATCTGCTTCACGTATTGATCACTGGATGGATAATGAGAACCGGACATGCCCTACAACCAATCAGCTTTCATCCATTGGCGAATAGACAGTAATTTACCTGCGAATCAGATCCTGGCGAGTTATACATAGGACTGGAGTCGCTCGGGAGAGAATCTGGTATTATGAGGGGATGTATGTCGGTAGTAGACTTTCTTGCGCGTTTATTAGGGGGAGCGGGTATAGATTCCTCAGGAGCTGGCCTCTTTTTACGGGCCCTTTGGCGAGTACCAGGACGCTTATCAGGACCTCGTCTCTTTGGAAACGCGTCATACTCGCACTCATCGGATCGACGGAGGCACTTTAGACAGCTCGGCTTGTTCGAGTCGCAACGTATCTTGCGTTTGCGGCTGCAGATAAGAATTAGAGAATTGATTTTCAATAAGGTCGGATCACGCACCATTGGCGACATGCTATCACAACATTTGTTATCCCTTTCCGACTATTGGAACTATGACTGTTTTCAGCGCTTCGTGACGACTCCCGAGCAGTTTGAGCGTTGCTAGGCTGTATTCCATCGGAAGGGTCCTGGTACTGCTCGTCCATTGAGTGAAAGTTAGGAGGAAGTTGCGGAGGAATAGGAGGATGATGGTGTTCTGCAGACAGGTGGTAATTGACGCTATTCTCGTGACTCGGAGAGCTGTCCAAGTTGGGTAAGCTTGTTTGCTGATAACGTCCAATAGATGTCGGTGCTTGTAAAGACGAGCTATCAAGGACTGGCACGTTTGCGGAAGGATGATAAAGTGAATGAAAGGACAGTATCTCGACGGCGTTTACTAGAAAACGTATGGTCAAAATTTGGCCTCGATACCGGACGTTTTAAGAATACGCGCAATCACTTACCAATATCCCCGTCGTTCCGTGGGTCTTTGAGACCTAAAAATGGATAATAAACTTCATAGTGGTCGTCCCTCGTTTGTTGGCCATCGGTCCACATACGAACTGGCGTTGGCGAGAGGTTTGTCCAGCAGATATAGAGACGATGAAGTTAAGGTTGAAGTAAAGCCAGTCTGGGATAGACCCACGCACAAGCCCCATTATAATGGAAAGAAACACCGCGTGTTTTTGACAATCTTGGGAGAAAATGAACAAAACAGCTCATTGCCTACGCAATGGTTTCATCCGAGTATTCTCCGCGGGTGCTGGACCTTGGCTGGAATTCAAGATCATGGTTTTGGTTGAACTGCAGATGTTGTGGTTTTGGAAAAGATCGACCCAGGGCAAAGGCTGGGTGTCCTCAGTTGGAACACAGACTTTCCCGACTTGAAGAGCTTTTGATGGCTCCGAACGCATGGGTCAACTTCCGCGATGGTGGAGGATGAGAAAAAGTTGACTGTTGTGGAACTGAGTAAAGCACGTGGAATAGCGTGAGCACTCCACGTGCACCACACGCGTTACCTCGCGCTTGGCTCGAGGATGCGTTGAGTGGCTAGCAAGTGGCTGGATGGAGACATTCGGTGGCTAATGCACTGGGCTAAGTACCAGTTAAAGACATAAAGAAAAAACGAGCTCGAGGGTTGTTCGATTTGTGTTTGATGCTGAAATCCCAAGTTACTCGCAACTCACCTTTCCCAAAGATTTGGTTGTCGTGACAGCCAGTGGCCGAAAAGCCCGCACGTCAGCTCAACTTCAAGCTAGCAAAGAGTCTGAGTGCTTTCTCGAGCTGAATGGCTGAGAGTCATCATGCTGTGGCCCTTTACCGTGTAGGTATCGTGTCGGCGCATCTGATGCGATACTTACATTAGGATCACAGTCTCACGGAATATGCCACCCCGGCCCGCGGGAGTCCAAGTCCGGCTCGGAGTCTGGGAATATCAGGTATGCATCGCAGCCGGTACCGGTTAGCTTTAGATAGATAGATAGATAGATAATACACGGCGTGGTCCTCTACGGACATGCCGGGTGTAGATGTTATACAGCCCAGATGTCTTCACTAAGTTCTGAAAAAGGCGTTGTCGGGGTGCTTCCACTTTCGAAGATGTATGTACTCAGATGAGCTGGACCCGAGCTGGACTGTATTCAGACGAGGCAAGTGTGTGTCATCGCTACGCATGGCACGATAACGAAGCCCAAATCCAGTGTAACAACATTGAGGAGGCTGGATATTGGCATGTTGTGGAATTTGTCAAACTGAATAGGATATCTATTCAGCGTAACCACCCACTGAAAGGTCGGGTGTAAGAACGAGTCCCTTAGAAGGGCTTCGTAAAACGACGACTTCTAAACTCAATACAATAAAAGAGCTTCTCGTACTCGTAGGCTACGAATGGCTAAAGTTAGACTGAGTGGCTTGAGGGTGGGAACCGAGTGACTTGCGAACATCTGCTCCCGGGACGGACTTTGAAAGACAAGTATGTCCCTTCTTCCGAGGGTCATCTGAGGGTCCGAATCCGATGCTGACCCCAAATATAAAAACAAGCTAGAATCTTGAGCAAGCTTCTATTAGTTGCGCAGACTCGACTGGCCTGGGACAAGTTTGACAAACACCCCCCACTATGACATCCCCCCACGATCAGATCGTGAATGGTTTGTTCAAGCTTTTGGTAAAACATGGGTGAGTGAGCGTTTTCAATGCATCGATGGGATGACTTCATGCCAGTTCGACGAGGGATCAGACAGGGAGATTATATTGGAGAATCCATCTCTCAGCTTGATCATAGTCTCCAAGCCGCCGACTTGGCCACAATAGCAAGTAAGTTTGTATTACTAAGGCTCTGGAACCTGTACAGAGATTCACACATCCTTATTTATAGATGCAGCAGATACAAGTGAGTCCTTGAATATATATGACAGGGACGTTGAACCCAAGCTCGCTGACAGCTGTAGCGGCAGCACTTCTCCACGACTGTGGCCAAATGTAGGTACTTTTAGTCTGTGGCGCGCCAATACCAGCCTGAGGGTACTGACTGCTTGTGTACTTATTCCACAGAATCCCTCCCGTCGTGATCAATCGACAACTGAAAATTCATCCAGAAAAAGATTCAGAGGATCAAAACGTGGAATACATGCTTTTACCATCCGGCCAATCCGTCGGTCGACATGGACACGATACCATTGGTGCGGCATATCTTTCGTCCCCAGGGTTCCCCTTGATCACTTGTCAACTCGTCCACGATCATGTCATCGCAAAGCGCTACTTAACCGCGGTGGAAAAGGGCTACTATGATGCATTAAGTGAGGCTAGTAAAGCCTCACTCAAATTTCAGGTGATCCCATCTACGCTTCTGTTCCTACTTTGGTCTGAGTGCCTTCTTATTCTCATACTTTAACTCGGACTGAATATCATTCCGGATCTTCTTCCGGACGATACTTACCATGATCATAGGGAGGACCTTTTACCCCAGATGAGATCATTTCGTTCGAGAAAGATCCCCTTTTCTCAGAGAAGGTAGCCATGAGAAGATTCGATGATGCAGCGAAGATGGTTGGTAAAAAGGTTCCTGGTTTGGAGGCGTACAGGACGGTACTGATTAGAGTCCTGTCAGTGGATCTGGAGAAGGAGGGGGGGGGGGATGCAGAAGGGGGGAAACAAGGGGAAATGCACTAAACGTTGACTGAAGGCATCGTCTTTCTGGCAACTTTCTGAAATCGAGACCGTTTCAGACTACGCGTGTACGACTTATCGCACACTGCTTGTATGTACACTGTATATTGCAATATTTTGAGTTTTAAGGTATTATATGGCTTCGCTCTCGCATGTCTATGTATTCCCGGCGCTTCGCCACCGGTTAAACCCAAACATGGACGGCATCAACTCAGAATCCTCGGGGCTCGGAGATTGAGATTTTAACCATCTGGCATCAGTACCCGACCAGGAACGAATCTTCGGGTCTGGACAAAGAAGAGACGGTAAAGCAATATCTCTCATCTTTGCGACGAGCTGACTGCGGAAAGACCTAGTTGACGCTGAAACCGGTAGAGGTTTGAGAATCATCTCGAATTATGAGCACAGTGGAGATTTGGTGCAGATGTTAGGATGGTTTACCGTTTCTTGTGAACTCGATACATCAGCTACTGTAGGCAAAATTGTCCCGTACTCATAGTAATCTTTCCTCTTCACGAGGAATCTTCCTGCGCCTTTACTGTATGAAAATGAACCGGCGCAGCTTTACTGACGGACGTGTGGAACAATTGAGTGATCCTACGATGGTCGCCATGTTCGTCTGCATCGAAGGTGGGGTCTTCTTCAATTCTAAATGTGATATATGATAAGAAATTTGCTTGAGTACACCGTTTAAGAAAGAGTAAGTACACACTTCGCAGAGATGCAAATGAAGGTATTATTCTTAGCAGGGGAGGCTCGAATTCTGAACTTGAGTGTACGCGTGACGTGAAGGAATCCCGCCACAATGCCTGCCTAGCAATGGTACAATAGAACGGTCAATCCGACTCCTCGCTAGCAACAAGATAACCTCTACTCACCTGGGAATTCTCTTTTGACTCGGGAGATTCTACGCATTCTTTCCACTCTACATTGGAGCCTACGGCCCCGAAAGCTTGAGATATCTCCTTTTGAAACTCTTCTACAGAGATTTGCGAATGGTTGTGGTAGATTACGGCGTTAGGAGCAAAGATCGATGAGAATTTAGTACCAGCGCCGGTAGACTCTGGCTCTTCCGCTGATTCTGAAGTGGAATGGAGTTCATATAGGCTGTTAATACGAGATTGGGCCCATTCCGTGAGCGAGAGAGGTGTATCTGTACTCGAGGAAGGTTGGGACGTCATTGACGTTCGTAGAAGAGATTGGAGGGATGATGTCATTGATTGATTGTGTTTTCTAAAACTCGGCATGAATCGAAAGCTGAATGGTCGGTGGCTGCGAGTAGGCGGCAGGCCATTAACCCATCATGGAGTCTTTAGAAGAATGTATATAGGGAAGGAATGTCGGGAGATCCCCGAGTACGGGAAGAAGCTACACATCGGACGAAGATTTTAGTTCATCCGAGTCCAAAGCTGGAATTTGGATTCACCGGTCTATGTAGACTTTGGTAAGGTATTCATCCCTTGACTAAATGTTCCTGCTCAGGACACAAAACGCCCGTCACCGGGGATACGTGGCATTTGGCATCCAATCCAGCGGGTGTATGGGCGTTCAGTCGTCCCTAGCCGGGTTACCGGGGGGTGCTATAGCTCCAGCTACATATATAGTAAGTACCACTGAGCATTTGAATTATTTGACGAAGAGCATAGACATATGTAGTCCTCAATAATGCAGAGCCGTAGCTGGCTTCTGCTATGTAGGCGTATGGTCTTCGGTGATAAGACCCGGATGCGTCGGAACGATACCTTTTTTGAGAAAAACATGCTGCATGTAGCAAAGCCGCCGTGAAGGCTTGGTGCATGCGGTTTCCTTTCCTCTACTTAGTTCAGATGTCTTCTCGCCGTATAGAATTTCCCTAAGCTTTTATACAAATAGTGCGGAAGATCGAAGTGACTCTAGGCTCCCAAAGTAGGCGTTTCAACCTTTTTTTCCGCCGTTTCGGAATTCGTTTATGCGACAGAGCAGAAGCTTGACGCGACTGTATGCCTGTCATTCCAGATCTACGAGGATCTACGATCTTTGGGCTCCACTTATTTCACCGTGGACGTATCCATGGGGGAAGGATGTAAGTTTTCCTCCTTAAGCTCCTCCAACGCAAGTCCTCAATCGATAAAAAGACATGCTATTATGACTGCAAAGTTGCTTTGAAAGGCCTGCCGTACTCAAAATAGCCGCCCTGACATATACATTTCTGATTGATGAAGTCGCGTACACGCTTAGTTCAATGGACGTCGTCACGGGTCACGGTACCCACACAATTATGGCTTTTACATATAGACTGTCAAAGTTGTCAGCATTCCTCTTTAATCCCTCCCCCCATCGGTGCCTTCTCTTGTCTTTCTCTCCTTGCTTTCTTTTTCATTCCCCTTTCCCCGCCCTGGGGCTTTCATTCTGGCACATCTCCTGCTATGTCCAGTGCCCAGGAAACGGCAGGCAATGGGATTGACATCACTCAATTCATAGGAGCGGTTTATTTTGGTACGTAGCTAGTTTGAATGGTTTATTTTGCAATGCAGCTGAGAGCACTCTCCCTTGCGTTTCATTTACGTGTGATTAGGCGGTGTCGTATCGTTCATGTACGTCGAACTTACGCATGAGACTGCGAAGTGGGACTTTGGTATCCAGACAGTAAAGTTGACTAGGCGTGTCGTGTAGGATGACGGGGGTGACGGTGGTGCAGTATTGGATTTTTTTGATGAAGAATCGGAGGGATTCGTTAGGGCTGAGGACTTTCGTGCGTAGTTGATTGGTTTTGTTGAGGGTACGCGTCTTACAATTGCCCTCCCAGGTCACAGTGTTAGTGTGCGTATACGCTTCATCTGTGTCCACCCACAAGTCCTATACTTATTCGCTCCCTCTCGGAATATGTGTTACTAGTGGGCTAGATGTTGCTTGCACAGCCCTCGTCGTAGCCCATCTGCATGAACGATTGGTGTGTCAAATTCTTTCGTGGACGCTCCACCCCAACCTGACTGTGCGCTCTACAGATTCAGCACTTTGGCTCGGATATCCTTCGTTTATTCTCAACATCCCTGTAAGCCCACTTTCGGAATACTCGGTATCTCTTCCTCCAGCTGAGTTGGTGCAGATTCCTCCAGGTCGAAACGTTCCTCACTACCTGCGTTATAGCTGCGTGAGCCTGAGCATACCTTCCTCATCCTCTCCTCTGTACAATGCTTACTGGAATTTTATAGGACAGATCTCTTCCTTGCTAATCAAGTTCGTGGCCGTGCGTTTTTCTCTCCTTTCAAGCTTTTGCGTACTTGTCATACTAATTTGCACCCGATATCCCAATTTCAGTGGGTCAAGCTCACTGGAGCATTCCACTGGCCATCGTGAGTAATTCTTTCCTCAGTACCGGACTCAGGCAGTCTCTAAGCTGACTCGGAGTAGGCGGTCACAGCAGTAGCTGCCTTCTGTGCGTGTCGCATTAAATCCCACTCCCACAACAGAATTCTTCGAACAATTTGTCCCTCATCCTATTTTTGCATCACCCGGCAGGCATTGTGTTCGGTATGTATTCCAGGCTCTTCAATGGCTTTTACATTACTATTGTTCTGATTCAGAGTCCGTATTGTGTAGCGATTTCAGTAATATCATTGACATCGTCAGCCGAGAATTTTGTCGCTTCCAACGCCGGCACGGTACGTCCCTCTTTTTTTCTGCTTTTCTTTCCCTCTTTGAATCATCCCCCAGGCAATGGTCGCCTCCAGTAACACCCTATTCACCGTTGCCGAATTCCTCGCAGCTGGCTCATTAGCTTGGTCGATACAGCGGTCAAAAACAGGTGTCAGAAGGACCGATGGGATCTTGTTCAAATTGTTCACCTGGATGGTGACCAGGGGTCTACTGTTATCCATCGTTCAACTGCTTTCGATGGTATTGTTTTTCGGACAGCCGCAAACTTTGAACTGGTACGTATTACGGTAACGCAATTGTCCCCAAGCCCCGTCCGAGGCCTGAGCATTGAATGGATTATACATACATATACTAATTGCTGATTTTTATTCTTACTTATATAGGATCCCATTCCATTTCTTTCAGAGCAAACTCTATGTCATTACTACCCGTTAGTATCTCAGATTCGTCTTTCAGAAGAGTGATAACTCACTATAAAGTGATTGTTGGTGGCGCCATCGCGTTATCGCGTTATCTTATCCTACCTAGTCTCATTGTGCGTGCTCGTGCCTAGTCTGGCGAGACCTCTATTTATATGCTCCCCCCTACCCCCCCTCTATCATCCTCCACATCACCTTACTTCTCCAGGTTAAACAGCCGCAAAACCCTCCGACGCCAAATCAACATCTTCACCACCACCTTCACCGACTCCCATGCCTATGATATGGACAGCACTAGCCACTCTCACAGTGTACACAGCAGAAGCAGACATACCGTCAGTGGCCGAGACCTCCCTGGACATGGGCGAAATGCACGCACGAATCCGATAAACATCGATTATGACATTGGGTATGCAAGTGACGGTGACCAGGATGACCTGGCCATCATTGAAAGTCAGAGTCAACACGATACGAATTCACAACCTGAATCACCGATTCGAAAAACGTCGGGTGCTAGTTTTGAGCGAGTGAGTGATGCTTTGGTTTTCTTTTCCTCCCTTTACGTTTTTAGTGATCGACATGCATGTTAACCAAACGCAACTACTTGATACACATAGGTTCCAGACACGTTCCGAAAAGATCTTGGTGAGTAAATATGTTTTCTGCCTGGAACTTTTGTAGTTGGCTGATTTCTCCCCCTTCTTTTTCTCTTTCGTTTTGTGTCCTTTTCGTTGGCGACAAAGATATGTTTGTACCTCCTGCTAAGATTACCACGACCCGGACAAGTTCAACTTGATGCATACATATGCTTTGTTACCTGTAAACGTAATTAGTAGTACAATTAGTCTTGAGGCTTGACTCTGGAATCTTTCGAAAAAGCGCATGTACATAGTAATTTCTAACGACAGAGCAATGATATCGATCATGTTCTCCCGCAACTTCGAAGGACTGTGCTTGTCCCAAAATTGTATGCATATGGATGTTGCTCATCGCACTCTGATAAGCCGATCACCGCTGAATCCTGTTCACATGCACATTGATGACAGGACATTTCGTCGAACTAGTACTGAGTACACGCTTCTATCACTTACGCTCCTAGGAAGTACTACTGTCTACATACTGCTGCTTGACCCAACAATCAGGACTCAAGGAAACTTCTATAAGTTATTACGTAGAACAGCAACACATATGTTCAGCACAAGGCGACGGCAGTGGACAACATGGGTATCCCACGTAGATTTCTGGGTGTACCAGTCCGTACACGTAGAGTTATTTCGTCGTGTGTCAAGTAATGTTATGTTATCGTTACACATGAAGGTCCCGGCCGGACAAAAATCCTTTAACTCCGGTTACTGCCGTTTGTATAATGTTCTTCAGGTCGCGAACTTTTGGATATTTGCTCCCATACAAATCGACTGACGCGACGTCTTTCCAGGGTCTTTTGTACGGCAGTAAATATTAGGCATTGCAGAAGTTCGCGGGGCTGGCGTCAATTTATATGGAAGCAAACATCAAAGATGCAGTGAAAGGTTCATGACCTGAAGAACCTGATGCAAACGGCTGTAGGCGGCGACTTCAACTTCAACTTCGCCCGGCAGTTCCCGAGCCGACTTCTTCACCACTTCCTCGGCTTTACACCAGCTCTCGGTAGTCTTCTATCCTTGTTTTATCCTTCTTCTGTTCCTTATGGCCCTCGACATACATCGACAAATGGATAGAAGCTGTCTGGAATGGGAATTATAACAGCGGGCAAAAAGTTAAAACTGAGCAACGGCTATGTCCGGCGTTCCAAATAGAGGGGAGCCTGCCTTGCTATCTTCTCGTAGGGTGTTTGAAGAGCTCCCTCGACTAGAGGCCTCTGGTGGAACTCTGTGGGCGGGCTTTATGCAGACATTGGGCTTGAGGTCACTCCGTGGCTATTTTGTACTTGGCTATCCATCTTGACCAAATGCACCAGATCCGCTGACCAGATTCGCATTCGTCCAAGGAGAGGCTAGAGCTGCAGCTGGTCGCGTACAGTACGTTTACATACTTAGAATTAGAAAAGTCGGCCATCGGACAGAGACGCGTCGGAAAGTGCCGGATGAAGTTTATGAGAATCTTCCGAGCGATACAGCTGGCTTCGACGTGTCCTCCTGGACATTTCTTCCTTGTTTCCCTCATGATGTTGACTGGAACTTCTCTGCTTCGTTGCTCTGGTGCAATTATTCTCACCTATTAACTCCGGATGTTGATTACAGGTCAATTCTGCCTATTGACCATGGCTCAACATCATTTATCTATCGCGGTCTCCACTACGGCCCAACGTCGTTTATTTTTTGCTGCCCAACGTCTCATAACTACGCCGTCTCAACGTCGTCCGGCCCACAACCACTTCATGAAGTTGTGGAAGAGTCCAAGTTGAAGAATACCTCGCCAAACCTCGACATAGAGGTATAAGTAGGAGCCAACACAGGTTAGTGTTGACCTCACGAAATGAGGGTTGATGCATGAAAATCACTAAATTTATTTTGTCCTGCGTGGACCTTATTAAAAGGGCGACGTTGACTGACGAAGTGAAAGTCGATGTTGACAAGTGCTCTATTTTGTCCGGCGCGGACCTTGTTAATTACAGCAGCACTAGTTCTAGTACTGTTACAACATACAAGGCGTACAGGTACAAGCAAATCACATATACATAGTGACTATCCATTCATATCATGTTCGCATTCGCATTCTTCACATTCTTCCTTCGCCGGATTCGTCTCAACCCAACCCCTGTTCCGTTCCCGCTCCCGTTCCCCTTGCTTTGCCCAGCAGTCACAGTCGCACCTCCAACGCAACCTCCCCCCACCTCCTCCTTTCCTTTGTTGAATTTTGAATTTTGTGTTGACAGTGAGCTTGGAAGCTCGTAGATTCAAGTTTTAATTACTTACATATTTTTGCCGTAGATACGTAGCCCCTATTTCTTTAGTACTTACGTCGTTCTTAGTCTGGATGTTTCCGCATCCGATTAATATATATTGTCCTTGCTTCGGCTTCCCGCCGTCATCTATCATCTATCATCTATCATCCGCCATCCGTCATCTAGCAGTAGCAGGACAACTTGAAGCCGGAACAATAACGTACAGGACTTATTACTCACTCGTTCTAGATCTCTTGTGCGCAATTGCTGCATCTCGCTCTCGTGAGCAGCTAGAACCTAGCTGGGACTCACAATGACTCAAGAAGACTACTTTTCCCTTCCCCCCCTCATCCTTCGAGCCCTGACCCCTGGCCCCTCACCACTGTCGCATCCCTAACCCATATCTATCTATATAGAATGCGACTACCCGTGTGAGGATTTCGATGGCTAATTAACCGAGTAAGGCACAAAAGTCGTGGTCTGTACAACCTTCCGACGGAAACAACTGCCACCACTGACGGCCGCGCTTACTGCCGGTAATAAGCCCCTGTCCGTCTGTTTTCCCAGGCAAACTTCACTACCTATGTTCCACAGCATATATGCTACATACCTCAATGAATATAGCAAAAAGGTCCCTGTAAAATATATGAAGATGTAAATAGCTCAAAAAAACCTTAGATTCCACCATGCTGAGGTTAACTATTAGTAAATTGTAAGAAAGCATACTTTCCTCAGGTGACTGTATGCAAGAGAAGGAGAATGAGGAAGGGTGTCTGGAATTTTGTTATCATAGTTAACTAATAATGATGGAGGAAGATTTGGAGGTGTGAGTGGGAGGATGTGGGTAGATATGGGGGTGGGGGTGGCTGATAGTATCCTTGCACATCCTCAATGGTAAGTATGTAATGTACAGCATATGTATGATAAAAATGTGAAATAGTGGCAGGGTAGTATAATGTCAGTAAGTCTGGCCTGGCTTTGGCACATAACATCCTCAACACTAATGCACAGAATTTTTCAAATTTTAATGACTACGAAGGACAGTACAGAGTATATTTACTTCATGTGTTTTGAGAGGACTGAAACTAAACCAATGTAGGCTTGAACCAAGTTCTCAAAAACTAATGCTTATAATAACCATGTATGTACCCTTTTTCAAGGTGTGCTGTGCTGAGTGAGGGAAGTCCAGAGCTTAATAATAAAAAAGAGCAAGGGCTGAAGGTCCAAGTGGAGATAACCTGAGTTGGTTAGAACAAGAAGATGGGGCTGCGATGTTACTAATGGCCATACCCTTGCCATACCCTTTTTTGAGGTGTGCAGTGCCAAGTGAGTCCTCATAATAAGTAACCCTGTATATATACCCCTATTATTGAGAACAAGGCGCCAGCCAAGCTGTGAATCTGTGCTGTAGGCAGATGTAAGTGTAACAACTATATATAAGAAGAATCTTAACCCCCTTCTCCCTCTCTTCATGAGCAGCTACATCCCCCCAGCAGAGCTGCATACCCCAGGGCTTGGCCCAACACCATGACCCAACACTCAACAATCAGGACTCAGGACTCAGGAAACTTCTAGAACTATTATTACATATACACAGAACAGCAACACATATGTTCATGTTCAGCACAACAAGGCAACACTGCAAGATGATTAGAGAGTACTACATTGTGCGTACAGTAGATTGAGACTCGTAGCAGACTGAAAGAAGAGAAATAAAAGATCCTTACAATTGGTAAGGGTCGTTTCATCACAGATGCAGAGGTTGAACGTGTTGAGAATCAGATCGTATAGCAATGATTTGAACGAATTCGAGCATAGTAGTGATATTACTACCATCAGACAAAATGACACTCTGTGATAATCCTGTTATGAAGGTTACTTCAGACTATGGTCCAATGCAACTGGACTATAACCCTCATAATATGATTATAACCAAGTTGCAATCTGGTTAGCACTTGGATGGAAGAGTTGTGGGGGTCAGAGTCACAGAGGGTAATTCTGTGTGATGACAGCAAAGATCTTTCAAGATGCACCAGATAATCCAATCTTACACATGTCCAGCTGTCTGGCTTCATTCTGTCGCCACCAACAAACGTGGTCCTCCTCTGGAACCTCCAATGTCTCCCAGAGAACTGAGCCCTCGACACTGGACCGTTACTCACAAACTTTGTACCAACCACAGTATCCAGAGCAAAAGCTTTAGCAGGCGTGCACAGTGTGCATTTGGTGTGCATTCAGAACGAATGTTGATGTGCATGTGTAATCCAGGATGTTCACAGAGGTATCCATGGCAGCAATGGATCATGGGGAAGGAGGACTCAGTGGCTGAAGGAGCATAGATGGGGATACTTGTACTTTGTACTGTGTACTCTTATCTTAGGCTTCAGAAAATGTGTAAATGTGTAGTAAATAGTGTATTTTGGGTAGTCTGAGCATAACAATGTATCTTTGTCATAGAAGAACAAGATATTAAGTATAGATAACTCGTAAAGGTGTTTCCTCCTGATGTGTAGAATCAATTAAATGGTTAGCACCTTAGATGTCATTTTTGCCCTTGTACCTTTGTAACACTTTGTATGACAGTCGATCAAAAGTGTCCTCGCTGACAGTGTGATTGACTGTCATCACACTTGTGACTTGTTTTCGATTTTGTGGCCTCATTGCATTCCTTTCCTCTTGCAGGACTTACAAAGTTTGTTCTTCAGGAAAACAACGATTAAATAAAAGAGCAACATAATGTTCACGAGAACACCCCAGTCAGTCCATCATTATCCTTTTGAATCCTGATTCCATGAGCCACTCATCTCCAAGTTGTATTTGCTCAATCATTGTTGGTCATAACTTGAGGGCATTCATTGGTAGTGCGACTGAAGAAGGTGAGGCCAGAGCCGGGGTAGATGATGAACGCTGAAACTTGATAGTTTGGGGTGTTGAATGTTTTGAGTAGCTCAGGAACCTACAGTAACCCAGGGCAAATATTAGTCAGTATTATTGTTCTCTGCCACTGTATAAGTTTAGTACTTATACTCACCATGCCTTGAGCAGTGAAGATCGGGTTCGCCAGTGAATCAAAGTTATTGTTATGTGCGAGTCTGAAGAACTCAGTGATGGGGGTTTGGAATCTGTTGGTGACAGAGACACCTTGGGCCCAAAGGCTGACGGATTCAGGAACAGGCCCTCCTTCAATGGTGGTGGTGGTGTTGTAGGTGAGGGTAATATCCTACAAGTTCATTGAAGATTAAGTAAGGACAATGAATTGAAAGATAATTGTGAGTATGTACTCACATCACCACCAGTAAATCCACAAGGGCTGACACTGACTGCACTGAAACGTGCAGATTCTTGAGCTGTAGCAAAGCCAGCAACAGCGAGGGCAGAAACTAGAGCAAAGAAGCACATGATTACAGTAAAATGGAAGGGATGAGAAAGAAGTAGAGCTCAAACAGTTGGAAGTGCCAAAGCCTACCTGGAAGGTGTAGGATGTGAGTGAGGAGTGAGTGACAAGTGAGTGAGAAGAGATGGGAATGAGGTTGAAGGGTTTGGAACTGTACTACTTTTATACACCAACGGCCCCAGTCAATCATTACACAATGGCTGGTCATCTGCCCTGTGGCCAATGTGAAGCCTTCAGCAGACCATTCCTTTGTGAAGTCAAAGGCATGAACACTCTATTACAGGTCATCGAATATGGCAGAAAGATGTCACTGTCATGTCCTACATCAGATGAAAGGGATGTGGGCCAATACTGTGTGTGGTGAATATGACAACCTGGTTATGCAATCTGACCATGATCTCCTCAATGAAGAGATCAAAATCCTGCCAGAGGACATAGAGAATAGAGATGTAGTCTGTCTCGAGCTTCTGTAAAAGAGAATAGTTGGATACACTAGTCCTGACATGTCAAAGTGGAACTTGCCGAAACCGGCAGTTGAGGCTTCATTACGAGGCCAAAGAATGAGGCCTTGATATATGATGAAGACAAGTAGAGTAGTACAGCAGCACAGCAATGAAGCACTCATAGAGAGAGAGATAGTGCACAGTGGCACAAGTGCAGAGGACAAGTGGATCTCAAGTAGGACTTCGCACTGGACCGTATGCTTACAGGGCCTGAACCTGTACTGGACCCACATCTCAACCTCACCCATAAGTACAGTGTACTGTACAGGTGCCACCCATAGGAGACCATATGATTACAGCTGTATATGGGTACATACTGGTTACGGGTTGGTAAATCTAGGTTTTAAGCTCACATTTGCCACTGTCAGTGATAGTGCAGCCACCTCAGCATGAAACTGATGTCCTGTACATCTTGGCGCATTGAGAGCCACATGGCAGACATCAAACTGCCACATCAGTGACTCCTTACTTCAACTTCTACCTTCATCAACATCTGGCTCATTTATCAGAGAAAGTAGTGCTAAATGACCCTTGTTTATAGCTGCAGGTGAGCATTCACTCCTCACACAGGTGGAATTGAGTAATAATATTACTTCCCCACTTAGTTATGCCAGGAACATTCAAGCCATGATATTTGTTGTCTTAGGCATCTGCGCCCATTTTTCTTAGTTTGTCCCTATCCTTTCCTTCATCCTTTTTCTCTCAGATGTCTGGCGAGCAGTGTGCTGTAAATACAGATGGAAGTCTGAAGGATACCCATGAAATCAACTTCTACAATGATCCTAATGATGTGGCCCCAATCTCAGGTCCAAGCATGGCCAATGGTGTGTAGCATATATTCGAGTTCTGTACTGTTTTTGTTTATGACCTATTTAATCTACACTTGCACTGTAGCACTGCGAGGATCACGAGCACGTAACAAGAATGCCAAAATGCTTGCCTCTATTGAGTCTGACAAGTATGAGGCTGATAGGATCACCCTGTTGTCCAAACCTGAAACAAATGTTCATCATCACTGCCGAAGGCTCACAAAGAAGAGAAAGGGAGATGATCAGGATACTGATATTGAAGATGAGGGCTATAGTGATTCTGGC
The DNA here is from genome assembly GCA_013368315.1 of Tetrapyrgos nigripes. Classification (NCBI taxonomy): domain Eukaryota; kingdom Fungi; phylum Basidiomycota; class Agaricomycetes; order Agaricales; family Campanellaceae; genus Tetrapyrgos; species Tetrapyrgos nigripes. The sequence goes on from JAACJM010000037.1 coordinate 457,797, forward strand.
TCAGGTTCATCAACTGATTGTGAGATGGTGGATGTAGAAGACATCACTAATGAAGAGGTATTTATTCTACTTCTCTTTTGTACCTCCAGGTAGCTGCTGTATGCTCACTTATTTTTAGATTGCATCCATTTTTGTTGCGAAAATTTTGCTGAAATTTTCAAAATCAAAAGGAAAGGAGAAAGCCAAGAAGCCTCTGAAGTCCAAGAAGCCAACCAAACGAGCAAGGGAAGATGATGAGGCTAGCATTGCACAAAAAAGGACTAGAACAGTGAGTTGAACAATATGTAGCACTCTGAACTATTGTTTACTCATTCATATCCAGAAGCACCCTTGAGCTGCTAGTGTTGAAGAGATTGAGGATGACGAAGCTCCACCAGAACCTGCGGGACCATCTCGGACCAATAAAGTTTGTGTTTGATGAGCTGTCAACAAATTCTTTGCTAACAAATCCTGAAGGTTCCAGGTAGTAATGGTAAACACACTGATGCCATCTATCTCTTTTATGAGCAAGTTGATGAACCCAGGATATCAGTACTTCCAATGCCTTCATGGCAATCACAAGGTGTTTACAGTGTCAAAGAAGATGAATGGATGTCTCCACAGTATAAGTCAAACTGCCTCTCGCTTTCGTCCTTCGCTGACTGATCAAGCTCATATGACTGACTCAGTTCTGAGCAGGTGAAAAAGAGGTCGTACTGGTAGTACATAACCAACCTTTGGTAAGAGCGGATAAAAGGCTTTTTTGGAATCGCGAATTGAGCAACGCAGGCATCATGGGCCCACGCAGAAAACCAGATTATAAAACCAGATAGAAACTATACAAATATTCTCAAATTATTGTTCTTCTAATGATCACCCTCTACGACAACAAGTCTACACTTCCACTTAGTCATCCTTATTGCGGATATTCACCCTACGTCTGGAGAATCTGGTGAGGGCAAACTTTCGAGAAGCACTCGATAGCACATGCATGTGATGACGCTTACTAGACATTTTGCATATTACAGCTTTGCACTCTGCTTCAAAGGCTTTGCCTACAGAACTCACTGGCTCGAATATCCCAACGTCAAGACAATCGCTGAATCTATAGGCGCACCCCCAACAGGCAAAAGACCGAATGGAACTGTTCGCTACACCATCCCTATCATCCACGATTCTGTCACCAACAAGGTCATTTCTGGTTCCTTCGATATTATCGAATATCTCGACACTACTTATCCCGATACGGTCCAGTTGATTCCAAAGGAGACTAGACTGCTTCAAAAAGTATTCGAGGAAGCAGAGCCTGGATTAATCATCTGACACCTCATCCCAGTCATAGGCAGTTGTTTACACAAATCCCCTCTAATCACTCCTCGAAATCAGGAGTTTATGAATTCGGAAGCTGGGAGAGTGTCGTATCCGCCACCAGTGGTATACAGCGAAGAACAAGAGAAGGAGGCTTGGGAGAAATTCAAGAACAGTGCTATGGGTGATATGGCGAAACAGATGCTCGACTCGGAGGAAGCTCCTTTTGTAATGGGAAAGAAGGTTTCTATGGCAGATGCAGTTTTGTTTGGAAGATTTGCGTGTTTGAGGTTACTTTGGGACGAGTCGACGAAGGAGTGGAAGGAGATGATGTCGTGGCATGGGGGAAGATGGGGAAGATTGTTTGAAGCGTATGAGAGTTTGCCTCAGGTCGAGAAGTACGATGGATGAATAGGTTCGACGTATTTTCCACTGGTATGAGCATCAGTCAAATCATGACTGCTTGCAACAACTTCATAATAGCAGGCGTGCACGGCGCGCATTCAGGATGGAGTCCAGCTCCATGTGGGATTGAGTATGTTCAGAGGGCTACTCACGACAAGCTTGGGGGAGGAGAACCCACTGCTTGGAGGAGCGTAGCTGGAGTTAATCCAATATATTGGAGCAGGGATCGCTTAAGCACTCAATCTGCTCACTAATTTCCCTAACAGTCGGTATATCTGTCAACATCGCGCAGTTCTGCAATCGGGCTCTGGATAAGGATGTTTATGGAATATATCGTGCTTCGTTCTTGCTCACTAAGCTCAATATTACCGAGATGGGAAAATGACATGACGGAGAATACGTATATCTATTTATCTATCCTGCGTTTCTCATTGTTCCAACGGCGTCTGAGGGTCAGGGGGCGAGGGTTCGCCTCCTCATTGAACGCGAATTCGCAGTTCTATTTATCAGCAGATCTATGGTTCCCGAAATTTCCGGGAAATACAGCTCTCTAATTCACTGCCAAACGTTTAAGAAGCCTACGAGCTCGAGACAGGTCTCCAGCGTTCTCAACCTAAAGTTCCTTCGAGATGATCACCCTCTACGACGTTAGATCTACAGCCCCACCCAGTGATCCTAGATGTGGCTATTCTCCCTTCAGCTGGAGAGTCCGGTGAGCGTCCACTTTGCGCGTATAATATCTAATGAACCTGACCGAAATTCCGGTCCGTATAATCTAATAGCTTTGCCCTCCGTATCAAGGGTCTGTCCTACAAGCATCACTGGCTCGAGCCCCCCGACATCGAAGGCATCGCAAAATCCATCGGTGCTGACCCAACTAGCAAAAAGCCCGATGGTTCTCCTCGTTACACCGTCCCTTTCATCCACGATTCTACCACCAACAAAGTCATTTCCAACTCTTTTGATATCGTCGAGTACCTTGACTCCACCTATCCTGACACCACCAAGATGATTCCAGAGGAGACCAGGCTTCTTCAGAGCGTCTTCGCTGATTCGGAACATACTTTGGTGGGACAGTTCATGTATCCAGTTATCGGCAAGACTATGACCAAACGTACACCGAGGCCGATTACCCCGAGAAACCTGGAGGCTGTGAAAGCAAGAGGACCACTTCCGGAGCTCACAGATGAACAGGAGAAGGAGGCATGGGAGAAGTTCAAGAATGGTTTGGGAGGTTTTGCGAAGCTGATGAATGACGAAGGTCCTTTTGTAATGGGAAAGAAGGTTTCCATGGCGGATGCTGTTCTCTTCGGAAGGTTTGCATGTACGAGGTGGCTTTGGAACGAGACGACGGATGAATGGAAGGACATGATGTCTTGGCATGGTGGAAGGTGGAACAAGTTGATCGAGGCCTTCGAGAGCTTGCCTGAGGTCGAAGAGTACGGCGATGCAGAAGGAACTTTGAAAATCTGATTGCATTAATATATAAAAGTATTTGAAGGATGTAGGTCCAGTATACAGCTCAAAATTCTGTCATGCGCGCGAAATTTCAATCATACTCAGGCTCACGTCCTCCAGCTAGCGGCAAGTGGCTTCGTGGTCTCGCCACCAATCTGTACAAATTACGAAATCCTTTAAGGCCGGGTTAACTGAACTGACATTAACGAAGCCATCGCTGCTCATAGCACGATAACGAGGCCCAAAATCTGTGAAGAAACGGCATCCGGGCATGAGGTTATAAGAACGAGTCCCTTAAAAAGCCCTCGTAATCGGACAATTGCACACACTTATGGGTAAGTAATGCTTTTACCAAATGTACCGCAAACCTCGTTACCCCAAGCAACTTGGAGGTTATGACGGCGAGAGCACCGCCACTTGTCCTTACAGAATCGGAGGAGAAGGAGAATCGGGACAAGATCAAGAATGGCCTGGGAGGGTTGATGAAATTGATCTTTGCTGTAGTAATATCACTACTATGCTCGAATTCGTTCGTTCAAATCATCGCTATACAATCTGATTTTCAACACGTTGAGCCTCTGCATCACTGTACTTCTCGACCTCATGCAACCTAAGTTATACGCCTCGAATGACCTGCACCTTCTTCCTACATGCCAAGTCGTGATGTCCTTCTATTCATCCGCCGTCTCTTCATTCCATAGCTACCTTATTTCATTGAGGCCTTCGAGAGCTTGCCCGAGGTCGAGAAGTACAGCGAAGCCGAGGGAAATTTAAAGATATGATGGTGTAACGATGGTTTGGACGAATTCGACAGAAGTATATAGTAACGTAGCTGAAAAATTTTGTCATGAGCGATACTTAGGTCCAGCTATCGGCATGTGGCTTTGTACTCTCGAGCTCGCCACAATGCATACAAATTACTGGGGTAAAGGGCCATCGCTTCGCGTGGCAAGTTACGAGGCACTTTCACATAGTCTGGTGGAGGGACCCAGGCGCGGTGAGGAACGGCGGAGGAAGCAAGGAAGAAGGCGCACTCGGACGCTGTCTACGCTACCTTGGTTACACGTCGGTCCGGGGAAGCCGTGAACGACGTCATGATGGTCGTCCGTGATTCCAGGTGAGGGCTTGACGAGCGCCAACGAGCAGGAGTGGGAGTTTGAACCCGTGGAAAAGTTGGGTCCTTCGGAGATCGCTTTGCAGCGCCATAGGTTAACTCGGCCTTTAAGAAGCCTCGTAACTAAGTAGAAAACACTGCACGTCATTCATATACCTGTGAGCGGCCGTCTTCCACGGAGGAGCTCTCCCCAGTTCTCTTGATCGATGGACACAGAGTTTACCGGGGAGATCCTATCTAGAACCTATAAGAACACCACGAAAACGGACGAATAGTGCAAGTCCTCAAACATCTTCTCTAAGCCAACTGAAGTCTTGAGATGATCACCCTCTACGATGTCAAATCCACACTCCCACCTAGTGATCCTAGATGTGGCTATTCTCCTTTCAGCTGGAGAGTCCGGTGAGCTTCTAGCCTATCTTGCACAAAGTGCCGGACTTCTTAAGGACATTCATTCATTCTTATAATCATCTTCCAGATTTGTCCTCCGCTTCAAGGGCCTTTCTTACAAACATCACTTCCTCGAGTATCCCGACATCGAAGGCGCTGCAAAATTGCTCGGTGCTGCCCCAACTGCCACAAAGCCCGACGGTTCTCCTCGTTACACCGTTCCTTTCATCCACGATTCAACTACAAACAAAGTGATCTCAAACTCTTTTGATATTGTCGAGTATCTTGATGCTACCTATCCGGATACTATCAAGATGATTCCAGAGGAGACGAGATTGCTTCAAAAAGTCTTTGCAGATATGGAACCGACGTTGATCGGACAGTTGCATGCACTTATGGGCAATGCCTTCACCAAAGATGCCTCGCATCTCGTTACCCCGAGGAATATGGAGGTTATGACAGCAAGAGGACCACTTTCTGTCCTCACTGAGCAAGAGGAAAAGGAGAATTGGGATAGGATCAAGAATGGCTTGGGAGGGTTGGCGAAATTGATGAAAGATGAGGATCCTTTTGTGATGGGAAAGAGGGTTTCACTGGCAGATGCTGCTGTGTTTGGAAGACTTGCATGCATAAGGTGGGTCTGGAATGAAGAGACAGATGAATGGAAGGGTATCATGTCTTGGCATGGAGGGAGATGGAGTAGGTTATTCGAGGCGTATGAGAGTCTGCCTGAGGTCGAGAGGTACAACGAGGCGGAGATTGAAGCTTGAAAAATAGATTTGTACAGCAATGGGTTAAACAGATTTGATCAGAATAATAGTATTGGGTTGTAATCAATAATCCTATCATACACACATCCAGCTATCTGGCTTTGTACTGGTGAAATTGATGAAAGACGAGCATCCTTCCATGATGGGAAAGAGGCTTTCAATGGGAGATGCCGCTGTGTTCGGAAGGCCTGCATGTATAAGATAGCTATGGAATGAAGAGACGGATGAGTGGAAGGATATCACGACTCGGCATGAAGGGAGAAGGAGCAGGTCATCCGAGGCCTATAACTTAGGTTGCATGATGTCGAGAAGTACAATGATGCTGTAATGAACCACGGGTTCGGTTTGGGTTCAGGAGACTCTAAGATGATTAAGTAGTGAGAAAAGGTACTTGATCAAGGCAAGCTTTTGCGCTACCGAGAAATACCAGGGTCTCGAGTACTTGGTGAGCACACTGGCGTCAGTCAAGGCCGAGAAACAGCACAATAGGCAAGCTTGCGCATTGCGAAGGATGCCGACTTACAGATGTAAGGTTGAACGCAGGTGTGTATTGAGAGGTAAGAAATATTATTACACAAGTTCATACTAGGGTACTTATATACATAGTTAACGAATCATTAGAAGTAGCTAGAATATAAAGGAACGTTCGTTAGAATGTTATGGAAAAGGAAAGAAAAGAGAAAATGAATGCGGCAGTACAACTACACACACGTACGAGTTATTCAAACAACTCGTCGTGACTCGTGTCAAGTAATCATAACTGGTTTATGTTTTATGTTATGTTATCGTTACAGCAGCACTGTTACAACAAGTTATACAAAGCGTCTTAGCGTACTCGTACACGTACTCGTAAACCACATATACATATACATATACATACATAGCTAATAGTGCCTATCCATTCCATTTCATATCAAACACTCACACTCGCTTCCTTCGCCAGATTCGTCTCAACCCCAACCCCCCCTTCCCCTCCTTCCTCAATCACTTACATCCCCCCCCAACTAGAACCCCCCACCCCCACCCGCAGCACTCAAAACACTAAACACCTCCCCCTGCCTCTCCCTAAACCCCTTCAACCCAACCATCCCCAACGCCAACGCATTTATCCGATTCGCAAATGTCAAAGTTTTATTAGATGGCGAGGGGGTTCGTTTGTGTTTGTGTCTTCTTTGTGTTTGTGTTTGTGTTTGTGTTTGTGTCGAGGGAGTATCACTCTTCCCCCTCGCAAGAGACTGCACAGACTGTACCCCACCAACACCTTCCTCCAAAATCCTCTTTACAACTTGCATCCTCGGCTCTGGCATCTCGTCTGCTTCGAGGCCTTGTTGCATCGCTTTGACGGCCCTGGAAGTGAGAATGAGAGTGAGTCAATAAAAATTTAAAAAAAAAAAAAACAAAGAAAAAGAAACAAAAACAAAAAAGTAACGAAAACAAAAACGAGCTCATAAAAAAACATCCAAACACATACCTCTCATCATCATCATCGCTCATCTTCCTAACCCCCCTACTTATCACTCCCAACTCTTTCATAAACGGTTTAAGCTCGTCTGGACACGAGGATAACGTGAGTTCGTGGCCTAGGACGCCTATGACCGTCACATCCCCACCGGCACCCCCATCCTCCCCTCCATCTACAACAACACTCCTACTAGCCACCTCCAATATCCCCAACGCAACAGCCCCAAAATACGCTCTCGGCGGATCCAACTTGAGCATCGCCCTCAGCGCCGGATGTCGGGACAAGACATCTGCGAGTGCAGCGTACAACGTTTCACGGATTATATCGATGGATGGGGTGGTTGGGGTTATTATTGAGGGGGTGGAGGGGGTTGAGGAGTGGGCGGAGTGGTGGGAGGGGGTTGGAGATGGAGGTGGTGGTGGGCGTGGAGATGTAGATGTAGAAGTGGCAGAGTAAGAATGAGAGTAACGATGCGAATGAGACGGAGATGTGGAGGTAGGAGATGGTTGGGATATAGAAGTAGCCGAAAGCGTTCGTCTGTGACTGTCTTTCTTGTGTACATGAAGTGGCCTCGTGGTACCAACTTGGTCTTTTGGGGGTAATGGAGGAGGCACAGACACACGAGGTGGATAATAAGTCCCATGGTTTCCTATAGGAATTTGTGGAATTGGGAAGGGAGGTGATGCGGCAGCCTTGTCATTATCATTATCGTCGTCATAGTCATACTCATTAAGAGTAGCCGAAGTAGCTGTCGACACCGTAGACCCAACCGAATGCCTATTACTAGCATTATTAGGTCTCGACGACGAAGGCCCAGCCCCACTCGGCTCAAAAGTAGGCGAAAACGGTGACAAATGAGATCCATCCTGGGGTGGTAAATCCCATTGAGGAAGGTTTATCGTTTGACGGTTTGGAGAAGGGGAAGAGGATGAATTTGCGGAATGGGTTGGAGAGGATTCTTCATAAGACGGTGGAGGGACGAAGGAGGCTTTCACTTTAAGGCCGCCGGAGGGGGGACGACTTCCTGGGGAGTCTGAACCAGAGTGAGAGTGAGAGTGAGAGGTGGAAGAAGAAGAAGGACCCTGGGAGGTGGAAGGTGTAGAGGAATCCAAAGCTGCTTGGAGGTCAGAGGCGTAACGGTTTTGAAAGGAGCGTCGTTGGGAGATCTCTATTGCGACGGCCCGGAGGTCGGCGGCGATACCTGTAGTGGGGAGAAGCGTGTTTTTAGCTCTGTGGATACAGGAAGAAAGAGACGAGTACGCACCATATACCGTATCTGGCAACGTCACATTCAACGGATCCAACGCACATATAATCCTAGCTAGATCGTGTTGCTGCTCTGGTGTCAGCGCTTGGATCTTGGGAACGCATGTTCCCCAGACGGTTAAGAAACCTCTGAAAGTGGGTGGGCAGTTTTCTGGGGATAGGTCGGTTGGGGAGGGAGAAGAAGAGTCCTTTTGATGTCGGGGAAGAGGGACAGAAGGAGGATTGGTTGTACAGCGTAGAGCGGCGAAATAGAGGCAGAGTGCAGGGCCTGGAGTAACATTAGAAATTGAAGAAGAAATGAAAGAAATACACACCAGTTATCATCAAATCACCCTCTGCACTGCTCAACACCTCTTCATCCAACAGTCTTTCCAGTTTCGCTTGGGTCAGGGACGATTTGAGATAGGAATGAAAGGCATTTTGGATGTACTCTTCGCTGAGGAACGTGCCACTCGAGCTTCGTGTATGCTGGTTGTCTGGCATGGCGAAATGGGATTACGGGTATCGGAACAAAGGATATGCAAAGACGAGTCAAAAAGGAAAGGCACACTTATTTATGGACCAATCGCGTACAAGATGATGTCATCATCCGATCACATGGCGGCACAGCATTAACACAGCCGTCGGGGCTTTTGCCTGCGGATCTCAACGACGTCTCCAATGGGTATGAACGAGTATCGCACGAAAAGACCGGTTGTTCCGTCAGTATGGAGGAAAAGCTGTTGAGACTCCAATAAAGAAAACTTTGCAGTACATACACTGCCCTGCGACTGCGACTGGCATTCTTGCTGCGTGCCGATGATTCGTGTATGGCATGAAGAGGAGAAATTTCAAGAGGCGGCGAGGGGCGTCCGAGTTCGAGTTTGGGTCAAGTATCATGACCGTCGCTCGCTTGTCTTATAAAAGCAGAAAAACTCCAACGCTGCACTCTCCTCATTGATGATTGACGTCTTTCCGGAATTCGAAGTACTACATGACGCGAACAATGAATATTGAACACCAGAACGCCAGCTGGTTCTGGTCAACATCTACTTACTGACTGACTGAACATCCTCAGGCTGTCTCTACCTACGATGCTTTTGATACTTATGCCTTTGTATCATTATGTCCATGTCCATATCCATGTCTTCAAAAATCCCTTACCCTCATTCCCATCCCATCTCATCATACTCATACTCATTGCCATTGACAAGAACTGCGCCTCAGGGGGCCGCGGCCCGCATCAGGCTTTCTCTAAATATTCAAGTAGACTCGAGCCACTCTTTCGCAATACCTTGATAGTACGACGGCCTAGACATCCCGGATGCACTAAGTATCTTCCTCCGGACATATTGTTTGGTTTGATACATCAAAGTGAAGGAGATGTATCCAGATCCATAGCATCGACCAGATCTAGAAGCTTGGATAACGATCGTAGTGGTGCCAAAACGATAGCAAAAATGGTCTGACAATGGTTTAAATTGTGAGCTCAAGGTCGAGAGATGCAACCGCAAGGACAGTTGTAACTTGTATTGGTTGAGACGTACAATTAGTCTTCAAGTCCGATTTTGTGAAGAGGAATAAGGTCACAACCACGGACCAAAACCTCTCGCAGTCTAAGCTATGCAAAATGAGAGACGAGACGGCGCGAACCATAGAAGAAACCTGGTTCAAAGCTGAGACCAAATGGTTGTGCATCGCGTTACGAGTGAGAGAGAGCGCCTGTCAATGTTATAAAGCCAGTGCTTGCATCGGAGACTTAACTCTATGCATGTATCCTCTACAATTCCGTTTGAGGATTCCTTAATTTATGCTGAAAATTGTCGGCAAGTGACAATGTTTTTCCCCAAACGTGAGGTTGTGGAGGTGGAAAACCTAGGATGCTCCAATGATATATCAGAAACACCTCAGTACTCAGTCTTTATCAGGATGGAAGCGTTATACGATACAAACCTCGAACCTCTCACCACACGAGGAAAATGTGGGGGGAGAATCTACAGCCCAAAAGGGACAAATTTTCGCTCAACGGAAAGGTGTACTGAAAGACATGTCACTGCGTTTTCTGCCGTGTATCTAAATCCTATGTACCACTGATTTACAGGGTGTACACAACTGATACAAGAGTTTTGCTATCCCGCGTACAAATTTCGTGTACGCATGATACTTAATCTGGATGTACAACAGGGATACACGACGTTTTGTATCATATGTACATGGGTGGTATCAATATTGCTGTGTATGAACCCGTTCCAGTATCATAAAACGCTGTAATATAATTATCAGTGACACAATCAATAGAATGTACTAGGGACACGTTCGGATTGCTTGCTTCACACTGTTGTTCACAATCCAAGAGAGCGGTAGAGTCTGGTAAAGTGATATGTTTGATACTTGGCTGAGCAAGTTCATTGATAGTACTAATACTAATTGCAGGATATGTTTTTGCCATTCGGAAACTACATATCCAGCATTTTGAATTTGAAGTTCCGGCAACCACCAAGTCAGCATCCAGATAATGAGACAGCAAGGTGTAATGTAGCAATTTTGACCTACTCGGAATAGCACCAAGTTAGCATTCAATATATTTCACCTTTGACTGATTCACCATTCCGTAAATTTTACTTTTCACTGATTCAGCATTTTGACCATCCCGGCTCTTGTCTAATTCAGCATTCCATAAATTATAGCCTTTTACTGATTCAGCATTTCGGAAATATAGGGACAAGTCTGATTCAACATGAACTGGGGTAAAGAGCCATCGCTTCGCGTGGCAAGATACGAGGCCTCAGCAGTTCAGTAGGATATGTTCATTACTGCATATCTACAACAGTCAAGGTTTTAAATGTAAGTACATGCAGTGAAAAAACAAGGATACTATGTGAGAAAGGACGAGAGAGCGATACGAAAAAAAAGGTCAAAGACCAAAAATTCATCCAGCCATCCAGTCCATCCCTAATTAAATGGCGAAACAACTTCACTCATGAAGTCTTACGTCCAGAAACATCCAGCTGGGCGAGTTGCAGGCGGAGACAGAAATGCCAGAAAAGGATGAGTGGCCAAACACATCTCCGTAAAACGCGAAGATGTGTATCAGTTTGCGCTAGAAGTTTAAGGAATGATGATGACGATATCAAGAATGCTTGATGTTCGTTGTGGTGACCATTTCCGTTGGATATTTTTGAAACATCCATTGCGGTGACCATTTTCGTTGGATGATTTCAATAGCGCTGACTAGTAAGAAGATAGGCCTATGGGGGGATAAAGGTTAGAGATCACCGACAGTGCGGTAACGAGGAGATGCAAAACTCATGGTTTCGTTGACGGTTGCTCCGGTTTTTTCGGGATGAAGGAGTCATTGTCAGTAGCGCAGTACAGTAGGATGACCTGGTGTGAGGGTCTCATATTGATGACAGCTCCCTTAAATGAGAGTTGATGTATTTCTACAGGTCTGGACCGTCAAAAAGAAGCTCTGACGAGAGAAAAGAGTGTACACACCTTCGTCCCAAGAATTTTGAATACCATATTCTGTAACTCACTCACGGTGTACTAGAAGACATCTTTGAATTAGATATCGACCCCTGCTCCCTCTTGAAGTTGCAATGAGTCCAGTCGATGCACGCTTGCCGTATTCTTTTTGTTTTGTGCAAACGTAGCTTGCAAAGCGTGATAACGGAGAGCAGAGAATTGGCCTGTGACCCTTGTGCAGTGAGGCTCGGAGGAGGAAGACAGGTCGCACTAGGTTGCACCAAGTCACAGAGAGAGAGAGAGAGAGAAAGAGACAAGAGAGAAAGCTGTCAGGTGCCTTGGTTACAACTTGGTTACCAGCTGGTCCGAGAAAGTCGTGAATGACGTCATGGTGTTGGCGGCTGTGAGTAGCAGCTGTTGCCGTAGAGGTCCCATCCGTCTTGGGTCAAGAAAGGACTAAAATTCGACGGCGACTTGGGCTATGTCATTATTTGTTCATGGTTGACAACAGCTTGGGTCGGATCAAAAAGCCGACGTCATCCTCGTTTGGTTGTCGGCATCATAGAGACTGGCCAATAGCAATTGCAGATGTGGAAAAGTTGCGATTGAATTGCAAAGGTCACCTAATTTAACTCAGCCTAAAGGCCTCGTAATCCCTCATACTTTAGTCTCAAACAAGCTTTACAATCCATGCCTTTGTCATGGAGGCTCGCTTCGCTCGCTCCACTCCTCCGGCATGAGTCGACAGCTTGTAGGGGGCTGCGCCCCCAAATCCCGCTAGTCAGCGCTGTCGCGCCTCCATTCCACTGTAAAAAGAAATTCATCATTGAACAACAAAATAAAATTAGTTTCATGTTCAGAGCTCAATCAAAGTACAAAGCATAGTAGTTACAGTGATGTCAATAGTATAAACTATGTTATAAGTCTTACAGTCTCTATTATCTGCAATGCATAGTCAGTGTCAGTTCATTTATGTGCAGTATCCAGCAATACTTACCTTCTCCAAATAGTACCTTTACTCGCTGACTTGAAGTGCACCTTGATAGGGAGTAAAAACTGATATCTGTAAGTCTAACCCCAGATTGCCCTTGAGATTTGTTGATAGACATTGCAAAGGCAAGGTGAACTGGAAACTGACAACGCCTCAGTGTAAATGGGAGATCCAGGTTCCCAGGTTCAATATTCAGGCGAGGTGTGAAAATATTTTTGCCAGTGTGATCCCCACCAATGATCCTTGCCTCTAAGACACACATGTTTGCTGCAGTGACCACAGCTCTGGTGCCATTGCAAACTCCATTTGATGGATCCAAATTCTGCAAGATCATAATTGGAGCACCAACTTTCAGTTTGAGATTTGACAGTGGAAGACCTGAACCTTTGATTGAGTTCAGATATTCTATTGAATAATTGAAATCGCCCTCTGAAAATGCAGAATCAGCAGTGAGATATGCTAATTCATCTCCTCGAAGCATATTGAGGCATTGTTGGTTTAGCTCATCTACGCTATCATTTCTAGCTGAAAGTATGGTCCACTTGAGAAACCAATCATCAGATTCCATAGAAGCTGGATTGATGGTTTGTAGGCCTGGATAGGTTGCTGCCACTAATGACTCAGGTGTATCTCCACATTTCATTCCTGGATCCAGTTGAACTTCAAAGTTAGAATCAGGACAATGATTGTGGCCATGCCCAATATCAAGAAGCCATTTTGCATATTGTCTGTCCTCTTCAGAGCTACTGTCCAACCTCTTGTATTTGGATATCCTTCCAAATATATGACCTTTGGATACACTGGCCAATAATCTGTTCAGCTGTGCCTTTCTTGACTACTGGAAGAATTTGCTGAAAATCACCACCAAGAACAAGCTTATCTGGCTTTGACCATATATCCTACAAAGTGAGGTCTACAGCTTCCTGACAAAAGCGATCCTGCATGGGCACCTCATCCCAGATAATCAGATCAACTTTGCGAAAAAGTTCTCCCAAAAGGCTCTGCTTTTTCACTGAACATAATTTCCCCTCATGGATTTTGATTGGTATCTTAATGGTTGAGTGTGCTGTGTGACCACCAATCAAAAGTAATGCTGCAATGCCTGATGAAGCAACACAAAGGACAATCTTCCTCTCTGCATGAAGGGCATAACACAGAGTATTGTAACAGAATGTCTTTCCAGTCCCAGCTGGGCCATGCAGAAGAATAATTTGGGATCATTATCCATCACTGACTTCTGGATCTCCTCAAAAGCAGCAGATTGCTCTGTATTCAACTTGCTGATATTTTCTTGAGCCTTTTGTCTCTCTTCCTCAGGATCATATGCTAACTGCTCTGCAATTAACTGATTTCCTTCAAGCTGTTCCCACCACTCATAGTTTGGTTTAGGCATGGAAGAAAATTTTGAGTTTTTCAATCCCTCATTTATGCCTCCATGAAATAAAACCTTATCAATAAGATAAAGACCATAGTTATAAATGTCTTCTTCATTAGGATTGACCACTATGCTCTTGCTAATGAGTAGGTGCCAGATGTCATCACAAATATATACCTTGAACTCTCCCCAAAGCACTTCAGGCTGTGATGGAGCACAATCTTTAAGGATAGTTGCAAACAGTGATCTTAACTGTGAACCTGTTTGAACCACCTTTGCTTGCTCTAGGCATTGCCGCCATTCACCATCATCTTCTAAAAGCCCTTGTGCCAAGCAAGCCTCTCAGAAGGTTGACCATACTTTTCTTTTGTTGTAGCCTGGCCTGTCTGGATCAGGCTCATTGGTGTCAGTTGTATGCAAATCTTCAAAAGACACAGCCCCAGTGACCACTGTTAGCAATAGTCGCAAGTAGAAGCATTCACCTGCAGAGGGATGGACAAAATACATTCGCCCTATTGCAAAACCTTTCTGTCTAGGTTTCCACTCCTTTTTTGTCTTCACCCATACAAATTTTTGTGGAAAGTTCTGATAGAGGGTGCTTCATGCAATAGTTGTTGCCTGGTCTGGATGCTCCTCTGCAGTCTTCTCATCTGCATTTGCTTCAAACCATCCCATAAGTGTTGTCTTCTGCTTCTGAGCCTGGTTGAGAATATCATGAGCTCCTTGCTCTTCATGAAAAAAAACTATCTGCTCTCTCTCTGTGTGAAGAGACAACCAAACCACATTGGGTATTCCTCCATGCATCTCATAATGCATCAATCTCCAGATGGCTTCTGCACAGGAAATGTAGCAGGCTTCTGCATATTGCTTGATCTCATCTATTGCGGTCTTGTCATGTCCTTTATAGATATACTTGTGAATATACTTGAATGCCTTGATAGACATGCAACACTCCAGATTTGCATGGCATTTAAGCTGCATTAATATCCAGGCATTGTAAGGTACCACCCATTGATTGTCTACTTTAACATCTTGACCATTGACCTTTTTCATGACATAGCGGCCATTGTCAGGTCATGCATAAGTAGTGTACCCATCTTCAGAGAGTGCTGTTTCACTAACAAAAGGTTTAGGAAATCCCTTGGTACATTTGCCATGCTTCATACAGGGTGGATCTGGATTGTGGACACCACAGGGCCCATGTATCATATGGCTTATCACTAACTCAAATAGAGTGGGATTTGTGTCCTTATCTGGCAGCTGAGCAGAGATAAATTTGTCAATCATATGAGGGTCATGGATTCTTGCTTCAGGTGACAGAAATATCAGAATATGTGCATGTTGCAGCCCTCTCTTCTGGAATTCAATGGTATATACATAACCAACACATTTGCCTAGAATCCCTTTCTCTTGTATATCTTTCAGAACCATTCTCAATTTCTCTCTAAAGACTCGTGCAACCAAATCTGGCCTTTGCAGATATGTCTGACCTGGTTCCAATGCACTTTTGATTTCCTCACAATTTGGATTTGCTGTGATTGTAAGGAAAAAGTCTGGTTTTGAAAAATGCCGTGCCAAAGCAATTGAATCCTGATAAAGTTGGAACATATGCCAGGAACTCCCTATATGTGTAGATGGCAAAATATACTTCTGACCCACATTTTCCAAATTAACATCTCCATTGTTTATAGCATCCACCAATCCATTATAAACCTTTGATCTAAGTTTGGCTTGATTAAGATGCAAGAACCGCAATCTACTTTGCTCAGTTTGAGCCCAGGCATCAACAACAAATTGTTGAAAGAGAAGACCTGCTCTAAACATATGATCTGACTCATCTAAAGATGTTCTCTTGTGTATATGATATGCATAATACTCCAACTGTGTCACATACATTTGCTTCCTCTTTCTTGATCCAGAGGTTGTTGCTTCTGGATCTTCCAAGTCCTCCTGATCAACTGCACCTGCATCGACAGTGATATTATTTGTATCTAAGTACTCTTGTGATAGTTTGAGTTTTGGATGCCAACCCAATTCTCCTCTTGGAAAGAGTAACATATGAGGGAAATGTGGGCCATCGCTGTGCACAGCACGATAACGAGGCCCAAATCTAGTGTAAACTGTGAGGAGACCGGCATGGTAGTGGATTGCTGACTGAATAGGAAGGATAACACAGTGATTGCTGAAATCCGGATCAGAATAAAAAAATAACTGAACCAGTGGACGATTTCAGTATAGCCACACAGCAAACAGCAGGTTTGTAAGAACGAGTCCCTTAAAAGGGCCTCGTAGTCAAGCATATTTTTAACTTGTTTGATTGGAACCAGCTGACCACACACTCCACATCCATCTTCTTCAATTGCTGATGCAGAAAATTCAGCACACCAATCTGATATAATTTTTATAAATTTTTTAAGCAGAGGTTTTGAAGGAGATTTAGGGGGAAAGGTATGCTGGCTTTTAATCTGAACAGGATTGACAGGTTTGAAGACAGTAATAGGCTCTCTACACATTGAGTGGCATTGATGATTTTCAAAAAAAGTAAGTATTTTAGATTTAGAATCTTCTCGAAAATGAAGGTTATAAAAAGCAACCAAGTCTCTCAATGACCTGCAGTTTAAAGACACATACAATTCAGACAGAGGTATTGATTACAGACAAATTGTGAATCAGGTTCAAGAAAACCATATACTCGATACATTGTAGAGCTTGGGTTGATTATTGAACAAGGAAAAGTTAGATAATTTTCCAATTGAGGGAAGAAATATATTTGAGATGGCCCTTTGCCTCCTCCACACAAAGAAATATATGATGATTGATCTGTGGAACTTTGTGCTGAAATTGGCAGACAGTACACTAGCAAGTTGACTACATTGCGGAGGATGAAGCAAAGGGAACATAGAAAGCCCTATTAGTTTTAGATAATATTCTACATTTCCTAGATACCCTAATTAGAAAGTACCTACCTAATCTAGTAGTACTGGCAAGCATGGACTGGCGATTAGACTAATATTTCTGTTTTCTTATGTACCTTTTAGCAGACATTAAAAAGAAATGTAGAACTGTATAGTAGTAGCTGTGAGTAGTATAAAGGACTAGGTATTTATTGTAGTTACTCAAGCCACATACTGTAGAGTATTGGTCATCTCACTAGTGCTAGCTGTAGAGACTGCGAAACATGGACTATGCTTCTACCAATTTTACCTCATTTGCATTGAGTATAAACATAGTGTGTGGATCAATAGTGTTGAATCAAATTTGTTGGTTTTGTGTTACCTTTTGTGTGTCCTCAGACTTGTGAAACTGGTTATAAGGCATTTGGGCCTACAGATTGTGAATTGAAACGGTTGGTTATACCTTGTGGACTTGTTATAGTCTTTGTGTGTTGAATTTGTGTGCACTCATGCAAAAATCCTACCAAAACCCCCAAAAGTCCTTGTAGTACAAGTGAACTGTTGAGTATTCTGACCACTCAGAACACTCGCACTTTACAATTTGTATAAAAGTCTTTGAGCTTGTGTTTGTTCTACACTTACACAAAAGACACCTATTAATGGCAAGGAATATTGTGCCAAAGAAACCTGGATCACATACTAAAGTAACACGTAGCAACAATAGAGGAAGTTACGTGCCCTTGACTGCCAGGGAAGCTAGTGGAGATAAGAGATTGGTGACCAGTAGAAAGTGATGCCCAACATCAGGTAGGTCAACCTAGAGCTGTTTAAGAAAGCTTGCCACAGATATGATGGGCAAGGGCAAGGTCCTTGGTGATTATTAGAAGACAAAGTTAGATAAAGATAAAACAGTGATAGAGGTATGACACTCACACTGAACATGAATAGCAGCCAAGTTGGAGACGAGGTAAGCTTTGGCAGCTTCCTGGAGAGCCATGACTATGCTGTACTAAAGTGGAAATAATTATTTCCCTCTGAGAACGCCATTTCCGAACTCAAAGAGACCTTTTCCGAATACAAAAGCATAACATGGACACCCAAATTCACAAAGTAAGTATTGAATTCAGAGAGTTGAAAACTGAGCTCCTTAAGTCAAGTACCAAATTGAGGGGATCAATGACCGAATTCATGAAGTAATTACACAATCAAAAGAGTTGAGTCCTGACTACTGATTTATGATTTGCCAAATACTTGTAAATGGCCCGAATACTTACAAGTGTTCCGAATACTTGCAGATGTAGGTCCCAAATCACCATCTCAGATTGTATCAGTCCAACCTGCAAGAAAACCAGCAAAATGGCCAAAAAAGGGTCAACCTGTGAAAAAGAAGCCAATTTGGATTTTTTGCACAGTATTATTGCCATACGCATCTGCAAGTATTCAGCAAATCATAAAGCAGTAATCGGGAGTCAACTCTTTGGATTCAGTCATCAATCCTCTCAATTCAATACTTACCTTCAGGAGTTCAGTCTTCAACTCTCTGAATTTGATACTCACCTTTAAGAATTCAGAATGATTGTGGATTCAGATGTCACACATCATGCTTTGGCGTTCAGAAAAAGCCTCTTTGAGTTCAAAAATGGTGTTTTCAGTAGGAAATAATTATTTCCACTTTAGTACAGCATACATGACTGCGGAAGACTGGAAACAACGCAAATCCCTATCCCACGTCATTATGAAACACCTGTATGCATTACAAAAAAGGCAAGCCCAGGGAAGAGAATAGACAGTCAGAAAGAGAGAGATAAGGAAGGCAGGATGATAGGAGAGAGTTAATCACCTAAGCAGTCATGTCATTTACTCATACACAAGTAGACAGTGTGATGTGGTTGAAATAGAAAAAAGTATCAGCATCATATATGCATGACCATAGAGAGAGAAAAGAAAGAACAGTGAGAAGAGAGTAAGTGAGCCAGAGCAGCCCATTTGACCCACAGTCGAACCCAGCCCACCAAAGTCCAAGTTGAAAGAAACACTCACTGTAACTTCTCTATCAAACATACACTTTCCCTTTCAACAACAATGAGTGTATGAGCTCTGTTCAGAACCTATCTTGTTTTCCAGAGAAAGGAAGATGCGGTGAGGAAGTGGACAGGTGCATGGGTCCAAGGCAAAAGATCATGGTTATCAAGAAGAGAGACATCTAGAAGGACATAACTTGAGACTAAGTGCAAAGATAGAAACAACATTAGAGTGAAAACAAGAAGAATCCTCACCATATGACTCAACTCACCAATGCAGGTCAGAAGAAAAACCAGTTACTCCAATGAGAAGCTGCTGATAAGTGAGAACAAACTCCGGTGAAAAGGTTTTATGGTCGCAAGTTGTGCATTGAGAGTGAAGGAAAAGGCTAACCAAAAGTGTTAAATGAAAGGAAGAGGGAAGAGAGAAAGACTGAAGACACTGATGTGGTTGTTTGCCTACAGGTTGTAGGTAAACAAATGACAAATGTGTAAGTGGGTAAAATTGGAAAGAAGAGCGGGAATAATTGGGGTGCCAATTAGACATAGCCACATGCAGAAATCGAGTGTAAAGAACTCAGCCTCATTCTTCGGCCTCGTAATTTCAGACATTTAGGGACATGTCTAATTCAGCATTTCAAAAATTCTACTGTCCCACCAATTCAACATTTTAGATACATAGGAGCCAGTCTGATCCAGCATTCCATAAATTCTGTTGTTGAATGATTCAGCATTTTGTCCATGTAATCCAGCATACTTAGGGTCCACAGGGACCAGGACATAATATGGATCTTAAGTTGGTCCTCTATCTGCATCAATGCTTGTGGGGACCTAAGAACTGGGATTCCACCTTCTTTTTGAGTGTATAATGTGGTAGAATGGTGAGAGTAATCCCATCTTGCTGGTAACTTATAAGTACACCCAGTACCAATATCCTCTATCTGTGTTGATGCTTCAAGTCATGGGAATTTAATTAAAGAACTGGGATCCCCACCTTCTTTTTGAGTGTAGAATATGGTAAAATCATGAAAATAATCTCATTGTGTTGATAACTTATAAGTACAGCCAGTGCCAATATAGGACCACCAGCAGGCTCAGTTGGTCCTCTATCTGCGTCAATGCTTGTGGGGACATAAGGACTGGGATTCCACCTTTTTGAGTGTAAAATGTGGTATAATAGTGGAAATGATCCCATCGTGTTAATAACTTATAAGTACACCCTGTGCTGATATAGGCCTACCAGTGGGCTCAGTTGGCCCTCTATCTGTGTCAATGCTTGTGTGGACCAAAGAACTGGGATTCCACCTTTTTGAGTGTAGAATGTGGTAAAATAGTGGAAATAATCCCGTTGTGTTGATAAATTATAAGTACACCCTGTGCCAGTATAGGCCACCAGTGGGCTCAGTTGGTCCTCTATCTACGTCCATGCTTGTGGGGACCTAAGAACTGGGATTCCATCTCCTTTTTGAGTGTAGAATGCAGTAAAATGGTTGAAATAATCCCATCATGTTGATAACTTATAAGTACACCCTGTGTTGATATAGGCTGGTCCTCTATGTGTGTCAAGGCTTGTGGGGACCTAAGAACTGGGATTCCATCTTCTTTTTGAGTGTAGAATGCAGTAAAATGGTTGAAATAATCCCATTGTGTTGATAACTTATAAGTACACCCTGTGCCAATATAGGCCTACCAGTGGGCTTGGTTGGTCCTCTATGTGCATCAAGGCTTGTGGGGACCTAAGCACTGGGATTTCACCTTTTTGAGTGTAAAATGTGGGAAAATGTGTGGTTAGCTTTGATGTGTTCGTTCAGGAGCATACAGCATTGGGAAGCAGGGATAGAACCAGCTCTCCAGAGTTGAATGTGAATGTGAATGTAATTGTAGCCATTGTTTGTACTCGTGGTATGGATAGACAAAACTCAGCAATTTGAACAGACCAATCAACTTGTTAAGTACTAATGTAGCATTTACAGACCTACCAACTCAGCAATTCCAACAGACAGATTGACTCTCTAAATATGAACTCAGCAATTTGAATGGACCAATTGACTCACTAAGTACTAATGTAGCATTTGCAGACCTACCAACTCAGCAATATCGACTCTCTAAGTATGAACTCAGCATTTTGAATGGACCAATCAACTTGCTAAGTACTAATGTAGCATTTGCAGACCTACTAACTCAGCAATTTGAACAGACAGATCAACTCTCGAAGTAGAAACTCAGCATTTTGAATGGACCAATTGACTTGCTAAGTACTAAGGTAGCATTTGCAGACCTACCAACTCAGCAATTCGAACAGACAAATTGACTCTCTAGGTACAAATTCAGCATTTTGAACAGACCAATCAACTCGCAATTTGAACTGACCAATCAGGTGGCTCAATGATGAGCTCCTTTCTTATGTGGTGGCAATGATGCAGGATGATTCTGTATCCCATATTTCTACGTTTTGTAGCTCCTCTTGGTTTGCACATCAAGATGATTTTGCTGTCAAGATCACCACACACCCACTTGTACACATTCCAGGATATTTGATATATCTTTCCCACTGTTTTTGGCCTATTCATTTTTCTTCTTCATGCCCACTGACTCGTGTATGAAGACAGAGCAATTAGAAAATGCTATGTGAATGAAAAAATGATCACGTTTTTGAAAAATGCTAAATTCCAACTCGGTACTGTTGTGACAGTATTATTTCAGGGTATTTTCATTCATTTTCTGTTTCTTTTCTTCATCAGTCACTGCCTTTTGATCATCATTTTGTTCATCCTTTGCCCTATCTTTTGTTCATCTTTCCTTGATCATCTATGCACAGCTACTATCCCCTGTTTCATCATTTGTTCATCTTTTTATGATACATCTCTTACAGGGACACTATGCACAGCTTGTTCATCTTTTGTTCATCTTTTCATGATACATCTCTTACAGGGAAAGGTGCCACTGCTTTGCATGGCAAGGTATGAGGCCCTTTTTCCTGTTGAGAGTGTCTACATGTGTGTTCAAGTACTAGAGGGCTTATTCAATCAATTATCTTGTATTCCTTAGCAGATCATACTACTATTTACATGCAGATATGCAAATGGTACTCAAATGCAGTGGCGGCGACTCAGAGATTGATGAAGAGGGAAGGACAAAGTCTGGAGCAATAGAGCTAATGAAAGAAACAAAAACATAGTGAAGCTTTAAACCATGGTGACTACTAAGGAGCCTTCTTCGCTGGGTAAGATTTGAAGCTGTCACAATGCAGGCCATATGAGATAGATCATGGCAGTATATGAAGATAGAAAGAGAGTAGGGTTGGACATTATGATTGGGGAAAAAAGAAAAAGAAAGAAAAAGGGGAAGAAATCAAAGACTCAATGATCCAGAGTACATCACTCAGTCATACCAATACTCATTGTTGTCTTCGACATTCCCCACTCCACTCTCATTCTCACTCAAGGTGGGCTCCGATTGACAATTCACAAGGCTGAACATTCGTCCCCTGTAGCTTTGTAAAAGACAAGTTTATTTGATGACAACTTTCTAAGATTCCCTGTAAAGGCGGAAGAGAGAGGCAAATTTCATGTTAATAAAAGAGGATGTCATTGTCACGGACTACATACCTACAAATATGATTATCTGTCAACGTGGTTGAGAATATCACTCTCATACTCCCTGCAGTGAGTTGATGGCGACATCCAGAACACCACTTCTAAGAAAACTGTCAATGTCAAAAACCATTAACGCCAGTTGCAAAAAAAAAGAAGTGAAGAAGGAAGTCCAGAAAACTGAAGAAATATGATGACGACGCAATGTACTAGCTACACAATCACTGATACCAATACCCTGTACTCTTATAGCCACAGCCATGTCTGAAGGCTCCCTGAACGAATAATCTGTCATTACACTAACTTCTCCTGATGCTGTACCAACTATTCCGTCATTGTTTCGTTGAAAGAAGTTTTTGGCCCAGTTGCGATGGGAACTAGGAAAACTACTTCAGGGGTTTAGCTGGGTGTCGTAATGTAGCAGACAGATAGGGTAGTAAGGGAGACATTTGGCGAGAGGGGAGTTCTCAGCACAGCGTAGCGACAACCAGTAGTGATAGCAAACTGGGTCTGCCAAGGGCTCAGGTTCATCCTCGTAAATCTTCGCTTTCAACATGTCAATAGTAGTCCAGTTTAGGTGGCCACATTTGCTGATAGTGCATACATGAGGGCACTGTATAAAGATGACCAGGAGCCAGGAGGAGTCAGGAGGAGTCAATGAAGAATGGATGGTGATGGTTGCAGACTGAGAGCTTGACGGTTGAGAGATGACCCATCAATGATGATGTGGTTGTCGACGTCAATGGCCCTTGGATCCAGTCCAGACTGAGTCTAGACATTTCAGTTGTCGGGATGGCTAGAGACTGGCTTGATTTGAGTGGCAATGAAAAGGGGTGGGAGTTTGAGGTTGTGGTAAAATTTTCGAGGTCGACATAAGTTAACTTGGCCTTAAAGGGCCTCGTAACTTTGATTGTTCTGGACAGTTCTCTGATTCCTTTCTTTGCTTTGCTCAGCTTTTATCTTTATTTCTGTTCTGTATATATAAGCTTAGAGTAGTAGCTCCCTAGTCCCCATCTTGACCTCTTCGTCTTGGGACTAGGTGAGGATCTCATGTATTTCTTGTTTTCACTTAATATTAACTTTGTCTTGGGACTAGGTTCTCATTGTCTTCTGTCTACTGTTGCTCTGTCTACATCTACTGCTTTGAGCCAAGTGTGTGCTCTTTACCACAGGTGCTCACTCCAGAGAATGATGTGTTTGCACACAAGACCAAAAATGTTACTTAAAACTAGGTAAAATGCTGACTTATGCCAAGATTCACCACCAATGAATGCTACATAAGACTAAGTAAAATGCTGACTTGTGCCAAGATTGAACACTGATGAATCCTACATAAGACTAAGTAAATTGCTGAGTTGTGCCAAGACTGAACACCAATGAATGCTACATAAGACTAAGTAAAATGCTGAGTTGTGCCAAGACTGAACACCAATGAATGCTACATAAGACTAAGTAAAATGCTGACTTGTGCTGAGATTGAACACCCATAAATGCTACATTGATGCTCAAAGTCCAATGCTCGATTAGTGGTTGTGAGGTAATTGCTGAATTACTACTTTCCGAATGGCAAAAACATATTTTGCATACTAATTACTTAGTACATCCTTTGTTCTAGTTAAGTACATAGCTCTCTAAAGTAGCATTGGTACTGGTTAAATCACAATTATCACGTAGGCCGAGAACTCACTGCATTCAAGTTGGATGCTTTGCAGTGACCTCCTCTTCACCTGGGCTGGACGCTGGAATTGAATTGGAGGCTCAAGCTTAAATGTGCGCAGAAGGGACTTGGTTAAGAAAAAAAAAAGGCGAGCACAGTTATATAGAAATTCTTCCAAATGTAAAAAGCATCATGTACGTTCTGTCAAGTACTAGAGCTGTTGCAAAAGGTTCGTGTACGCGTCACCATGATATTTGGCTGTGCATTCAGCTCACAAGTGACAAGGGGTGTATGAATGGTGTATGAATGGTACACGAGACTACTGATACGCCGTCGTGTATCTTTTTTCAGTGTATCTGAAAGTCTTGCTACAGCTTTTGTAGGCTTACATAGTCTGTACACAGCGCCGTGTACTGATTTTTTATCTTAGCAGAAAACGCAGTGTGTATCCGTACAATAATGTCTTTCAGTACACTATTCCCTCGAGCGGACATTTGTCCCTTTTTGGCGTGCTACAATCCATTATTATGATTTTGATCATCAGTTTTGCCATGGTCTTCTCTGACGCAGAAATAGGCAGCGGTTACTTGTTCTTACACACGTTGTTTCTGCGTGTGGCTATGCTCATTAGGTCTACCTCCTGATTGGCTGGCAATTCCCGTCAGCCCAGCATCAGCCCAACAAAGTATCAGTGAACAGATGGTATCTGTAGTATCTCTATGCTACCAAATTATCAGTACGTATTAGCCTAGTGACCAAGATGCTCCCTACGAAAAACGGAGTTTAAAATGGCGTAGGCGTGATTGATGGCAGTAAGCGATAATATTGCCTATACTTATATGGACAAATCAAGCACAACGCCTCAGCTGAATCCTTGCTTTCCATCTGCCCTTTGTTTGGAATCTGGTAGTTTTTGACCTCGCGATACTTGTTCATCCCCTACTACTAATAATCGTCGTCTTCTGAAGCAAAAACCTTGGAAACATAATGAAAGGGGTATGGGCCAGCGCCGAGGCGTGGCGAGCACGAGACCAGAGCTCCCCAAACGCTGAAATACACGTTACTTTTTGTTGAACTTCTTTCTGTCCCCCGTCAAAAAAAATACTAGTAAATGTAGGCCCCTAATTACATTGCCTTTATCATGCAACGTTCATAAGTCAGGCGGTACTGGCTGCACCAATGATCATGATAGTGTGGACCTCTCGACCCAGACTGGTGCCCAGGAATGGTTGTATAATCGCATTGGAACTGGTATACCGACAAAACTATCTCCAGATTTCCAAGCTAGCAATAATGCTCCCTTTGCACATAAAAAAGCTGTAGTGGTTGTATATGTCTGTATGGGAAATGAGAGTACAGTTTAATGGCTATTTAATCTGAGGTAAACCCTGCGGCCTTGTACTCACCACGCAGAGGGTTGGCCCACATCCCTTTCATCCTGCATTTTCTCTGACTGCCAAATTCATTTATGAACTGCTCCAAATATATGATGGAACACCTCTGTACGTACTACCGCAATACAGACGGTAAACCTGGTGGAATTTGGATCCTCTTTCTTGCGGCGCTATTAATCTTGTACTTAACTTCTGATTCTAGGTAGTGTTCCGACTTTATTATTTGATGCATTACTTTTGGCGGCTATTTATCTCCTGTGTAATCTTCGCTGTCCCCGAGACGGATTGTCGATTATAGCTAGTTGATAGTCCCGGAAACAGTGATGTATTAGATAGGTACATCGGGATGCTTCCCGGAACCCGGCGTTCAGCACTTGGACCATGGCAGACCATGGCCGTGGTAATAGAATCCTCCTCCTCCTCCTTGACGCTTTACGTCTCGGCTAAATGCTAATATGGGTGTTGACATGTACTCCTTCGTCTGCATATTGACCGACGTTTTGGATCGTCCCGAGGACGCCTCGCTGCAGTTCAAGCAGTGGAATATCCCCATAGCATCTTAATATAATTTCCAACAGTGTTTTGTGGCAGTCCGGGGAGTCCACAAATTATCACTGCACAATAGAGGCTAAAACCGTATAATAAGGTCGTAAGTTCGTATAAGTAGCTGTACCGTACCGTCAAGGGTCCAGAAAACCGACTTTACGGCCGTAATTTATACGGTACGGTGTTCAGCCCTATGTAACGACATCGACGTAGCTACATAAACATCATCACTCGAGAGTTCAATTACGAAGCGCGACGCTATTGATATTTGTACCAGACTAATACACACATAGTACAGTGTTGCTTGTCATGGACAGAGTCAGTACATCCCATCAACTTCTATCAAATCCAATCTGCTGGCGAACTGCTGGCAACTCAAATTTGAAACTTTCTTCGAACTCCCTACAGGTTGCGTATACTTATGTCGCCCACATGGGCGCAGACGTTGTCAAAAACTTCTCCTCCACCTCCTCCACTGTCCAATATAATGCGTGGTTATCTATACACTTATCCGCTCGACGGATATTTTGGTACTTTTGGCGTGTGATACCCATTGCAAGGGTATGGGTTTCGATGGATACATCGGTACGGACCCGCACAGAAATAGTACCTGCGTGATACCCACACTGTTCACTAAGTAGCACCGCCACCACCGTCTTTACGTCGCTGACCCAGGTGCTGAACACGTTGTTGTTCTACGTAATAATAGAGATTTCTTTGAGTCCTGATTGGTCGCAGAAAGCCATCATTCCATAAACGCGACTCCTTAAGTTCTGATCACGTTCTTGAGACACTTTTCATCCTTTGTGATTCTGAACAGCGGCATTACATCGCGCAAAGTATTTTTGAGGTGAGTTGGAATTGACACTCGAGATCTTTTTGGGGAGTGAAAGGACAAACCAAAGTAATCAAAAAAAGCTTCAGATATGGAAACAATGGATAATGGCCCTAATCAAACTCGTACCTCTGGAAACCAGGGGAATTTATTTTCTGGAGCTCACCACATGGAATTTGTGGGATCAACTGTTAACAACATCACCGGTGACAATTATAACAATACAACCATCAACAGCAAGTACTCTGTTTTCCATACACATAATTGAAGTATTTAGACAGGTCATTTGCAGATTTTTCAGAGAATCAACAAAAAGTATGTAAATGACAATTTCCCACCAAGATTCAGTGTCTAACAAGTTGTAATTTTCCTCTCAGGAAATCACAGCAGAGTATGTATAAGCTTACCATCTACAAGAATTCTATCTAATTTCATATAATATCAGTGATCTGCTTCTGCAAACACCTCAAGCTCCACCTGTATTCACTGGCAGATCTAGCATTGTGGAAGGAGCAGTTAAGATGCTGCATGAAACTGACCAGGTCCATATTGCCATTCTTGGAGCTGGAGGAATAGGCAAAACATCTGTTGCCTTGCATATCATGGAAAACCTTGTGATTAAGGAGAAATTTGCTGGGAGATGCTACTTCATCCCTTGTGAAAAGCTTCCAGATGCAACAATCCTTGTTCAAGGGTTGGTGCAGGCCATTGGACTGCAGCTGACTCAAGGAAAAGGACCTTTGGGTGTATTGTTAGACTATCTCAAGGGTCAGTGCCAGGAGGTCTTGATCATTCTGGATAATTTTGAGACACCTTGGAATAGCAAAAGCCAGACTGAAGTGAAGAACACAATTGAACATATCTGTAGTGTCAAGTTAGTCTCAGTTATTATGACTATGAGAGGAACTGATGGTCCTGGAGAAATTAAATGGCATAAGCTTGGAGGTCAATCTGGTTTGCCTGCTCATGAACTTGGTCCAGCTAAGGAAGCCTTCTTTTCTTTTACTTCATATGGGAGCTATACAATCAAGCAGGAGGAGGATCCTGTTTTGGTAAAATTGTTAATGGAGATGGATGGTATGCCTTTGGCTATTATGCTCATTGCTCAGCATGCAAGAGAACTGCCGTTGAATGACCTAATGGAAATGTGGAATAGCAAGAAGACAGCAGTGCTGAAGAAATTTGGGCCTGAAGAGCAGGATAACAGGCTCACAAGTATTGAAGTCTCAATTGAGTTGACTCTCAACATTATTAGGGGGAAGCTTTCTCCAACAGGAGAAAATGTGTTGAGGCTTGTTGCTTTGCTACCAAGTGGTATCCCAAACTGGTTGGAAAACTTACCCAACATGCTGCGTGATGCAACCATGCAGGATCACATCTGGAAAATGCAGGTTGTCATCTTGAAAAAGTCGTGCCTTATTTATGAGGCAAGAGACAAGACACTCAAAATGCTGACACCAATTGGTGAATACATTATGAAGATTTTTCAGAGGACAGAGCATCTTGAAAATCAGGTCTGGAGCTTTTATGAGTCATTCATAGACAATTTACCTCAAAATTCCATTGTAGGAGATATTCTGCTTGAGCTGCATGTTGGAAATATCTTCAAAATTCTTCAAATTCAGATTGAAAAGTCACTTCAAAGATCACATATGAAGGTGCTACGGAAATTGTGTAATTCTTCGCAATACTATTCAGGTCTTCTGCCATTAGTTAAGAAATGTTTGAGATGGAAGCTACAAATCAATTTGAGTGATCAAACTGAACTGATGTTTATGCAAGAAAATATGTTGAGGTTTTTGGGAGAATATAGAAAGGCTATACAATTAATCAATTCTGTGGAGGAGCTTTATAAGCATCAGATAGATCAAGAGGCTAGTAATTTGGGAGTGATTACAAGTACTGGCAGTATATGTATGAATAACACAATTGAACAAACACAGGCTGAATGCTATCAAAGATTAGGAAGAAACTTTTATTATCAGGGAAATTATACACAATCACAGCAGAAGGTACAACAGGCTAGAGATCTATATGAAAACCTTGGTGACAAGCTGGGAGCTGCTTATTGTTTGCAAAACCTGGGGAATATATACCGGGTGCTAAGCCAATATGAGGATGCAAAGGTCATGCTTCAACAAGCCAAAGAGGGATTTGAGGGGCTTGGATACAGGCTGGGAGCTGCTCAATGTTTGTACAGGTTGGGAGATATATGCCAGATGCTAAACCAACATGAGGATGCCAAGGTCATGCTTCAGCAAGCCAAAGAGCAATTTGAAGGGGTTGGTGATAGGTTGGGAGTTGCTCAAGGCTTGCACAGCCTGGGAGATACATGCCAGATGCTACAACAATATGAGCATCTAAAGCCTAATTCCAGGCTGGGAGCTGCTCAATGTCTGCGAGCCCTGGGAAATATATGCCGGATGCTAAACCAATATGAGGATGCAAAGGTCATGCTTCAGCTAGCCAAAGAGGAATTTGAGGGGCTTGGATACAGGCTGGGAGCTGCTCAATGTTTGCACAGGTTGGGAGATATATGCCAGATGCTAAACCAACATGAGGATGCAAAGACCATGCATCAGCAGGCCAAAGAGCAATTTGAGAGGATTGGTGACAGGCTGGGAGCTGCTCAATGCTTGCAAAGCCTGGGAGATATTTGCCAGATGCTACACCAATATGAGGAGGCAAAGATCATGCTTCAGCAAGCCAAAAAACAATTTAAAGGGCTTGGATCCAGGTTGAGAGCTGTTCAATGCTTGCGAAGCCTGGGAAATATATGCAGGTTGCTAGACCAACATGAGGATGCAAAGGTCATTCTTCAGCAGGCCAAAGAGCAGTTTGAGGGACTTGGTGACAGGTTGGGAGCTGCTCAATGCTTGCGCACTCTTGGAATAATTGATCATGAGCAAGGCCACCTCATTGTGGCCAAAGCAAATTTTGATAAAGCAAAAGAATATTTTGAAGCTATTCCAATGCCACAAGAGATTGCCTTTTGTGTAGATAGACTTCAACAAATTAATGAGGCTTTGGTAGTAGCAGTGGAAAACCAGGCAGAATCAATGGAGGTTTGAAGTCAGTACTCCATTGGGTGCTGTTAAACTGTGTGAAGAATGTTGATATGTTTTGTCCCTGACTCCTGCACTGACTCACAAGTAGATATCAAATTTCCAATGTCATTATAAATCTTCACAATTATGTGTGATGCTCATCTGGTACTGAGTCATAAGAGAATTCAACACTAACTAATTACCATTGCAGAGTCAGAAATTCAAGCAATGACTCAGTCAAATTCATAGTGTATACATAGCTCTGATCTGTTCATTACAATCTATATAGAATGTGACTTACCATGTGAGGATTTCGATGGCTAATTAACTGAGTCCACCACAATTAACTGATAGTCCCGTGAGCTCACATGGTGGCTCTGTTATCATTTGAGTGATTCTTCTCTACCACCATTAGCTTTCTACTCAACACCACTGGCATTAGTACCACTTTTACTTTTTAGTATATACTACTATATATTAAGATAGGACAGCACCTGAAGGAAGTTGATTATATAATAATTTTACTAAGCAAGGTTCCGACAGAACTGCCCCCACAGCAGCTGCTCTTACTGCCAGTAATTAAGCCCCTGTCCACATCTGTTTTCCCAGGCAAACCTCACTACCTATGTTCCACAGCATATATGCTACATACCTCAATGAATATAGCAAAAAGGTCCCTGTAAAATATATGAAGGTGTAAATAGCTCAAAAAAGTCTTAGATTCCACCATACTGAGGTCAACTACTAGTCTTTCCTCAGGTGACTGTATGCAAGGGAAGGAGAATGAGAAAGGGTGTCTGAAATTTTGTTATTATGGTTAACTAATAATGAGGGAAGATTTGGAGGGATAGATATGGGGGTGTGGCTGATAGTATCCTTGCATATCCTCAATGGTAAGTCTGTAATGTATAGAATGTGTGATAAAATGTGAAATGCTCACCTGGAGTGGCAGGGGTAGTATAATCTCAGTAAGTCTGGCCTGGCTTTTGCACATAATATCCTCAACACTAATGCACAGAATTTTTCAAATTTTAATGACTATGAAGGACAGTACAGAGTATATTTATTCATGTGTTTTGAGAGCACTGAAACTAAACCAATGCTTGAACCAAGTTCTCAAAAACTAATGCTTATAATAACCATGTATATACCCTTTTTCAAGGGGAGTCCAGAGCTTAATAATAAAAAAGAGCAAGGGCTGAAGGGCAGAGCAGATTACAACCTGAGCTGGTTAGAATGAGAAGATGGGGCTGCAACATGATGGCCATACCCTTTTTTGAGGCATGCAGCACTGAGTGAGTGGGGTTACGAGGCTGAATGAAATGAGGTTGAGTTTATTACACTCAACTTCTGCTTGTGGCTATGCTTAAATGGTCCCATCTATCCGTCTGATCAACAGGTTTGGACCAGAGTGATCCGTGGGGCTGTGTTTCTAGCTTTGTCCTGGTGTGATCTGACAGAAAGAAATATTAGTTCCGACGCAACAGGCGGCTGCACCTACTGCCAGCAAATTCTGTCCATGCCACACGATGTATTACGAGGCCGAATAAAATGAGGACAAGTTTTCTACACTCGGTTTCTGTGTGTGGCTATGTTTAAAGCCTCCCGATTTTCCCTGTCTGTGGTAAAGAGCACACACTTGGCTCTAAGCAGTAGGTGTAGACAGAACAACAGTATATAGATAACAATGAGAGACTAGTCCCAAGACAAAGTTAATATTGAGTGAAAACAAGAAATACATGAGATGCTCACCTAGTCCCAAGGCAAAGAGGTCAAGATGGGGACTAGGGAGCTACTACTCTAAGCTTATATACACAGAACAGAAATAAAGATAAAAGCTGAGTAAAGCGAAGAAAGGAATCAGAGAACTGTCCAGAACAATCAAAGTACAGCCTGTTGTCCCTATCATAAAAGATAAACAAATGATGAAACAGGGGATAGTAGCTGTGCATAGATGATCAAGGAAAGATGAACAAAAGATAGGGCAAAGGATCAACAAAACGATGATCAAAAGGCAGTGACTGATGAAGAAAAGAAACACTGAAATAATACTGTCATGACACCATCCATCTTTTTCCGTCACTTGCCCCTATTATTAAGCTCCGGGCCACAACTCTCACTGCCTTTTTTCATCCTCTTTGCAAGTTAGAAAACCTACATGATTCATTTTTATTTTCATTTCTTGTATTTTCAACATTACCTTCTGGCCTCGTACTCGCCACACCTGGGCACTGGCCCACAACTCTTTCATCCAGGGTTATCACAAGCTCACAGCTTGTTACAGGAATGGTGCATGTAAAGTACATCAGGGCTTTATGCACAACTTATGTAAACCTTATGCTCCTTCCACTTGTCCCCTCCTCACTTTTGAGTTCTACATTGCATTAGGTGAGTGGGCATCTGTCACAAACCCTCGAGCCAGGCTAGCCTCTTGGTGCTGAATGGGCTTATTGATGAGGGGAGAATGCCCCAGGAGGAGTCTGGAAGTGAATGGGCTTGTTGATGAGGGGAGAATACCCTAGGAGGAGTCTGGAACCTAGGGGTGGCTTCAGCGAGAGGGAGTGACACTACTCACCCACTAACCCTAAGCCTATGAGACCAACAATCCGAGCTGCTGGTGGATCAATCTATATGCCTGTATGGCAACTGAGATGACAACAAGGAACTAGATCAAGGAGAACGACAATAGATGGTGAATGTAGAACGAGAAACCCTGTAAAGGATACAAGACAACTGTGACTCCTGAGAGAGTCGTCCAACTAGATTCACCACGCAGAAGTATTCCTCAATTTGCAATGCAGAACAAGCAGAGAAGAATAAGAGGAAACAACAACAAGATCAACTCTGAGGCTTGAGTACAGGAAAACACTACCTATATACGAGTAGTGAAACCAACTCCTGTATCAAGACTCCACAACCAACTATGATGCTTCTATAACTAATGTACTAAACGATTGCAAGTCCCAAGCAGTAAATAGAATGAATAAATCAAACGTTAAACAACGAATATAGATGTGGAGCGATGAACAGAATGAATGATCGACATAATAAATGAAATGGAAATAGAATAGGGTGGGGGCACACATAGGTATAATCGAAAAACCCTCTGAGGGTTTCTGGGCTTAGGCGGTGAATGATGCAAGAATGACGGATATGGAAATATGAAGGATTGCATGGGTACAGCATGTGCCGAAGGTGTAGCTGAAGGTGGCTGAGACAAGGATTTCTGACAGCATCTGAATTTTGAGTTTGAATCAAGCATCTTGAATTGTGATTGTTGCTCTTGCCTTCTTTAGTTTTACTATGTACATTGTTCACAATGGCCATTGACCCCTATCAACTATGAAAGTCTGTACTTATTGTAAGAAAAAAAAACAGCAAACATCTGTCTCTCTCAACACCTGAACACCTTGTTTCTTTTTTTCCTCTTTTGCTTGAGGACAAAGGGGGCTCATAACCAAGGGGAAGCATACAGTAACAGTTGCAGAGGTGTATAGTAATAGGATCATAAAAATTCCATACTAATTAGGTTGGATGATGACAATTCACAATGACATGGACCTGGACCTGGATGTACAATATTACAATAATGACCACTTATCTACATTAGCTAATGTGATAGGAGTTTCTGGGCAGTGGGTGTAAGGGGACAGTTTCCTTTTCCTTTCTCTTCTCCTTTACGTTGTTTGTTCTTGTTTTATCCAGACTTCATTGACTTCTTTATCCTTGTTTCATCATTTCATCATCCATCATTATTGTTCATCATTTTGATCTCCCATCATTCCACTTTCTATTACTTTGTTGCTGCTCTATAGTTTTGCAGATCTTTTCCCAGACCTTCATACGAGTATATATGAAAGGGGTGTGGGCTAACGCTACGTGTGGTGGGAATGAGGCCATCTCTAAGCATCCAAGCATATTCAGCTTGCATTTGAAGACAACATAAGACCATCAATGACCACACATTTGTAAAAACAGGGAAGCAGACGACAATGCGTGACGAGTAAGGTGACTACAGAAATATATGAAAGAAATATATGCCAGTATTGCATGTTTCAAGGTGTTGTCATGTATCTTGCAATGTGGAGATGAGGGAGGGAATACTAGACAGGAAAGGTATGAACACAGCCACACAGATAAATATGGTCCAACCCATTTATCAGACAGATAGATGGGACTGTTTAAGCATAGCCACAAGCAGAAGTCGAGTGTAATAAACTCAGCCTCATTTCATTCAGCCTCATAATACCCCTTCCCTGCAGGCAAGTATCCTTGAGTTTTTCTCTTTGGATCTCCTCCTGCAGGTGCGTAGTATGTTAGTCTTGTATCATCTAGTGCTGACTTATATATACTTTTGATCTCCTCCTGCAGTTGTTGAGTGAGTGCCTCACATGTCAGGAGTCGCCCTTACAGTGGGCACTTGACTAGTGTAATTTGATTGTAATACATACTTTAATACTACCATTGCTGGCAATGATTTTCTGAGTGTTCAGACTTGGTTCAGACTTATAGTGGAATGGAAATAAGTCTGTAAGGGACCAGGCTAAGAGTTTTGAGAACCGTGATTGGACTCATTAGAGAGGTGCCTTAGGCTATGAATGAAGGCATTATCTGTGAGTTGATAAAACTACTGAACTACTATGAGTGTACAAGTATTTATACAAGTACTAAAAGGAGTAGTATGTACAAGAATTGAACAGGAGATGTTAAAGGAGCAAGGAGTAAGGGTGAGTATAGCTAGGAGTCTATGAGGATTGAGGAACTACCCATGACATCACCACTACCCATTTTCCCCTAACAAGATCAACTTCTTCCAAGCTGGGTCATTTATCACTCCACAGTTGTCTGTGGATCCCCTTAGATTGCAAGTGCATCGTCATAGGACTTTAATTTATCATACCAATACTTATTTGATTCATTCTTTTAGGAACACAGACATTATTTGCAGAGTAGTATATATAGTGTAGGATATTTGTCCTGTATCCTTACTCTAGTCTGGTCTTATCATATGGACCTTGTCTTATTTTGCTTGTTTCTCAGTCTCATAGTCACCTTGCCTAACACCCTTGGTTCAGTTCTAGGGAACAGTATGGGTATCCCACAGGTGAATTTTTCTGACCTGTCCCTGTACCCACCAGTACCCATACCCGTCTAGACAAGTTGAGGGTTTTTGATGGGTCAGATGGGTCATAGGTGTGACTCGCAGGATACATTGCTACAGAGAGTAGAAAGTTATCTAAAGAATGAAATATTGGTACATTTACCATGTTACATGTAGGTATCTTTTCATGTGAGAACAGTTCAACTACTGACCAAAAAATGACAAGAAAGATCAATATTTATGAGGCCTCTTAAAGGCCGAGTTAACTTATGTTGACCTCGAAAATTTTACCACGACCTCAAACTCCCACCCCTTTTCATTGCCACAGCCGGTCTTTGCCCTTCCCGACAACTGGAATGTCCAGACTCGGTCTAGACGAGATCCAAGGACCGTTAACGTCAATAACCACAACGTCATGCTAGCATGTCAAATCGGTCTGCTTAACGCCCTTCTTCCCTCTCACTTTCCACTGATTCTCCCTCCCTTCTGCATAACTTGAGTTAGATTACGTGAAAGGGCCTTGTAATTTGCCACGCGAAGCGATGGCCCTTTGCCCCAGTTTTGGTGGATGAGGGGGTTGTTTACTCCCCTCAACGGGTCGCGGGTTTGCGGCGGGATCAGAGACGCCGACCCGTACCCGTACCCGTACCCCCTAACCCGCCAATAACCCGCATACCCGTGCTTTTCCCTATTCGGTTCTGACATCAGGCTGGTGGAATCCATGGACCATGACGAGTCGACCACTCAAATTCCAACAGTTAAACGCTACCCTACTTCCTCCGATACCCGGATACCGTATGTATCTGCATCCGTGCTTCCCGGAGGATATACCGCGGCCGGTAGTAACGATTCCCCCAGGTTATACAGAAGGCTTTTGAGGGCTCACAGACACCTGATGCCACGAGCAGCACCTATTTGGTGTCCTTGTATTCTGGAAGCCCAAGATTCGATGTGGCCCAGAATTTCGGCGCCATAGAAAGGAAAACAATTCAGTACAACTGATTGGATTTTTGTCCCAGCGGAAAGCGTACTTGGACTAAATACCTCAGGGGTCAACAGGGGAGGAGTTTCGAGCAAATAAATTAAACTGGATCCGATGGTAAGTATTGGAAAAGGTGTGTCATTGATGCATGATGCCATCTCATACCGCATAAGCAATACCTATGCTGAATCTCAAGCGGTAGCGGTTTTCTGGATATCTTCGGAACAACTAGGCCAGCTTTACAAACTCAGAAATGCTACTGAAGAGGTGTAGAAGCCAGAAGACCCGAAGGATCGTTCCTCGACATCATCATGATCCTCTGTTCCCCGTGCGGCGTTCTATTCCGCCTCTGTTGTTCTATTGTTCCATCCTCCGTTTGTCCAATCGCACGATCACTGATCCTTCTCGTGTGAAAGACTGAGATTCCTAGACTTCCCGTACTTCTCCGTATAGAGATTAACGATGACTCGACACACTATTGGAACATTACCAAGACTTGACCGTTTGACGTCCAGAGGGACACCTATAAAGTCTAGGCTGTGAAAGCCAACTATTTCTCATCTCATCCTATCGAGTCGCTGACTAAATCCCACACAAAATGTCTCAAGCTGCAGTGAGTGGTGGTGTCTGGATATACTCAAGGTACCCGCGGTCGAGCTCGAATGTCCTTATTCGCAGATTATCCCAACCAATTCTGCTCCTTACGCTGCACTTCCTGAGATCAACCAAAAGTTGTTCGAGGCCAAATCCAAGAAAGGCACGTACGATTCCTTGGTGTTTGTTTTTGTGGCCACACATACTAAACTCGTAATTATAGGCTTGTCCTTTGAAGTACTTGCGAAGGAACTTGGAAAGGACGAAGTCTGGGTTGCTTCTGCGTTTTACGGCCAGGTCCGTTGTAAACACAGTGGTGTCAGCTGTTTCCAGACTATTCTAATGAGTAACGACACTCTTTTAGGCTAAATTCACAAACGAAGAGTTGCAGAAGTTGTCGCAAGTTCTGGGCTTTGACGAGAGTAGCTTGGTTGGTGGATTGGGAGAGCACTGGTGGCCTTACCGTGGACTCGGAACTACACCACCTACTGACCCCGTCATCTATCGCCTGTATGAGGTACGCGAGGATTTGTTTTCCTTCCATAAAGCATAACTAACAGAACATCATTTGCTTGCAGGGAGTCTTGGTGTACGGCCATCCAATCAAAGTGAGCGTCCTTCCCGAAGTTCTGATCCATTAATCCATTCTCGATCCCCTGCTTCACCATCTTGTTAGTCCATAATACATGAGAAGGTTAGCTCACGTCGTTTTATGCGCTTTATTTCTCTTGACCTCTCACTTTTCATCCAAACATAGTTCGGCGATGGAATCATGTCCATGGTTGACTGTAAGATTAACGTCGACAAGAAAGCTGACCCCAAGGGCGACCGTGTAGTCCTTACCTTTGAGTACGTGTCCTGGCCCTTGGGGAATGGTATGCTCACTGACTGACTGCCTGGGTCCACAGCGGCAAATTCATGCCATTCAGAAAGTGGTGAATTATTGGTATCAGAGGGGAGAAGCGCCTTATTGATGTTGTAACTTGTTGTACATTGAGAGTGCTACATAGTCTGTATGATTAGCATGGAACGTGATTGCTTGGGAAATAAAAGTCTTGTCGCTTGGTTTTGTCTTCCCGCAAAATTTGATTTTATCCTACGGAAGCCTTGGCCTCGAGAAAGAAAGAAAAAAGGTACATAGAACCGCAAAAAAAGCTCGACCGTGTTCGTACTGATGGGAGTACCGCGGATCGAAGTTCGAATGCAGGACCTTCAGAAAGTACTGCTTATGTACCACTTCAGTCCAGTCTTTTATGGCTGGAATGCAGGGGGGCGTATGCTCGGTTGTGTTAAAGGAGATCTACTGAAGTAACAGAACAGTTGAGAAACCGAAACCGAACGAACCAGCGAGAATCATAATTGTCCATTGATTCATCGAGGGCGGGGCTCATACTGTTCCAAATTCCAATGAATCCAACGAATCCAAGGGAGGCTGAGCTGAGCTACATGCTCCACGATGTCATATGTGTGCGTGTGCGAAGCATGGCTCTTAGTTCTGTCCCCTCTGGCATCTACAGACACGTAAACGGTAGCGGATTAGTAAGAACTGAGTGCAGATTAGTAACTTGGAGGGAGCGGAGCTCGAGGGTAAGTAAAACAAAACGAAAGGACTGAAAAAAAGGACATCGGCGAAATAAGCTGTACAAGTCATAATATGTACGATCTGGATATAACTTTTTCCTGTACTGTATTACTCATGGCCAGAGCATGCGTAGTCAGTCGGATTCCATGAGAATGTCTGGCCACTCTGATGTCATGCCATCGCTCACCAAACTCACCTTGCAAATCCTTCAGTTCCAACTTCTTTGCACTATGCACGAGCTGAGCTTCGTTTTGAGCTGCGCTACATACAGTAGAACGGAAACTGCTTTGTTGGGTTGGAATAAGTATCCTGATAATAATTAATAATCTAATCTCAATGGATTCCTCTTCCTCTTCCTCACAATGGCAGATGTATGTATTCTGTATTCTTCCTTTCCAAATCCAGTGCACCCAACGTCCACGAGCAACGGCCTGGCCAGATACGAATCTACGATGAAATCACCAATGTTGAGTCGTTTGTCGACTTCATTGAACATGAAAGTCAAACGTCGAAGTGTGGATCAAAGTTAACAATGTAGCATCCTGCCAGCTCTCCAAAGTGCTCTTGCAGGGTTTCAGGTTTAGTGGAAAAGGTAGGAAGTAGATCTAAGTGAAACACCGGGAAGCGGCCGGCGAGGAAAAGCAAGAATCCAGAATCCATGCGCATGTTGGAGCCACAGCCACTTTCCGCCAATGAGGACTGGGGTAAGGGGCTACTGCTTCGCATGGCAAGTTACGAGGCCCTCCCATATCAATACTAAACTTTCATTCTTATGTCATTAACTACACAGTAGCTACTAACCAAGTACTTAGTATGAGCGAAAAGCTGCGAAATAAAGATGTGCATAAAGAAAACTAAAGAAAAGAAGGAGAAAACTGAGACCGACGTCCAATAATTAACCACACGCCGCAAAAAAACCAGTACCAACATCAATGTCAACGCCCGACGCCCAGCGTCCCACTGGCATGCAAATGCCAGGTGAAGACCAGGACTAAGCCAAAACACCAATCACAGAAATAGACACTACCACGCCTCACACTACTCCAAGCTCGTTCCCGACCCCTTTGTTGAAAATTCACTTTTCTGGTCGCATTCGCAGCTGCAGATGAGGAAACATGCACGAACCGTACTCGGTATTCTGCATTTGCGTGGACTCATAGTAGGGACTCGGAGGATGGGAGCGGGATAGAAACAACTATGGCATCTTTTTTGCCATCGATGGGCGCAGCGCTGTACGTAGCTTTTACATCGGTGTCATGGTGTCTCTTCTTTCGAAGCTTTGTTTCTGGAATCACTGTCTGATAGGGGCAAAAGAAATTTCTACTTATATACAAGCCTCCACCCGGGATAATAGTACCTCAATTGCTACTAAAGTGGGCTACAGCGGTACATAGCGAGTAAAATGTCTTGGGAAAATGCGGTAGGCGGGGACTTGGACTTGACTTCAACTTGACTTAGACGAAACCGACGTCATTCAGGTTTGTCAGCAGTGATCGGAGATATCCGAGAAGCAGACATTTCGGTTGTCGGGAAGGACAGAGACTTAGGGGTGGGAGATTGAACCCGTGGAAAAGATCTGGTCGCTCTGAGAAACGACGACATAAATTGCCTAAAGGCCTCGTAATGTGCTTCGTATATAAAGACATCATGCGGAAATTCGATAGCCACAAGTGCTGTCTTTCGGCTTGAGTGTGAGATAGGACTAGTAGTGACTAAAGAATCAATATATCGATCTTCTGATGGGATCATTGACAAGAACGAGGACTCTCACCCCGAAAAGATAAAAATATCCGCTCGACGGATAGATCACATCACTACTACTGATATAAGATATATCTGTAAAAAAGTGTGTTTCTGTACGCCTTTCTGCCGAGCGGATATTTTTGTATTTTCGGCGTGTCTTTCAACATCGTTGTTAGTTGCTGTAGCTGTATATGTACTGTACGCCACCTGTATGTCGCATACCAATGGATACAATAAATTTTTATTATTTGCACAATTATTCAACTGAGATTGATAACGATACCAAAAACGGACCATCAACGTTCCTAAATGAGCTCTTCCGCCTATTGAGTAAGTGGCTTCTTTCGCTGTGCCAGGTGGTGCCCTTCGTTGACGGTAGGCTGCGGAAACGCGGGTTACCCATCGGTAACCCGTGTGTGACCCACGGGCAGTCCAGCCCAGCTTTAAACCGCGGTTTGTCCCTTGGGATGTAGTGAAGTACTGTGCCTCAACTTGATTTTGTCGATGACAAAAAATCAAGACTACGTACATACTAACAGTCTTGCATCGAGGTTGATCAGAATCACTATGCTAGTGAAAGGTCTGTTTGCGCCGTTGCGTTGGGCTTTAGCCCTTCAAGTTCTTAGAGCAATAATTATAACGCTGTTCGGAATTGCTCACGACGGGAGTCGCTATACGACGGCGTAAAAGGCAGTACAGTGGCACTAACGAAGTACTCTCTTCTTGATTACTCTATGATATAAAAGTCTGAAAACTCGTCGCACTATCTCCTCATTGACATCCTTCTGGAAAGGAGATACGCTTGCGAGTACCAGCTGGTCCTGGTCGACATCTACTTACTTCCAACTCTACTCAACTCTTGGAAATCTTGCACGATGCTTTTTATGCCTTTGTACATGTCTCCAAAATCTCTCGCCCTCATTCCCATCATACTCACTCTCTCCGCCCTCTCTGTCCCTGTCCTCACACTTCCCGATCCAAACATCCGGCGGGGAGTCGCTGGCGGTGTTGGCGGAGCCCTAGCCGACCTTGGCGAAGACATTCTGGGCAACCTTCCCGACGGTGGTACAAAGACAGGAGTTCATTGCGGTACGACAAATGATGCGAGTTTGGATGATTGTAAATTCCTTATTCAGGATGAGAAGAATTGGAATGCAGCGTTTGCTGGGAATAATAATGTATGCCAGTGAGTACTTACTTGCTTTGGTCTCGATTCTTGATGCATGTTCACTTTGAAGATGATCATGGCATGCATGAAATATTGAAATGATCTATATTGATCTATATTGTCCTTTTTCGTCTTCGTATGACATCAACATCACAGCTACACCAACTTTATCACTCGAGAGTTCAATTACGAAGCACACAATGTTGCTTGTCATGGGCAATGTCAGTACATCTCATCTCATCTCATCCCATCTCATCCACTTTCTTCAAATCCAATCTGCTGGGACTGAAATTAAAACTTCCTTCGAATTTCCTGCAGGTTGCGTGTACGTCGCCCGCATGAAGACAGAGGTCATCAAGGACTACTCCTCCCTC
This sequence comes from Tetrapyrgos nigripes, assembly GCA_013368315.1. Classification (NCBI taxonomy): domain Eukaryota; kingdom Fungi; phylum Basidiomycota; class Agaricomycetes; order Agaricales; family Campanellaceae; genus Tetrapyrgos; species Tetrapyrgos nigripes. The sequence continues at coordinate 499,290 of JAACJM010000037.1, forward strand.
ATCCGTCAAGAAGCCTCTGGTCTTTTCGGATGTGCTGATACAAGTAAAGGCAAGATCAACGTTATGACGCAGTTAGATAATAAGATTGGGGTGTGTATATCTAATGGAGATGGTGAGTCCCAGTCCCAGTCCACGGTGACGACGGTGTTTTTTCCTTTTCGTTTTTTCTTTTTCTTCTTTTTCTTTTCGAGTCTGGGTTTCTGGGTTGACTAGGTCTGAATTTTGATAACTGATTATACTTATTTATATTCAATGCAAAAAAGGATGCGGTGATTGCTTTGACGGTAAGCCGCCTACTGATATGAATTAGGAGGATAGATGCTAAAGGGTATTTTCAATCTTGCCACAGATGCCGATTTCTCGTAAATTCTAAGGGCGTGAGGACGATTGAATAGTGGAGGAAGGAGGGGAGATCATCCAGTAAATACATTACCTGAACTGAGGGACCATGGTGCGGCCATAAGAAAGTAGTTGTTGAAACCTACTTTCAACAGCAGCATAATCAATATTACTTATAATGAATTTTTGGGGGAAAATAGGAAATGAAATCTTGAGCATACGTGTAAGAGATAGGGGTTACACAATGCGGCTTGAAAGTACCAAAAGTGAATAAAAAGTCTCAATTATGAAATTTTTCGAAGTCTCTCAGTTTCAAAACGAGGTTTCAAAAGCAAATAGATTAGCGAAGGAGGGTAAGTATTACTAGTATCACTGGAGAGGGATGCGTGGGGGAGGGCAGACACAGATATTAATCTGGGGGCACGTGTCATTCTATGACAAAGGAAAGAGATTATGTTTTCAGAATAAAATTTTGACATTGCGATAACATGACCCAGTCTCTCTTGACTTCTTGCGTCCAACTTCTCATCAGGATATCTTTCCTAGCATCAATCCACCAATCAATCTTCTAATTTATCCTTGTTCTCGTGTATCCTCATCCCTCAAAACATTCTCGCCCTCTGTATTTCAGCATTCCCTGTCCTCATAACCATGTCCACTCTGCAACCCCCTTTCCAGCAGCAACCCACTGCCTGCCATGCTGTTCGAGGCACCAACAGTTGTTTCCAGCGTCCAGCTGAGCCCTCAGGCATACCACCTTTGGTGGATCCTCATGTTCCTCATATTCCTCCCATTCTGGGTCCTGTTGCCATTGTCGATGCTCCCACTGATGGCAACATCGGCAATGCCTCCCAAGATGGTGACACAGATGACCCCTCTGGGGATGGATTTGTAGATGCCTCCCAGGATGGTGACAGTGTCTGGTATCCTGAATTTGGGCCCGACCAATTCCTTGAGCCTGATTCCCTGTTGCTCCCTCCCAATCCTCCTACGCATCCTCACCACAACCAGGAGCAGCCTTCCCAGGCTGATCCACAGTTGGCAGAAGGCCCTCTTCCAGGTATCCCTCACAGACGTACTCTTGGACACAATATCTCCAAGCATAGTGACTCAGATGACCCTGATGGTGCTACTTGGCACCCTAAGGCTGATTCTGACTGCTGCTGGAGACCCAGAGCTGAGCTTCATCCTGGACGAGCCTCTCCTGGCCCCAGTTTCTCAGGCCCTGGTATCCATAGCCCCCAGAACTGTTAGTCCTTCCTATATCCTATTCAGTGTATCTTCTTATCCTGATGATTCCTTCCCTTTTATTGCATGAAACCAGTCTCTGGTGACGTTCCTAGTCATGGTCACACTGGTCCTAGATCCCATGGTCCTCAGAACTGTTAGTCTGTTCTGTTTTTATCCTGTACAATGTCCTGACCTACCCATTCCTTCCAGCTCGCCCTGTCCCAGGTGCTGTTCCTGGCTTCCCTCATGCCACTGGAGTGACCTGTTCCTCTACAATGGGTGACCATCTTCCTGGCCCTCATGTCCCTTCTCCCTGTCCTCAACCGGGTTCACCTAGCAGGGTTGGCTCTGTGCTGCCTTTCTGGGATGATTATTATTGGGCTCACAGACAGGATGATTACCACCATGCTACCCCTGGTCCCAGTCATCTGAAAGGATGTAAGTGTCATGATCCAGACCTTGACACCTCAGATCACATTCCGGCAGCTGCCAAAGACAAAAGCAAGGCCTATCATTCTGGTCCAGTCCCATTGCATCATCCTCATGAACAGTCTGTCTGTCCTGGTCATCCATCCCTTCCTGCTCACAATATCCCTCACAAGAAGCAAAAATCCACCCACCACCACGATATCCTTGACAAGTCTGATGACAAGTCCACACCTCGCAAATGCCACAGGTCCAAACACTCTAAGCAGAAGTCTAAGAAAGGAAAGAAGCATACTTCGAAGAGAGACTCATGAAAATCCAGATCTCGTCATCATTGTGACTATGATTTGGATTTGGATTTGGATTTGTTGTTGTCATCATCCTCTGCCTCTAAGTCTGAATGATGTCCTCTTCCCAACTCAGTGTTCTCCTTGGCTACAGTTGCTGCCAACAACCTCAGGGATTATTGGAGACATCATATGCCTCTCCTGCTTTTCAGTGCTAGTCTTATGTGCAATTTCCTTGCTGCCCTTCGTGCAAACAAAGGTCGTATCACAGCGCCATCCATCCTGCTCCTTCAGGAATCTGACTTGGTCGACATTGCTCAAAATCTTTACCTGGCAATTTTGCAGTACTATCGCTACCGTAAAAGCAAAGACATTGGCTCTAGCATGGCCCGCTGGGTGGCAGATGAATGGTATACGCTCATCATGTCCATTACAAAGATGGAGACTCTATGATAATTTCCCCACTGCCATCCTTTATTTACAGGAGACTCTTCACAAATGGGAATCTGCACCTGAGTTGTGGAGGGTTTCTGTCACAGAGATCCACCAGCCAGTCTGGGATCGCTATCACCAACACATCATAGCACAGTGCTCTCATTACGCTACGCTGCTCCCAGCTGGCATCAACTCTTACTTGTCTGTTTGGGTTCATGACCAACACCAGCATGTACATTCATACTCCAGTTCTTCTGCTCCCAGTTCTTCCTTGTCCTTTCATGGTGGTGCTCCCTCAGGCCCTTCCCCTCCCAAGCTCCCATGTTGGTTGTGTGGTCTCATCCACCACTACAAAGAGCACAAACCCAGATCCAATGACTTCATCAAGAAGTCTAGCAGTGAGGCCTACCGAGACTCACAAAACTGTATGTATTGTATTGGCTTCAATGGCCATGGCTGTTCCTCATCCAACTGCCAGTATAACTGCCTCTGCAGCTGCTGTGGATTGGACTCCCACAACTCTCAGAACCACCCTTCCAAATCCAAAGCATAATCTCTTTCCTGTTGTCACCAGGCTTTGCCCTGAAGCCTGGACAAAGCTCCTCATGGCCACTGGAGGTCTTGAGAAGTTTTGGAAGGTGCCAGAAGGCCTTCACGATGGTTTCCTCATCAGCATTGAACATTTCAGACTATCCCACACATTCACTCCAGCCAATCATTTCTCTGCATCCATGCACTCACACATCATCTCTGAGAAATTCCAGGAAGAGATCCTCAAAGGGTGTATATCTATTGGTTACAAACCCGCATACCTGGAGTCCATCATAGGTCCATTCTGTACCTCACCTCTTGCAGTTTTGGAACAAAAACTAGGAAAATTTTGAATCATCATAAATCATTCCTATCCGTTCACTCCTCCACACCTACTACGTCTTCTTGAACCCATACCCCATCCAAGCAATATCCCCATGGATGTACACCATGCACCACCACCTATCCCCATCAATCCAGAGGTTTACTCAGTCAACTCACTCATCGATACTGACAAATTCCAATGTGCCTGGAGAACCTTCTCTGAATGTTGGCTTCTCATTGCCAATGCTCCCCCAGGTACACAAGTGTCAGTTTTTGATGTTGACGCTGCATTTCGAAATATCCCCATTCATCTGTCTGCTCACAACTTCGTCACTCTCATGTTCAAAGGCTTGGTCTATCTCAACCAGTGTTTGAACTTCAGCAAGGCCTCCTCTCCTGGTATTTGGGGTCACATAGCAGATGCCATGGTACACATCCTCCTTAACTCCAGTATGTATAGATGTCCCATCCTTTTCATACTATTAAGGACATCATCCTGACAAATCAAAAAGGTGTACAAGCCCTCATCAAATGGGTCGATGACTTTATCTTCTTTTGCTACCCTCAGCTTTCCCTCAGCAATGGCCTTTTCAAATATTCTTACAATGAGGGATCTCATATGGTCTGTCACTGAAGAACTAGGCTGGTCATGGGCTCCTGCGAAGTTTGTTGTCTTTGCCTTCTTTTTCCTCTACATCAAAAACAAGACAGTTGAATTACCCACAGCCAAGAAGATCAAGTACCATGCCAAAATCTCCACTTTCCTATCCAACAATTCTTATACAAAAGAAGAATCAGAATCAGTAGTCGGCACCCTTCAACACATCACTCTGGTGGCTCCTCAAGGCCATTCTTATCTAGCTTCCCTTCACTGTTTCATATCTGGCTTCAAGGAAGATTCCCATCCCTTCATATGTCATTGTCATACACAAGCTATAGAAGACGACCTCAAGTGGTGGCTCACTCAATTGCAACTCAAATTCCTGGGACTTCAAATCATCAATCCTCCTCCCGTCGACGAATCCATTATCCTCTATGTCGATGCCTCTACCTCTTGGGGCATAGGCCTCATCCTCAATAACCACTGGCTCGCATGGCAATTCAAGCTGAACTGGTCAGGTGACAGTCACCATATTGGTTGGGCTGAAATGGTCGCCATCGAGCTTGCCATTCTCACCCTTGTCACATCTCATGTCAAATCATCCCATATCCATATCCTATCTGATAATCAAGGTGTCGTCGGAGCGCTCAAAGCCAGATACTCTCATGGACCAGCCCAAAATGCTTCCCTATGACACATAGTGGCCTCCATGCAAGAAACTCTATTTGGCTCTCGGTGGATTGGATACCATCAGAATCCAACCTAGCCAACAATCCTTTAAGGGGTGTTTTACCCTCCAGAGACTCCCTTCATCCTCAACCTCCAAAATTACTGAAAGAACTTTCACCATACTTACTAAAATCAGTAGACTATCATGATCCTCGTATTACCCCAATTACAGTAGATTGATCCATCCTACTTCTAGGCCTAATTGCATCTCATCCTGTACCTTCTCTGTACCTTAATTCAAGGAACTGTTACATAGGCATGACCACGAGACTGACCTTATAAGAACTTGGAACTTTACTCGAGAATCCTTCTACAATTCTCACACTCCTTCCACCACATATCTATCATTCACCATGCCTCACAGCAGTTCTCTCACTCCAAGCTGTCCTACTGTATGCATTGCCAAATGCACCAGCTCACTACCTCCTCAGTTTGCGAACCATCTGCAACCCAACACTCTCCAATTCAGCAGCCGCTGCCATCACAGGAGCTGTCAAGCCTGAAACACGTTGCTGCCAACAGCTAGCCATCACTGAATTTGCAATATGGGCCAACGATATGGGATTACACCCTGATGAAGTACTACCTGCCCCAGAAGTCATCCTCTGCAAATTTGCTGCATCCTTCCTAGGACGTCTCGCTGGAGGTACAGTCAAGGCCAAAATGAGCTGCCTAAAGACATGGCATACTACACTAGGTTTCCAATGGAATGGCACAGATCTCCTTAGACACACTCTCACTGGCATTGACCATCAATCCCCATCCTCATCACACCGTCCAGAACGCCCTCCTATCACTCATGATATGATCTGCAGCTGCCACGTCGCCTGGTCAACATCCACTTGTGGAGACCATTTATGCACCAACGCTGGAGCAAAATGCAGCATTCTCAGTCAGCTTCACCTAGGTGAAATTTTCCCTCGTCACTCTGACCCTCGCCTCTTTGATCCTTCCAAACATTCATGCGTCCAGGACATCTATGAACTCCCTCCTCCTACCCCAGACTCAAAATATGGTCCCCTGTCCATGTTCCTCCCCAGTACTAAAACTTCGGTATCCAGAGGAGACTACGCGCACATCCATGCCTACCATGGTTCTCTAAACGCAACAAAAGCCACTCACATCCACATATGCTCTAACAACCTCTCTCCCGACAATCCCCTCATGTCCTACCGTGATGACTCCAGAAAACTCAAAGTCATGACCAAAACTCACTTCCTATCCTTATGCAATGACGTGTGGAGTAAAGAAAGTTATCCCCAGTTCACAGGCCACTCCTTTCGTATCGGCGGCACCACTCTCCTTCTCCAGGACGGTGTTGATCCTGAATACATCAAAATGTGTGGAAGATGGAAGTCGAGTGCATTCACGCGTTACTGGAGAGACCTGCACACTTGCGCCTCCATCCACATTGACAGAGTTCACGCGCGTAGACGTCTCCAACAACGTTTGAATGCTTAGCTTCTCCACACTTGCTTATTCCTCTCACCACCTTCATACCACTCTTCCCACTACATAAGCACATCACATAACTACACTACTGTCCTTAACTAAACTACCGTTCCATAACTACCTCACCGTCCTTATTCTATCACTCCTTTCACTACAATTGTTCCATGTACATGATAAACCAATATATCGCATCTGTCTCTCGCCTCCTTGCTAGACCTTTGGGTCTTCGGGTGTCTTATGTCCATTCAGTCGATACGACGCGCTTCGGCTTGCTCGTTAGCTCTGGGTTGTCGTATCTATTTCCTCTGGACACCCCGACTCAGAAATTTTACTCTCGAGTTCCTCAGAATAAAATTTCCGCCGTCTACCTAAAACGACAGAATGCGTTAGCGGTCCGTTTCGCGTGAATCAAAATTCTTATCCGAAATGAAAGAAAACCCACCATTGCAAGGAAACTTCATCTAGAGATGATAGATCCAACGAATTGCAAGTAGCCAGGACTTGGTGATATGCGTGTCGTGTTAAATATCGAAACTCGGACGCATGCAAGTCAGGAAGGAATGAGTCAGGACTCAGTGGGGAGCATATGAGAAATTGAAACATACAGTATTGAACAGGCGAACCATAAGTTAAGTATATAGTATCAATAGTACACGTACTCTCTACATATAATACACATGGAACTCGAAAAATGCACAAAAATGAATAGAAAAAGAGGCCTAGATAAAGGTACGATGAATCATAGTGCCAGTCCTGCTGCTGCACAATCAATAAGACTACAACCTCGAACTTGAAGCGAGGCCTCAGGACCCAGGGCCCACATGGCTCATCCCTCCTCCCTTTCCCATCTCCATTCCCCCCATACAACCACACTACATAACATCCGCCCTCCTCAGGTATTCCTGTAACACGCTATCTCGTACATTAGTGAGAGTCGCTGCGGTGGTCGTCGTATCCTGCGAAAATTTGAAGGAAAGGGAGGAAGCGACGTCGTTAGCTCGCAGCAGAGTATAATAAGAGAATAGCGACTTGAACTCACCGTAACGGTAGTAGCATAAATATATGCATTTCTCTTCTCCGGAGAATGTTTGGTGTGTATATCTTTGAACCTGTTACGAAGGACTGCCAGCGAAAGTACGTTATCAGATACTTAGCATGTATTCACAGTAATCATTCTCACTCACATTTAACAACAACCCCAGCACTATTCTCTCTCTCTCCAAATATCGGCACATAGGTCTTGAAACGGATTCCCGAATCCAGTTTTCGTTTGAGGATATCGCATTTATTGAGGAAACATATCATTGTTGTTTTTGATAGGAGTTTCGTAGAGCATATGGCACGCCAGATCGAGACGGAGTCTTCTAAGCGGTTGACGTTGGAGTCTTCCAGAAGACGTTCGTCGAAGCAGGAGATGGCTATCAGACAGAGGGGATGTATGAGTATTCAAGACCAAAAGAATGATTACGCTTAGAAAGCTCGGTCAACTTACGGGCAACTACGTTGAAGATGTGAATGTAAAACACAGCCAATCAGCTTCCTAGATGCATCAAATCACTCCAAGTAACCCACGGAATATGATAGCAGTGATGTTCTCAAAGTATGGGACCCACGCTCGGCGCTGGAAAAAAAGCGAGATACGTCCGTGTCAGTGACTGAGATGACATTAAGCCGGTGCGACATAAAGTTTGATGAACGTACCACTGTCCTTGAACCCCCTACATCGTATATGATCCATTCTCGTCCGGGGTCGGCCAGGATACCCTTTTGAGCAGCTAGAAGTAAAGTTTGGAGAAATGATCAGTATTTCGTACTCAATGCTCAGTACTCATGGTCATTAATCATTCACAGCGGTTACAAACGGGGAAGGGTGACGGGAAGGCGAAGAAAGAGTCAAGTAAGTACGGGAGAACGAGATTGGATTCAACGTAAGTGGGAATGAGTGAATGAGTGAATGATAGATCCAGAGGAAAGGTAAAGTATATGGAAATTGGAATATGTATGATGTATGTATGTCTGTAAATAGATCACTTACCCAGAGATTCAAAAACGACCCGGTGTTCTTGTACACCGAGTGTCCTTAATCGTGCCCGGACGACATCATCATCTGAGGGCTCGTATGAACGAGTGGCGATACGATCGATGTCGTCGAGGAAGCTAGAGAGAGGGCAATTATGAGATTAGAGGCGTTAGATTTAGCGTATGATATCAAGGTCACTCACAACCCCCCATTATTCTCCAAAACAACATCTCTCCTCCTAAGAATCTCCCGAACTTGCTCATCCGTCCACAACAGTTTCATATCACTCTTCAGCCTCCAAATTACCTCGGTCGCATCCTCTGCATGTGAATTCCGTGCAGTGCCACCGTTAAGAAGATCAAGTCCATTGTAAACGTTTGACCCCGCCTGAGCCATTCTCATCATCTCTCTCCAACGCCATCCTCTCACAAATACCTCGTCCCCCGGACCTCGGACTCGGCGAGCCCTACTCTCCCTCTCCCCAGTAACAGCCCGAGCTGCGTCATTGTTAAGCTCAGTCGTCGTATCATGGTCCCTTCTTCCCACAACGGCATCGGCATCAGTCTCAGTTTGGTAGCCATTCGAAGGAAGAATCCCTCTGGCTAACGCAGCCTCCGTCACCTCCTCTGTACCCGCCCCAAGTTGACGCCTGAGATCCATCTCCACCTGCCTGAGAGGCGATAATCGAAGCCTAAGCTGTGTAACCTGGGTTCGTAATTGGTGGGTTAGCTCGTCGCTTTTGGGCTTCGAGTTGCCGCCAAAATGCGTAGGGCTGTCTTCATTGAATGTCATTTGGGAATGGGAAGATTTCGGCCGACGTGGATCTGTATCTGCCTCATCAAAGTCACTCAATAGCCCTTTGGTCCTGTTCTTTGGTGAAGCAGAAGGGGCTGTAGGTTGACGAACGGCAGCAGTTCCACCCCTGCCAATTGGATCACCGTCAATTTCGGCTTGAAGTGTATCAAGGATAGTATTGATAGAACGAATGAGGTTGAGCTGGATGACCGTCCGCCATGATGTTTTTTCAGCGTCCCATTCAGAGCGGGAGTATGTCAACCGGAAGTCTACGGAAGCAAAAGGGGATAAATATTTGGAAGGACTGGAATGATTAAGGGATGATGGGCAATAACGCACTCTTCAGGGTCGTGGATTTCCCTAGATGACGGTGAAATTCAGAACGATTTGAGGTAATCCAAGTTGGAGACGCACCACTCTCAGATTGTCCCAGAAGCAGAACCTTGACTATATCTCTCTCCTTCTTCAATCTCGCCCTTTCCTGCCTAAGTTCCTCGTCTATCCTATCACTGACTTCCTTAGCATCCGCCTCTCTACGTTCTCGAGAGGCCTTTTCTGATGGTGTTTCATGTTTGGGGGGTTGTAGCAGCTCGCTGAATGGATCGTGGGGGTCAATGGAGGGCATTAGTGAGGGGAAGGGAGCTTGAGGCCGGATGGTAAGGTGTTGTGTTTATGGACGAGCTTGAGCTTCAAGATAGTTAGTCTATGGCAGGGAAAGAAGGTCAAGTGGGACCAGAGTACGTACAGGAAAGTTTTATAACCCAATCGCAGTCTGTGAGCATGCATGCAAGATGATAAGGAGTCAGGTCAAACGAAAGGTGCCTGGTCAAATGATGAGGCCGTAAACGAAAGAGGACTCACCAGCGTGTGCTATGTTCCTGATGCGTTTAGACCACTGTTAGTAGTTACGCCAAAAATAAGCAAATCCGCCTGTTGGGGGATCGACGTCGAGGAGCCTGGTGATGGTGGCGGTCAAAGGAGTGATGCAGCGTGAGCACGGCGCAGCTGGGAATGACTGACCTTATGTGAAGCTGATTCCATCATACCGCTAAGCACGTCAGTTTAGTTAGTTCCGACTTCGAAGGGATTTGACTTGGCAGAGAGTGATCATCAGCACGATGTTTGATCTGAGAAGGGTGGGTTACATTAAGTTACATTTAAAGTATGAAGGACTCACGCTGATTTAATTCACTAGCAGTGCGAACCAGACTATCTCCAGTCATTTAAAAATAGCTGTGCTTGTCGAAGAAGGTTAGCTGCGCTGAGTGCACATGAAGACAAACATCACACCTTTCGGTGGACATTGGAATCACAAGTAGCTCCATGGTATGCATTGTTTGACTGGAAGCATCTGATTGGTTTTTGAATTTAGAGGAACAAAGGTATTCCGAGCAGTTTAAACCTTGTGAGCAATCCTTGAACACAGGCATGTCAGAGCAATGTCAGATTTACAGCTCCAATAGATATCGAGAATGCACAGGAGACACGGGCTCCCGGCTCCATAATTTTTTGAATGGCGGTACACACAGTCATGGATGCATCGCATTTTTATCCAAAACAAGACGATGTGTTTGAGACGAAGCACAGCTCCAGAACAAAAGGAAGAAAGCCTGCGAGGCTACCTTTCAGATATGATTGATGGAATCAAATATAGACTGGCAGATCCTCAATGTCAATGTCGAAAATGTTTGAAAGTTAATCACAAGACGGGTGCTTTCGAAACCGTGACCCAAGCCTAGGCCTTCCTTCGAGAGTATTCGGGATTCCACTTTGCTTTGTAGTATCCGAGGGAACAATGGAGCAATCACGGTCCTCATGGTACCGATAAGCTTCTATGATTGCAAAATCATACAATGGGTCTGATGAGCTGCGAGCATGAAATGTGACTGAGATGACATTACCGGTTGCTATTATGATCTATCCTTTCTTAGGAGACGGTCCCTGGTAAATCTTCTCCCTCAAGGAAGACCAGGAACCAGTCGGAGACCTTCGGAGACTCACCGCTCGCTGAGAAAATCAGGGGCTCTGTCAATACAGTAGCGTCAACAGACGCCTGACGCATCTCCGACTTTCTACCTGTGTGCCTGTGTGCGGCGGCAGGACGGGAAAAGCCGATCAATCATCTACGGGCTTTCTGGGGAACGGAGAAAGACGGTGATAACATTTACGTGAACAGAAACAACTTTCGTCGCCGACTGCGATATAGTTAGTACATAGTACTCTCGTGAGGAACCAGAGAGGAAGGTATGGCCGAAAAGACGAAAAAGTCGTGGAAGCGCGTCATTGGTTATGCTGAAGACACCATGAACCCTAAACCAAACCAACAGCGACGACCCAACAACTTGAAGCCTGCGTCACCAAACATCTTTGGCGGCGAATCGGTTTAGTTGACATCTTCAGCGCTCTTGAACCAACGAGCCTGTACATTCTCGACATCTCCTTCAAGTAGTTGTCAACATGCTCGACGACGCAGGTTTGACATGTACCCTTGCTAGGACCGACTGCTAAACGCCCAGTAAGCACCCCCTGCCAAGAACCCTACGACTGCCGTCAAAAGCTACCCATCGCTCCCGGAACCCCGGCTTTGACCCCATCATGCGAGACGCGAAACCCGCTGTCGCATCTAGTCGGATTCCGAGTTCTTAACGCTATGTGTTGATGTCGCAGATGTTTATAATGGACTACAACAGGACAAATTGGACAAAATCCTGCTTCAGAACTCGATAGCGAAGATATTTTCGACAGCGAACTCGAAAATGGGAGAAGAAGATAGTCCCACTGAGGGCGATGACGCTGATGCGTAAACGAGGTACAAGTGGCATAGCGAAGGTTCCACAAGAAAGTGTCCAGTTTGAGCTGGAATTGGAGCCAATACCTAAAGCAGCTGATTTCTCCTGCGAAAAAACGGTGTTAGACAATCTCAGAAGCTGCAAAGTGGATAAGAGTACACACCAGCACCATTCCAGGCTGCAATTATCAGCTCTTCATCTCTTAGTCAAACAACCAGAAACCTTCATCATCATCATCATCATCTAACGTCTTGCACTGCTCGTCGTACCCATCTGCTAGTCGGTTTTCATTTTTTAAGCCAGTCGCCAGTCGCACCGCCCGAGAGGTTACACGGCATCGTGGTGGATAGGTAACGAGAATCAGGTTGACTAGAGTACCGTCAGAGGGCGGGAGTCTCCAGCTCAAGTGAGATCGTAAATGGCTGTCATTGATATGATTGGCTACCCTAAGCAAACCGAGAAGAAAGAGGCAGAGTTAGTATAGTGTGTTTGTCCAAAAACACGGGGAGGCGACTACGGGAGGGCATAAACACCTCAACAAGGAAGCATCCAGAGGCTGAGACGAAAGGGGTGGTAGACAGATGGCATAACTCACGAACTTTTTCTCGGTGATGTGACCCACATTTCCCGGATGGGATAGTCTTGGTGGGTCCGGTCGCGTCTAGATGAGCTGAGATGGGGACACAACAGCCAAGCATGTATTAGCCGCTCTGGAAGAACGAAAAAAGAAGGGGAAAAAGATATCAGTTTAGCGTCTGGTAACGGCAAACGGGTTTCAGAAACGGGGAGGACGACTGGGGAACGCGGAGAAGAAATACACAGGAACGCCATGTCTTCGCACATCGCTCAGAGCAAACCAGGACGGCGAAAACAACGACGATAGACAGAGCTAAAGGGGCTACCACTCACTAGCATTGTCTTGACATTGATGTGCTTCAGCAATAACCAGCAGTTGACAATCAGCATTTCACTTGGGACCCGTATTCTCGCCGTCGGAGAGACTGAAGAGAGCCAAGAATGCCTTCGCCTCGAGGAGCCTTGGAACCTGGCGACAAATAATGAGAGCGGGAGGAGTGCCCGGCAGGCAAAAAAAAAAAAACCAAATTCGATGTCTGTTGCACGTTTTACATGGAAGAAAAATCATTAGTAGGTCTTGAAGGGTAGACGGTTACTCACCAAAGTCAATAACACTGTCAGGTCAACCTGGCCGCCAACCTCCAGGACTACGAATGGGCTCTCATCACCAATAAGAACCACCATCCGCTGGTCGTCAACCAAGGCACAACTTGTAAAGGTAGCAGTACAACCTCCCGAACAGGACCAGAACACGTCGACAGACGTCTGCACGGTGACCCACGTCAAACAGACTCCTCAAAGATGGTTGTGATTTCCAGCGAGAACGAAAACTATCATCGTCGACAAGCGTTCGAAAATCAATAATCATAATCATAATGACGTTTGAGCTGAAAGCTTTCACCTGGTCAAAAAAGAACATAAGCAAAATCACGAAAAGCTGGTAAAGAAAGACAAGTAAAAACAGGAAGTGTACTCACTCCTCTCGCTATTCTGCTCGCCCTCGGCAGCTTAGCCTGTTTCTCTACTAGTCTTCGCAGCAGAGTCTGTATGTGCCGTCGCGATACATAAGCACCCAGGGCCGACTGAAAGCAACACGACGGTAGTCGACAAGCTAGGGTAGCTCTCACTTCACGAGATGACGGTAAATGCAGACTCGGGGTCAAAATATCCTTCCCATCGTTCTATAATAGGATACGGAAGGCTATCCTGAGCAAACTAGCAAAAAGGGAGAGAGAAGGCAAAGTCAGCGTCGTTACACCTAACATTAACGATGAAGAGGAGTCGGAAACCCCGGTCGCCAGAACAGGGCAAACAGGGAAGGAAGTAGTTGGCAAAGAATTTGAGACAACTCACAGAAGGATTCTTCATCCGCCATATGTCCCTCCATCCAGAGGACTCGCATTCTAGGCTCACGCGTGGTCAAATAGACTTCATAGCTCGGCGGCGACGGCTGAGCTCTTCTCAGGGTTTCCGACTAGCCCTTCGGACTTGGACGCGTCCTTAAGCTTGAGGACGGGCTTCCATCTCTAACCTAAGAAAAAGAAAGAACGTTAGAGAATCAAGAAAAAGAGCACAGAAGACGAAGGGACGTTATATGGCAACGCAGGAATATTCGAAAGGAGAGGCCAGGGAATGTGTGGACATGGATATACAACACTGGTAGCATCGGTACGACAAAAGGCGGGCAAGGATTGGGAAATTTTGAGGAGAGAAGTGAAATATTCACCACTATTGCTTAAGAGCCGAATCCGAATCCAACTGTCCACTTCGCGACATATATACGCCCGTCTCCTCTCATTTGCCCTGGCTGGCTTCCCAGCGCGTCCCATACAGCTTTTATCGTCCTATACCTAGAACGAAAATCCTTCTGTCTGAGAATTGTGCCAATTGTAGGTATATCTTGACTGCCCCTAGAACATAGAAATGACGACATTTTGAAGTGAAAGACAAGACGGCCGGGCCCATTACATGACGACTGAAAATTAAATGAACTTAGCCTCCTACAGCAAATGATACCAAGAAGAAAAGAAAGACAAACGAAAGCGTAAGACAGGGAAGTACCCGAAAAGGCAAGGTAATGAGGAACAAATGACAGAAACAAGGGAAGAAAAAAGGACGGAAGAACGGAAAGAAACAACTCACCGGTCTATCTTTCAACTACAACATCTTTCACAACCTCCAACACTAACCAACAACACATCCCTGGGTTTCTTGGCGAGGTATTCGGTACACAGAAAGCAGGCTTTGCGGGTCTATGCTTGCTTTTGACACTTGAGGGCGATCCATGTCTCACCTGGAAGGAAAGAGGCGTCAGCAGGGTCCTAAAGAATAAGCATGGAAGACTAAGGGGGGAGCATGACTGTGAAGGAGTCTAAATGAGGTAGACGTCCCCATAGTGATATGATGATGGGTAGCAACGTCCAGAAGGAGCAGCAAAAAGAAAATAGAAAGCTGAAAAAAAGGACAACTCACCATCAAAGATAGATCCCGCTGTTCTGCGTCTGCTCCTTTGCGCTCGTCTGCTCTGCTTTACCCTGGCCCTGTTCAGCATGGTTTGGTTCCTCCCTTCTGAGTGTCTTTAGATAACCTGACTAAACGGTTCCAAATCGCCGTCAGGAACGGAGGAGGAGTGCAGTGTAACCGGCAATTACGATGAAAGCCTCGAGCCAGGTAGGATACGAAGAGTGTATAAAGGAGTCCTGTACACTGAAGGGAGGTTAGCTTCGTATAGCAAGAGTCGAAAGAGAAAGTGTCAAGAACACAAGTAGAACACAAGGTGAGGCATTATTTCACGTCTGCAACGAGACGCGCAGTGAACGATAATCAAGAGGAAAGAAAAAGAACAGGGAAGGAAGGAAGGAAGTGAAGTGAAGTTACAACTCACCGCCGAAAGAAAGCCATGGGAGATACACTATATATATATATGCAAGGTCGCAGTCGGCTTTTCCCTCGTCAAGAACTCGAACGAAAAATCTTTGTGGATCTGCCACGGTGTGGCAAGGATTCACCATCATGAACGTTTTTGGACAAGAAATTAAATCTCCAAATTTCGCAAAGTTCAGCGCAAAAGATCCCGTTCTTTGCTGATGCGAGCATGATTTGTCCTACAACTTCCATAAACGATGAAAGCGCCGTCGGGACTCGATATTAATGTAACACGTCCGCAGGTCAAGGTTGCTCAGCTTCAACCACAGCTGCTATGAATCAGTATTAATCAGTGCTTAATCATCCTCTAAAGCTGAGCGGCAGATTATTAATGTGACACGTCCGCAGGTCAAGGTTACTCAGCTTCAGCCACAGCTGCTATGGGTCAGTGCTTAATCATCCTCTAAAGCTGAGTGGCAGATAAAAACCCAGCAGAACGAGAGCTTGAAGTACTAAGCACCATCAAAATCCCCTTCTTCCCAGTACCACTAGTCCACAAATTATCCACTTCATACAGCACCTCGTTGAACACTAGCAGAATGTCGCAAATGCTCGCCGTATGCACCACTGGAAAAGCCGATCCAATGGTCGAACTGCGACGCATCGACATT
Organism: Tetrapyrgos nigripes; assembly: GCA_013368315.1. NCBI lineage: Eukaryota > Fungi > Basidiomycota > Agaricomycetes > Agaricales > Campanellaceae > Tetrapyrgos > Tetrapyrgos nigripes. The sequence goes on from JAACJM010000037.1 coordinate 515,360, forward strand.
CCTCCATTAGGGGACGACCAAGTGCGAGTGAAGGTCGTAGCAGCAGCTGCCAATCCTGCAGATTGTAAGTACGTTTTTCAAACGCCCTTCCTCCTCCCGCTCATCGAAACAAATATTCTTTATACGCTAATCATGAATATGGGCTAATCTGAGTCATTATATGCAGGGAAATCCGCCAGCATCCGTAAGGTAACATCCGTCATTGGATGCGATTTTGCTGGCACTGTCACTGAGACTGGCAGAAACGTTACTGACAGTGGCAACTTTAAAGTCGGTGATAGGGTGGTTGGGTTTGTACAAGGATGTAAGTCCCTGGACCCGTTCAATAGTTTGCGTTCAACCTTGCTAGAAACTCACTACTGTTTACTATTCGCCATAGGCTTAGAACTCAACGGCGCTTTCTCCGAATACGTCACCGCCTCCTCATCCACGGTGATCCACATCCCCGATTCCTGGCATTTCGAGTCCGCAGCGCAATTAGCCGCATGCAGCCTTACCGCCTGCCAGGCTCTCTATCAATCCCAGACTCCGGCATTACCTTCCCCAGAGAATCCCACTTCTACTCCCTTTGACCTCTTAGTATGGGGCGGCGCTTCCTCCGCTGGGCACTTCACGATCCAACTCGCCAAACTGGGTGGACTACGCGTCATCACTACCGCTTCTCCCAAGCATTTCGACCGTCTCAAGAATGAGTTAGGATTGGAAGCAGACAGACTGTTTGATTATAACGATCCGGAGGTTACAAGGAAGATTCGTGCATACACTAATGGAAATCTACGCCATGCTGTAGATTGTATTTCCGAGGGATCAACACCGAACCAGGTTAATGAGTGTATGAGTGAGGAGGGTGGGACAGTTTCGACGCTCATTCCGACTCAGAGCGATAGACCAGAGGTTAAACATGTTGTTTCGGTGGCGTACATGCTTTTTGGAAAGGTCTGTTTCCCGTCCAAGGCCTTTCTCTCGGCCATTCGGTGTTTTTTCTTCTTCCGCTTTGTGGAATTTTTACTTACACTCCTGCATACAGGCGTTCGACTTTCCATTCCCCTGTGAAGCCAGCCCTGGAATGGTGGAATTTGCGAACAAATCGTCCAGGATGATAGAAAAGCTTGTTGCAGGAGGCAAAATGGTCCTTGCACCGATCAAAGTGTTTCCGGATGGACTCGCCGGAGTGCAGGAAGGGTTGGAATATATGAAATCGGGCAAAGTGAGCCTCAAGTTTCTGCTCTAGGCCTGTTGACCGTGTTAGATCTAACTGGTTCCGTGCAGGTCAGCGGCGAGAAGGTCGTTTTTCGCATTTCGGATACGCCTGAATTGAAAGCCTGAGAATGAAATGGAACGTTGGCAGGTGGTATTCCGGTCTTCTCTACTAGCTATAGCTGGTAGGCAGATTGTACAGCTTGTTAGACACGAAACTGCGGATCTCAAAAAGAAAAAGACACAACTTGCACATGGTGATGATGGCTAAGGGGGAAGCGGTACTTGCTTCGACATCTTCGACATTCTCTTCGTTTTCTTACTTCATCATGATCTTGGAAAAGACGCGACTTGAAACGTTGGACACGACAGTCCAAATGAAAGCACCGCACGGACCAGCCAAAACCTCCCCCAAACCAAATAAAATACGTCATCACTACTATTACTAGTAACTGGTCCGTGCACGATTCTGAGACATATAAATACCACGCCCTTCATTACTGTTCCCTATCTTTGTGCTCGGGTACGCTCTGACGCCAGTGAAGTTTCTAACTGAGGCTCAGATTTTTGCTGATTGCAAATTACACATCCGAACCCGTCTCATATGCCTTTGTGCAATGAGCAATTTTTGGAAAACTATTCTCTGATTGTCAGGGTGTTCTTTACTTTTGTAGATGCGCGTGCTTGTCAATAAATTTTTTGTTTCTTATCTTCCTGATCAGAAGGTCAATCTAAGATTCCGGCCGCGTGCAATAAGTGTTGTGAGCCTCCTAGTAGATGATTAGATCGGCGTCCTTAGAGCTAATTAGTGTAGCAAGGGCCATACCTACAAACAAATAGCTAGCCTGGGCACCAGCCGCCAGAGGTGAGTGGTTGGTGTCCAGGCTAGGCCGTAGCACATAGCACTATTGTTGTGTCTTGAGGCCCAAAGTCGCCGCTGTCAACGACGGAGAAGCCGCATGCGCAACTTGTTGCTCCTATCTTTACTTCTCCACACACTCCCTGATTCACCTCCATTCTTTTTTCCTCGATTCAATGTCCCGACAGGGAGATTAGTTGATGATCATTCCGCGATTCGGGGGTCGATGCGGTTTAATGTAAACCTAGGTCGCCATATCGCCCTCTTTTTCTCCTCTCTTCTTTCTCTTCGTCACTCAGTCCGAGCCCCAGCAGCGCCTCACTTCGATTCCCAGGGATGTCCTTACTTTCCCAACTTGCCGAATGCTACGGAGACTTGATGATTGGGGTTTTTTTCGGTTCTATGTGAGTCCGTCTTTGTTCATGTTCTTTGCTCTAGTAAGGACTCCCACTGACTTCAGTTCGTAGCGTTTACGGTATCATCTTTGTGAGCGTCGCAGATGTTCTCGGTTACTGCAAACTCGCTCCTGCTCTGCTTCTTGCAGTGCCTCACTCTTCAATATTATATCAGTTATCCGAAGGACTGCCTACAAGTCAAGCTTATTGTGAGTTGACGTCATGTTCTCACCAAATAGCAAAGTGGAATGAAACGCTTTATGCACAGGTCGCAACTCTCTTCCTCGCTGCAACTGTATATTGTGTAACTACGACTGGATGGCTTTATGAAGATTTGATAGTGAAGTTTGGCCAATATGACAGCATATTCAAGATGAGTACCTGGTTCATTATCCAGTTGCAAACCTCGGTGAGTTACGATGCCTTTCCTTGGCTCAGTCATTGAAAATGCTTAACTCACATTGGTGAATCAGTGGATATTGATTTTCTTGACATATGTGTTCTTCATCTATTGAATCTGGATTCGTAAGCACCTCTTTTTGCCAGTCCGAAGCGAAGCCCTTTATAACCTGGTTTTCTTTCTCACTGTCTCAGTCTCAAAAAGAAATTGGTGGATGACTCTCATTCCCGCAGTTCTTGCCGTGATTCAATACGGCGTCGGTATATGTGAGTTTCATTCGGGTTTTCTTATCTTTCATCAATTCTAATCTCTCTTTCCTACGTTAGGGTTATCAGTCATCATTCAGGATATGGGTAGCTTGTTAGCAGCTCCGCCGATTCTTGTCAGTCATTCCCTGTTCTTCTTCTCGGTTATCGAAAAACAGCCTGTGACAACTGTTTTCCTTTTCCTTTTACTTTCTTCCACCATCGCCATCAACAGAACGATCTCTCAATTATCAGCTCTGTCCTCGTCTGCGTCACCGATCTCTTCATCACTGTCGAACTGTGTTACCTCCTCCACAACTGTCGTTCAGGCGTTAAAAGTACGGACAACATCATTAAAAATTTCATGTTGCAAAGTTTACAGCACGGAGCGGTTGGGTTGGCCTTGAATACAATATCACTGCTGGTTTATTTGTTGCAGAGACTAAGTATGAAATAGTGAGTACCTAGCTGCCTGATATCTGCCCGAAGTATATCACAATGTTGACGGGGAATTCACATTTCCTTCTCCTCATAGTCAGATATGGGTTTTTGCAGCAACGCAAGGTCTGTCCCAATTTATGCTCTATCTTTCAAAACAAGGACTGACCATATTCTCCTCGATTCGTCTGCAGTACAAGTCATCGCTTGCCTATCAACGTAAGCTTCATCATCCTTTTCACATCTTACCTCTGCGTATACATCCTTTACTCCTTTACTCATCCAAAAGCACCTTCCACAGACTCCTTCACCGAGGCAAACCCCACCACCACCGAACCCCAGAAGTCCTCACCTTCGCTGACGTCATGGCAGGCTCAACACACCGTGGCAGTAGCAGTTCAAACTTTTCCGCCTCGGCTTCCAGCAGCTCCATCTCTCGCTATGACCACGACCACGGTCACGGACATCTCTACAACCTCGGTCATCTTGGTCATGGCATCCAAAACAGTATGCTCAACGTCACTAAGGCTATTGGATCTGGTTTTGGGTTCGGTTCTAGGTTTGGGTTTGGTTCGTCAGTTACGATAGTTGGAGACTACGACCATAGCTCCAGTCGAGGACATCCGTACGGATATGGACATGGGCACTGTATGGACCTGGTCGAGGAGAATCATCACGGCTGCAATTGCCTTCCATGCCTCGTCCAGCACGAAATCCGACTCTGAATCTTAAAGAAAAAGCAAAAACAGATTGGCAGCCCCAGCGTCCGATGTTGAGAGTGAAGATTTCAAAGAGCGTTATATCTGAAGTACCAGAGCCGGGTTGGGATGGTATTGGTGTTGAAGTTGGTTATCACAGTCATCACGATTCAAGTCCTGCGGATGTGAATGAGGAGCATTATCAGTGGTCGTCGCTGACGGTAAGGGAAGATCATTCTGCTGGTTTTCCCGAAATCATAGACAGGGGAGGAGTTATGTTGGTTTTGATGATTATTCGCCGCTGGGGAATATTGTGTAGTCGTTCTAGCAAGAATACGTTCGTTCCACTGTCTTTTACGGTATGGGTAGCAAAGTATTACTGGATGTATTATCTGTATTATCTTATCATTGCCTTTGGCAGAAATTGTAAGAATGTAGGCAGGTCCCCAACACGATCGCTGTCAACGACGGAGAAGCCGCTTGTTGCTCCTATCTTTACATCTTTATACACTCCCTGATTCACCTCCATTCTTTTTTGCTCGATTCGATGTCCCGCCAGGGCGATTGGTCGATGTCATCCCGCCAGTTGGGGGTCGATACGGTTTTATAAACCTAGGTCGCCAATTCACCCCAGTCTTTTCTTGGTCCTCTCTCCTTTCTCTCCGTCACTCAGCCCGAGCCCGAACAGCACCTCAATTCTACTCCTAAGGATGTCCCAATTTTCTGATTCCTATGGAGAGTTGATGATTGGTGCTTCTATCGAGTCTGTGTGAGTCCGTCCTTGTTCATGTTCTTCGCTCTAGTAAGGACTCCCACTGACTCGAGTTCGTAGCATTTACGGTATCATCTTTGTGAGCATGAGCGTCGCAGATATTCTCGGTTACTGCAAACTCACTTTTGCTCCGAGTCTGCTTCTTGCAGTGCCTCACTCTTCAATATTATTTCAGCTATCCGAAAGACTGCCTACAAGTCAAGCTTATCATGAGTCGACGTCATGTTCTCACCAAATAGCAAAGTGGAATGAAACACTTTACGCATAGGTCGCAACTCTCTTCCTCGCTTCAACTGTATACTGTGTAACTACGGCTGGATGGATCTACGAAGATTCGGTAGTGAAGTTTGGCCAATACAACAGACTATTCGCGATGGATATGTGGGTCGTTATCCAGTCGCAAACCTCGGTGAGTTACGATGCCTTTCCTTGGCTTAAAATCATTGCACTCACATTGGTGAATCAGTGGATATTGATTATCTTGACATATGTGTTTTCCATCTACCGAATCTGGGTTCGTAAATATCACTTTTCTCAAATTATTAGTCCGAAGCGAAGGCTTCCTAGTCCTTTTTTCGTGAATGCAGTTTATAACTTTGGTTTCTTTTACTTTCTCAGTCTCAAAAAGAAATTGGTGGATGACTCTCGCTCCCGCTGTTCCTGCTGTAGCACAATATGTCCTCGGTATATGTGAGTTTCATCCAGGTTCTCTTATCTCTCACCAATTCTAATTTCTCTTTCGTGCGTTAGGGCTATCGGTCGTTGTTCAGGATTTGGACAATTTTTTAGTAGCCACGCCGCTTGTTGTCAGGCATTCCTTGTTCTTCTTAAGCACCGATAAACAGCCTCTGACAGCTAACTTTTACTTTTTGATTTCTTTTCTTCCGCCATCGCCATCAACAGAACGATCTCACAATCATTACCTCTGTCCTCATCTGCGTCACTGATCTCTTCATCACCGTCGAACTGTGTTACCTCTTCCACAATTGTCGTTCAGGCGTTAAAAGTACGGACAACATCATTAATAAATTCATGTTGCAAAGTTTACAGCACGGAGCGGTTGAGTTGGCCTTGAATACAATAACGCTGGTGCTTTACTTGTTGCAGCCAACTAGTATGAATTAGTGAGTACCTACCTCCCATGTATCCGCCTGAAGTATATCACAATGTTGGCGGGGAGCTCACATTTCCTTCTCCTCATAGTCAGATATGGATTTTTGCGGGAACGCAAGGTTTGTCCTAATTTATGCTCTATCTTTCAAAACAAGGACTCACCATATTCTCCTCGATCCGTCTGCAGTACAAGTCATCGCTTGCCTATCAACATAAGCCTCATCATCCTTTTCACATCTTATCTCTCATCAGAGTCCATGCAATTACCTTCCATACCGCTTCCAACACGAAATCCGAATCTGAACCTTCGAGGAAAAACAAAAATATATCGCCAGCTCCAGCGTCCGATATTGAGAGTGAAGATCTCGAAGAGCGTTATATCTGAAGTACCAGAGCCGGATGGTGTTGGTGTTGGTTATCAGGGTCCTGGGGATTGTTCAGTGGATGTGGAGGAGGAGCATTGTCACTAGTCGTCACAGCTCTTTCGGAGATAGACAGTCATATACAGGAGGAGGTCAGGAGTTATGTTGGCTTTGACGCTTATTCGCCCAGGAATATGGTGTAGCTGTTCTCAGTAAGAATACGTTCGTTTCTTTCCACTGCTTTTTACAGTATGAATATCAATGTACTACTGGATGTATTATCTTATCATTGTCTTGGGTAGAAATCGTAGATGACAAGTTTTGAATGTACATAACGATTTTGCTCTTATACCACGACTATGAACACTGGAATAGTACGATATGAGAAAGATTATGGACGAAACTGAAATGCACCCGGACTTGAATGGTACCATCGGACGCCTAGATCCATTCTCCATGCAGCACCTCAGCTGTGAAAGACTCCTTATCTAGACCTAGCTCCTTGAGAACTTGATCGGCCGATTCTTGAGAACCTTCCTTGCTCTCAGCTTCTGTAAGCGCTGAACACAAAAGTCAAAAATCATTGAACCATTCGAGTCTCTGGCGTACACTTACCATCTCCCCGTCCATCCCCAAGACTCTGCTCTAATCCTTTGTCTCCTCCTCTCGCCGCAATCAGCAACAACTGAGCCCGTTCATAATCCAATAACTCTGTCGTCTCACAACTCGCAAACCGTAACCCATAATCCTCTCTTCCCTTCTGGCCTCCTTTCCCAAACACATTCTGTATGATCCATTCCGGATAATCAGCTCCTTTCCCGGCAGCAAAGCCAGTTCCTGGACCACTTGATGGTGCTAGTGGGTTCTTGACTTGAAGGATAAACGAGGAGGCAGAGTAGATCCCCAACGAAGCTTGTACATCTCCCATTTCGGATGGAGGAGGGTGAGAGATGTGATATCCGAGGTGTGTTTCTCGTTTGGAAGGGACGGACGGGACGTTGTTGACGATGGCGTATCCACCGCGAGCGACGAGTCGAGCGGGTTCTTCATGCCTGGTGCCTGCATAATATGATTAGCCAGGCAAAAACTTCTCAAATATGAGAGAGATATACCCCTCGTCTTTGTTTCGTAAGTCATCTCGTCCAATCCCTTCTCCAACGCGTCCAAATCCTCCCCAACCTTAGTCACCGTTGCCCAAAACGTTTCCTTCCTCCCTCTACCCGTTCCACCTTGTCCAGGATCCGGAAGCTTCTTCTTTCCAACGGTGATGAGTCTGTATTTCTTCTTCTTTGTCGTCTCAGCTGGGGCTGGGACCGCGTCCCCACTTGGAGCTAGAACAGAGCTCTCATTGAACTCGGTAGATTCTGGATCTTCCTTCAAGTTGAAAGTTTTGTTATATGACGATCCAGAAACAGCGAAAGCAGGCGGTCGAGGAACTAGAAGCATATGCAGGTTCTTAATGTCTTCCAACGATCCTGCTTTCTCATGTTGAACTTTAAGACGGTAGAAGAAGTAAATGTGTCCGCGCTCAATAGTTCCTGTTCGGACTGTTAATAGAACTCCGTTATCTTTCGAATAGAGCTGACCAGTCCCGGGCTTGAAATCTTCATGAGACTGGGTGGTTGAGCTTCTCACTTCAGTACTCTCCTTCGTCTGTTTTGTCCTCTTCTTTGGAAGATCGTCTGGAGCGGTCTGGCTAACCTGTCTTTTCGCTGGAGGTTTGGCGTCAGACACCTTCTGGATTAAGTGCCAGTCAACGTCCAAATCCCAATATGAGCTATGACGTGGATTTACCTTGACATCAGAGATGTGATTCTCTGCTTCATGAGCTTGACTTCGAGTTGTAGGCATTTCGATGCTGGTGGTCGAAAGGTTGAAAAGATGAGTGACGTCAGCGGTGATAAAGTCTTTTTGTAATTACCCCTATCTTGAGAAGCCAACTCTTCTCGCTCTTTCAATTGTTTACAGAGGTAAGGACTACTTCGCTGATCTAAAAAGAGGAAGCATCATGTTTTGAATGACCGCATAAGACAGTGTTTGCGCTCAGAGCACCGATGTTGTCGCAGACAGAACTCTCGAATGGCTTTCAGAGGCCGCGATGACTTTCATTTGGAATCCCTTTTCAGTTTCTCTTCGAGATCTAACGGAACATCTGCTTGAAGTTGCTTGCGGTCAGAGGTTAATAGAAACCCATACATATCGCAGATCCTTCAGATCCATTGTGGACCTAAAGAAACAGTATCAAAGCAATGAAAATGGAAGGGCACCTAGTTTTTCAGGCTCACAGTCAAGCTACCATCAAGCTATCATTAGCAATTTTGTATGGATAGTTCACTTTAATATACAATTAATTTGAGTACATTTTGTGTGTATGGGCAATATACTGTAAAAAAATTCCCGGCAATTGAGCTCGAGGGTGGTTTCCTTCATCAGAAAAATGTGACTGCTTACAAATAAGATGACCTAGGACCAGTAGGACCATCGGGTGAGCCTCGGGGTATGAACAGGGGCGGTCGGGTGGTGTTCCCACAGCCTGAGTCACCACCATCAAGACCTCACCCGCACTTTCATAGATCATCTCGCGGTTTTGAGCAGTATAAGCAAGTACGACCTATCATGTAAAAATCTGCCTCTTTCAATATGTAGAAATATTAATACTTGCATGTAGTGTTGATGAACCCTCTGTTAAGCAGGCATGGTATGGTCCTGTACACTACTAAACGCAGTGGCAACCACGCAACTTACCTGTGGATAGAGAATAGCTTGTAAGGCTTGTAAGAGGCTTATTGAGTGATGAGAGTTAAGTATAAAACTTGTTATTTGGAGGACTATCTACGAGTCCTTATATACCTTTGAGAAGGTACAAATACATGTAAACTAATACTAGAGTAACAATAAGATTCTATTGTACTTGATAGTACAATGCTGGTTTCGTACACTATTGTTGTACTACATTTATTGTCTATATAATCTTATTGTTCTATTTATAACTACTACTATTGTTCTACATAGATGACGTTGATGGCTGCAACTGAATGCGCCAATTCAACACTCCCCCTTGCTAAGCAGCACGGTAGTGCGTGTAAGCAGCCATGGAAGGAAGGGATCCAGTGCCTCGATATTTTCGATGCGATTTATAGGACTTTCTTCAATTATAAAACTGAAGTCCTAATTGTTTCCTGAACTTCTCAAACTTTACTTGATCTAGAGCTTTAGTGAGTAGATCTGCAGGGTTATTGCTTCCTTCAATGAAGAATAACTTGACTGTCTCGTCAATGACTTTTTCTCGAACAAAATGATATCGAATATCAATGTGCTTGGTTCGCTTATCCGTGACAGGGTTTGATGCAATAAAAATTGATCCCTGATTGTCACCGTAAATTGGAATAGCGTGGAGAGGATATTCAATTTCACTGAGAAGAGTCTTGATCCAGAATACTTGTCGACTGCAGTCACTAAGTGCCATGTATTCAGCTTCAGTCAAAGATAGGGCAACGGTTTTTTGTTGTCTAGACGTCCAGCTAAATGGTACTTGGGCTAATTGTAGAAAGAAGCCAGTTTGAGATTTGCGAGATCCAGGATCTGATCCCCAATCGGAGTCTGTATAGGCTGATAAGCCTTCTCCCCCTCGACCGTTGTATACAAGAGCATATTTTCTAGTGCCAACGAGGTGACGGCAAATGTCTTTCGCCTTATTGTAGTGTTCTTGTGAGGGGTTTGCAGCAAATTGCGCAAGTTTTGTGACGGCAAAGGAGATATCAGGACGTGTTCCTAACATTAAGTAGAGTAAGGATCCGATTATCTCCTGATAACTTTGACGAAGAGTATAGTTGACAGGAGCGTCTTTTGGAAGAGGAAGAGGGTGATAATTGGCGGGTAATGGGGTAGCAGAAACTTTTGCGTTTTGCATTCCATATGTCTCTAGGATCTTATCCAGATAAGCGCACTGGTCTAAAGAGACCTTGCTGCCTTTCCTGGTAATTCTCATCCTAAGGAATTCTTTGGCATTGCCTAGATCCCTACATTCCCATCTCTTCATAAAGTTTCCTTTGAGTCGTAAGACTAAGGTTTTGTTAGCTCCACAGAATAGAGCGTCATCCACATAGACTACGGCAATAACAATAGAATTTTCAATAAGATCATTGTTGGCGTCATAGTGTTTGTGAATGAAGATTCCGGCGTTGGAAATGATTTGTTTAAAACCAAGTTCCGCCATGGACTTATCAAGACTTTTCCACCACGCAAGTCCTGCTTGTTTGAGTCCGTAAAGAGCATGAAGAAGCCGGATGACTTTATGCTCTTGTCCCTTTTCTTTAAAGGCTTCTGGTTGTTCCATATAGATTTCTTCATCAAGTAAGCCATATAAATAGGCTGATCAGACGTCGACACCAGACACGTGCCAACCTTTAAGTGCAGCTAAAGTGAAGATTAAGCGCACAGTCTCGAATCGAACAACAGGTGAATATACTTGATCAAAGTCTATGCCTTCGATCTGTGAAAAACCTTTTGCAACGAGTCTTGCCTTTTTACGACCATCAGACTTGATGTCGAAGACCTATCGGTTTTTGATGACTTTCCTATCTGTAGGTCTTTCGACCAATTCATAGGTGTCGCACTTGCGAAGAGCCTCTAGTTCTTCGCAGCAAGCGACTTTCCATTCCTCTTGCACATCTTTAGGTAAGAGTGCAATATCTTTGAATGTCCATTCGCGAATATTACGGACATTCGGTTGATTCCCATCATTCTTCGAAGTAATTTTCTGAATAAGCAAGTGGGAATCGATTTCTCCAGGAGCAACTGCCTGCATAAGCAAGAAGTTTATAGATACTCCCCCTTCCCAGCATGGTTCTGCCATATTTTCTGATTCAGGGCGTGCAGAGTCATCACTCTCGGCTTGCTGCTCCCCCTGGGGTGCGCTTCCGGATGCAGAACTAGGTCTGGGAACCTGTTGCTCTGCAGCTTGTTGACGTCGGTGTTCTTTCCGAGTGTCTCTCTCTGCTTTAGCTTTTGCTTCCGCTCTTTTATCAGCTGCGATTTGAGGTTCAAGATCACGTGTAACTTGTATGGGGTGTTTATCTCCGTACCATTTGTTTGGTTCACTAACACGCTCGCTTCGACGTGTTGGTTCTCCGTAATTCCGTCTTGGTCTAGTGACTTTTCGAGGTGCCTCAGGAGGTGGTGTCTCCCTTGGAGGTGGCGTTATAGGCCTTCTTGATTCTAAGTCACTATCCGGGGACAAAGGCGGTGGATCCTGTTCAGGTTCGTCGTCACGAAGCTGATCAGGTCTCCTTATGGAAGGGATGCGAGGAGGACGATGATCAAAATCTTCATCATCATCGTCAGGGATTGGTTGTGGTAGAGGAGTGTCATCGCTTTGCGACGACTCAATAGGAAGTTGTTTCGAACCACGAGATTGAGTTTTACATCGAGGAAAGAAGTCTTCCTCAAACACAGCTTGCGGGGATGTAAATTCTGCATTGTTTGTACGCATGAAAAGATTTCCATGTTCTCCTGGTGCTACACCAAGATACGTCATGAGTTCTGACTTGGAAGCAAGTTTGTTCTTTCGAGTTTCCTCGGGTTTAAAGACATAAGCTCCATGGCCAAAAACTCGCAAATGATCGATACGTGGTTTTTCCTTTTCAAGCATTTCAAATGGAGTTATCCATTTGTGTCGTCGTAAGGGAGTACGTCGATAGACATACAATCCATGACAGACAGCATATTCCCACCAGGATTCAGGTAGACATGCTAGCTTCATCATTGCCAGTGCCTTATCCATTAGGGTGCGTATAAAGTGCTCCGCTCGACCATTCTGTTGATGAATGTATGGTGCACTTTTAAGGATTTTAATACCCTTCTCGAGTAACATTTCTTGGTAGGTGCCTTTGATGAATTCACCACCCATATCTGACATCCACTGTTCAATTTTCGTCTTATATTGAGTTTCTACCATCGCAAGGAACTGGCGAGTGGCAGTTAGTGGTTGTATCTTGTCTTTAAGAAATCGTACCCAAGCATCTGAAGTGTAATCATCAAAGAAGACGATTATATACTTGTACTTGTGGTAAGAGATCGTGGGGAATTCCTTCAAATCCATATGGATAATTTGGAAAGGACGAGTAGCAGGTCGTTGGTTAGGAGGGTAAGCTTGTTTGGGAGTTTTGCCTTCAAGACAGCCTTTGCACAAAGGAAGCTCCTTCGGAATGATGAATTCAGGAGTGCCAAGGGTGTGTTGTCGGACATGTTTTAGAACATCACGAGAGGGATGCCCTATACGACGATGTAAGATCTCGTAGTTGATAAGATAAATCAAAAGATTGGCTTTAGAAGCGACAATTTTCGATTTGTGTGGAAGATAGTATAGCGTTTCTTCCGGTATACGCTTTGAGAAAGTCAAAAATGTTGTATTTCTCGAAATGGTGATATGATCGGAGTTACTGCGCATAAGCATGTTGTCATTTAAGAATTGACCGACAGATAAGAGTTGTTGATTTAGATCGGGAATGTAATAGACCGGATCTAATTTCATAACTCTTTTACGTTGAGAGATCAGGACTGTTCCGGATGCACGAATATTCGTGAATCCATTGGCAGTTTTCACTGGAATTGGTTTTATATAACTCAATTCAACAAAGCCATTGATGTCGAACGTAAAATGCGCTGATGCTCCAGAGTCAAGTAACCATCCATCACTGAAGTGTATTTTGACAGTATCAGATCTCTTTTTCTTACACTTCTGGCATAATGAAAACAAAGTGCCACAGGCACATAAATATTTATTGTTGCCACCAGGGCTAGTGTACAGTTCATTATAAATAAAAGGGGTTGTTAAACCCAGAGGAGCGGTATGTAATAAATATATACATGAAGAACCTGCTTCCATATTACGAGCTGCTGGGAAAAGCGCATCAGTACTTTTATTCATAAGATCTGAAGTGAGATCTGACCTGAGATAACCGTTGTCCATGCCAGACACTTCAGAGTCTAGGGACCAACCATAATTATTTGCGGCACTGCCAATAACCATGGCAGGTGTAGAAGGTCTTGGACTTCGAATTCCGTCTGACCATGTCTCTACTGCGGCAATACTTGCTGACGAAGTTGCCTCTCCAGGATCTGTAGAGTGGCTCATCCTGCTGAGCGATCGCGGAGTTGACATATACTCAAGGTCGCTGGTGCTGGATAGGCTCGGAGACATGCTCCGGAGTTCTGGCATTGAACTCGGAGTTGGGACCCTGGATGGTAATTCCTCCTCCATTTCCATTCCTCCTAGTCCGACTGTTGCGTCTCTCTGCCAATCGAGCAGCTCGTCGTACCTTCCATCCTCGTTTCCGAGATGAGGAGTTAGCCATTCCCATCCCGTTGAAGTTGTTCCAGGTGTTGGGCTTGCAACATGACTGGAGGGTAAGGACTGAGTGGTCATGCCACTGGGATGTGCAGGCAGTGAGCCACTTTGCATCTCGCTGCGGACTGCAGCAAGGCGTTGGACCAGAGAAAGAGTGCCCGTTGATGCACAGGCGTTCACTACTGCTCGGAATGGAGTTGCTCCTTCCCCATAGATGTGGAGAGGGTCCTCAGGATTCTGGAATCTCTCCCCAAGGTGAATTCTGCACTCCATTATCTCGGCAGCAGGATCCGAGGCAAGTCGGTCGATAAGTGGAACAGGGGTCCTTGTGTCCTGCAGTACCTTTACACCTGACTCCATCGTTGTGGAGCCAAACACACTTCTGAGTTCCGAGGTGTTCAGCAGAGTGTCCTCGTTCCAACTGGCATCTTCTTCCTGAGCGCATCCCATATCGGCATCTGAATCGGTCAGATGGTCTCGCGCCAATATTGCGTGCAAGATTGATAGCTCTTTTGGTACGGGAATCAACTGCAGCGGGCGTGTCGACGAAGGTGACTGTGTGCATCATGGGAGACATATCCCCATGAACGAGATGTGCCTGTGCCTGTCTCTTGGCCTGTTCATTTTTTCCAGCTCGACCTCCTCGACGGAAATGAGCTTTGCCCTTTCCCTTTCCCTTTCCCTTGCCTTTTCCTTTATTATCTCTGTTAGCGCCTCTGCTGCTGCCACTAGGGCGCTGCTGCTGCTGCTGTTGGAAACTAGGATTACCGTCCTTTCGCTTGACAGCTGAAAGACGGTTGGCCTGTGGTTTTCCCTTCAAAGCCCCTTGGCGAGATTCCCAGACATTGACAATCTCGCTTTGCAGTTCATCAAGATCTTGATTGTCGATTTGAGAGATAGATAATTGAGTATATTGATTGATGATATACTCATATCTGGGAGGGAGTTTCGATATGATGAACATGACTATGAGAAAATTGGGGATTTTTGTAATGGAAGTGGTTGGAATTGTGGAGTCGGTAGTATCAGTAGAGATACCAGCGGCACTAACCCTATCGAAGTGCATACGAATAAGCTCGATTGTAGCACTAGGATTAGTGTCGTTAGGAATGGTGATGGAAGTGGCACGTTTAAAGTCGGTGTAGACTGCGGAAACACCAGGTTTCCCGTAGGTATTTTTGAGAGTAGCCCAAATTTCTTTGGCACTAGTCATACCGAGTGTCTTCTGACAAATAGCAGGAGAAAGACGAAGCTTGATTGACCCAATGGCCTTATCGTTCTTCTCATCCCAGTCGGCCTGTTTCTTTAGAGCCGCCGTGATAGCCTCAGCTTGAGCCGCCGTATCTTCAGCAGATAGAGGAGAGACAGAACTCACGGTGGCGTCGCTAGGGCGATCAGAGCCAAGGACTGAACTAAGTCCAGTGGCCTGGAGCCAGGAGAGAAGAATGTTGGCCCAGATGTTGAAATCAACACCGGAGAAGACGGGGACAGTGGTCATCAAAACGTTGGAAGACATCTTTGATGAGTTCTGGGGAAGGTCAACTGTCAGCATTTATCCATATGCAGCATAAGAAGGCAGCAATAAATGCACCATGCGAAAGTGAAGAGAGGTAGCGATGAACGCACCATGACAGTGACTACTCCCCTAGATCGTCAACAACTGCAGCTGGACGTAAGTCCTGCGCTGTTGGACGTATTGTCAAGCCATTAAAGGCGACGCAGGCTGCCACAAAGGGCGCCACAGGCTGCCATGAAGGCGCCATCCAGGTAGTATGCGAAGTCTATGGTTTGCAGCCATTGAAGGCGCTCCCAAGGGCCTTCGGGGCCCATAACCTGTTAAGCAGGCATGGTACGGTCCTGTACACTACTAAACGCAGTGGCAACCACGCAACTTACCTGTGGATAGAGAATAGCTTGTAAGGCTTGTAAGAGGCTTATTGAGCGATGAGAGTTAAGTATAAAACTTGTTATTTGGAGGACTATCTATGAGTCCTTATATACCTTTGAGGAGGTACAAATACATGTAAACTAATACTAGAGTAACAATAAGATTCTATTGTACTTGATAGTACAATGCTGGTTTCATACACTATTGTTGTACTACATTTATTGTCTATATAATCTTATTGTTCTATTTATAACTACTACTATTGTTCTACATAGATGACGTTGATGGCTGCAACTGAATGCGCCAATTCAACACCCTCTTCTTTCGATGATATTTGGGGGCCCGGGGTGTGCCCGAAGTGGTTTCCCACACCACTCAACCCTCCATTTACTTGATTCACTTTGATTCATCAGAGAAACAAGCTTAGGATTAGCTCGCAAGGTTGCAAAAATGTCGAAGACGCACATCAGTATGTGCTTAGAATTTTTCTCTGCAAGATCAGTGATCAGTGGAAATACTAAGTAAGATATTGCTATACATATACTACAGAACACCCACTGGACATGGTCATTCTGGCATGGTATCTGTGCCTTGTATAGAGGTAAGTACTCTATAAGTGTATCAAAGCAAGAAGAGATGTAAATAGGTGGATATGACAGTAATAAGCTAGCGTCGACAAGTAGCAGCGATAAGTATAAAGCTGCTTCTTTTAAAGCAGTCAGATGGTACGGAGTAGTGCTGACTATCAAAGTTGCAGGTCCCCACAAAAGCAGACGTAGTAATTATCCTTTCTCCAGCAATGGAACCATTGTTGAATTGGTGCATTCAGTTGCAGCCATCAACGTCATCTATGTAGAACAATAGTAGTAGTTATAAATAAAACAATAAGATTATATAGACAATAGTTGTAGTACGACAATAGTGTACGAAACCAGCATTGCACTATCAAGTACAATAGAATCTTATTGTTACTCTAGTATTAGTTTACATGTATTTGTACCTCCTCAAAGGTATATAAGGACTCGTAGATAGTCCTCCAAATAACAAGTTTTATACTTAACTCTCATCGCTCAATAAGCCTCTTACAAGCCTTACAAGCTACTCTCTATCCACAGGTAAGTTGCGTAGTTGCCACTGCGTTTAGTAGTGTACAGGACTGTACCATGCCTGCTTAACAGGTTATGGGCCCCAAAGGCCCTTGGGAGCGCCTTCAATGGCTGCAAACCATAGACTTCGCATACTACCTGGACGGCGCCATCATGGCAGCCTGCGTCGCCTTTAATGGCTTGACGATACGTCCAACAGCGCAGGACTTACGTCCAGCTGCAGTTGTTGACGATCTAGGGGAGTAGTCACTGTCATGGCGTGTTCATCGCTGCCTCTTTTCACTTTCGCATGGCGCATTTATTGCTGCCTTCTTATGCTGCATATGGATAAATGCTGACAGTTGACCTTCCCCAGAACTTATCAAAGATGTCTTCCAACGTTTTGATGACCACTGTCCCCATCTTCTCCGGTGTTGATTTCAACATCTGGGCCGACATTCTTCTCTCCTGGCTCCAGGCCACTGGACTTAGTTCAGTCCTTGGCTCTGATCGCCCTAGTGATGCCGAAGTGAGTACCGTCTCCCCTCTATCTGCTGAAGATACGGCGGCTCAAGCTGAGGCTATCACGGCGGCTCTAAAGAAACAGGCCGACTGGGATGAGAAGAACGATAAGGCCATCGGGTCAATCAAGCTTCGTCTTTCTCCTGCTATTCGTCAGAAGACACTCGGTATGACTAGTGCCAAAGAAATTTGGACTACTCTCAAAACTACCTATGGGAAACCTGGTGTTTCCGCAGTCTACACCGACTTTAAACGTGCCACTTCCATCATCATTCCTAACGACGCTAATCCTAGTGCTGCGGTCGAGCTTATTCGCATGCACTTCGATAGGGTTAGTACTGCTGGTATCCCTACTGATACTACCGACTCCTCATCTCCAAACATTTCCCTTACGAAAATCCCCAATTTCCTCATCGTCATGTTCATCATATCGAGACTCCCTCCCAGATATGAGTATCTCATCAATCAATATACTCAATGTTCTATCTCACAAATCGACAATCAAAATCTTGATGAACTGCAAAGCGAGATTGTCAATATCTGGGAATATCGCCAAGGGGCTTTGAAGGGAAAAGCACATGCCAACCGTCTTTCAGCTGTCAAGCGAAAGGACGGTAATCCTAGTTTCCAACAGCAGCAGCAGCAGCGCCCTAGTGGCAGCAGCAGCAGCGCTAACAGAGATAATAAAGGAAAAGGCAAGGGAAAGGGAAAGGGCAAAGCTCATTTCCGTCGAGGAGGTCAAGCTGGAAAGAACGAACAGGCCAAGAGACAGGGCCAGGCACATCTCGTTCATGGGGATATGTCTCCCATGATGCACACAGTCACCTTCGTCGACACGCCTGCTGCAGTTGATACCCGTAAGCCATTCTTCATGGAAACGGAAAAGCCTTTTGACGCCTTTTTCACAGGTACCAAAAGAGCTATCAATCTTGCACGCGATATTGGCGCAAGACCATCTGGTGAGACTGTCGCTGCTGTTGAGGATGTTGTCATGTCTCACCCTGATCTTTCCTCTTTCACTCCCCTTACCCCTGCTCCTCGTCCCAAACGCACTCTCACAGAACGCATCTATTGGAATAATCTCCAATCATCTTCTGATGGTTGGGGATGTAATGACAACTGGAATGATGCCTTCACTCGCTCGGTCGGAACTCAGACCGATTCAGATGCCAATATGGGATGCACTCAGGAAGAAGATGCCAGTTGGAACGAGGACACTCTGGTGAACACTTCGGAACTCGGAAGTGTGTTTGGCTCCATGACGACGGAGTCAGGTGTAAAGGTACCGCAGGACACAAGGACCCCTGTTCCACTTATTGACCGACTTGCCTCGGATCCTGCTGCCGAGATAATGGAGTGCGGAATTCACCTTGGGGAGAGATTCCAGAATCCCGAGGACCCTCTTCACATCTATGGGGAAGGAGAAACTCCATTCCGAGCAGTAGTGAACGCCTGTGCATCAACAGGCACTCTTTCTCTGGTCCAACGCCTTGCTGCAGCCCACAGCGAGATGCAAAGTGGCTCACTGCCTGCACATCCCAGTGGCACGACCACTCAGTCCTTACCTTCCAACCGTGTTGCAAGCCCAACACCTGGAACGACTTCAACGGGATGGGAATGGCTAACTCCTCATCTCGAAAACGAGGATGGAAGGTACGACGAGCTGCTCGATTGGCAAAAAGATGCAACAGTCGGAATGGGAGGAATGGAAATGGAGGAGGAAATACCATCCAGGGTCCCGACTCCGAGTTCAATGCCAGAACTGCGGAGCGTGTCTCCAAGCCTATCCAGCACCAGCGACCTCGAGTATATGTCGACTCCGCGATCGCTCAGCAGGATGAGCCACTCTACAGATCCCGGAGAGGCAACCTGGTCAGACGGAATTCCAAGTCCACGACCTTCTACACCCGCCATGGTTACTGTCAATGCCGCAAATAATTATGGTTGGTCCCTAGACTCTGAGGTGTCTGGCATGGACAACGGTTATCTCAGGTCAGATCTCACTTCAGATCTTATGAATAAAAGTACTGATGCACTTTTTCCAGCAGCTCGTAATATGGAAGCAGGTTCTTCATGTATATATTTATTACATACCGCTCCTCTGGGTTCATTGACCCCTTTTATTTATAATGATCTGTATACTAGTCCTGGTGACAATAAATATTTATGTGCCTGTGGCACTTTGTTTTCATTATGCCAGAAGTGTAAGAAGAGATCTGATACTGTCAAAATACACTTCAGTGATGGATGGTTACTTGACTCTGGAGCATCAGCGCATTTTACATTCGACATCAATGACTTTGTTGAATTGAGTTATATAAAACCAATTCCAGTGAAAACTGCCAATGGATTCACGAATATTCGTGCATCTGGAACAGTCCTGATCTCTCAACGTAAAAGAGTTATGAAATTAGATCCGGTCTATTACATTCCCGATCTAAATCAACAACTCTTATCTGTCGGTCAATTCTTAAATGACAACATGTTTATGCGAGGTAACTCCGATCATATCACCATTTCGAGAAATACAACATTCTTGACTTTCTCAAAGCGTATACCGGAAGAAACGCTATACTATCTTCCACACAAATCGAAAATTGTCGCTTCTAAAGCCAATCTTTTGATTTATCTTATCAACTACAAGATCTTACATCGTCGTATAGGGCATCCCTCTCGTGATGTTCTAAAACATATCTGACAACACACCCTTGGCACTCCTGAATTCATCATTCCGAAGGAGCTTCCTTTGTGCAAAGGCTGTCTTGAAGGCAAAACTCCCAAACAGGCTTACCCTCCTAACGAACGACGTGCTACTCGTCCTTTTCAAATTATCCATACGGATTTGAAGGAATTCTCCACGATCTCCTACCACAAGTACAAGTATATAATCGTCTTCTTTGATGATTACACTTCAGATGCTTGGATACGACTTCTTAAAGACAAGAAACAACCACTAACTGCCACTCGCCAGTTCCTTGCGATGGTAGAAACTCAATATAAGACGAAAGTCGAACAGTGGATGTCTGATATGGGTGGTGAATTCATCAAAGGCACCTACTGAGAAATGTTACTCGAGAAGGGTATTAGAATCCTTAAAAGTGCACCATACATTCATCAACAGAATGGTCGAGCAGAGCACTTTATACGCACCCTAATGGATAAGGCACTGGCAATGATGAAGCTAGCATGTCTACCTGAATCCTGGTGGGAATATGCTGTCTGTCATGGATTGTATGTCTATCGACGTACTCCCTTACGACGACACAAATGGATAACTCCATTTGAAATGCTTGAAAAGGAAAAACCGCGTATCGATCATTTGCGAGTTTTTGGCTGTGGAGCTTATGTCTTTAAACCCGAGGAAACTCAAAGAAACAAACTCGCTTCCAAGTCAGAACTCATGACGTATCTTGGTGTAGCACCGGGAGAACGTGGAAATCTTTTCATGCATACAAACAATGCAGAATTTACATCCCCGCAAGCCGTGTTTGAGGAAGACTTCTTTCCTCGATGTAAAACTCAATCTCATGGTTCGAAACAACTTCCTATTGAGTCGTCGCAAAGCGATGACACTCCTCTACCACAACCAATCCCTGACGATGATGATGAAGATTTTGATCATCGTCCTCCTCGCATCCCTTCCATAAGGAGACCTGATCAGCTTCGTGACAACGAACCTGAACAGGATCCGCCGCCTTCGTCCCCGGATAGTGACTTAGAACCTAGAAGGCCTATAACGCCACCTCCAAGGGAGACACCACCTCCTGAGGCACCTCGAAAAGTCACTAGACCAAGACGGAATTACGGAGAACCAACACGTCGAAGCGAGCGTGTTAGTGAACCAAACAAACGGTACGGAGATAAACACCCCGTACAAGTTACACGCGATCTTGAACCTCAAATCGCAGCTGATAAAAGAGCGGAAGCAAAAGCTAAAGCAGAGAGAGACGCTCAGAGAGAAAACCGACGTCAACAAGCTGCAGAGCAACAGGTTCCCAGACCTAGTTCTGCATCTGGAAGCGCACCCCAGGGGGAGCAGCAAGCCGAAAGTGATGACTCTGCACGCCCTGAATCAGAAGAAATGGCAGAACCATGCCGGGAAGGGGGAGTATCTATAAACTTCTTGCTTAAGCAGGCAGTTGCTCCTGGAGAAATTGATTCCCACTTGCTTATTCAGAAAGTTACTTCGAAGAATGATGGGAATCAACCGAATGTCTGTAATATTCGCGAATGGACATTCAAAGATATTGCTCACTTACCTATAGCTGAGCAGGAGGAATGGAAAGTCGCTTGCTGCGAAGAACTAGAGGCTCTTCGCAAGCGCGACACCTATGAATTGGTCGAAAGACCTACAGATAGGAAAGTCATTAAAAACCGATGGGTCTTCGACATCAAGTCTGATGGTCGTAAAAAGGCAAGACTCGTTGCAAAAGGTTTTTCACAGATCGAAGGCATAGACTTTGATCAAGTATATTCACCTGTTGTTCGATTCGAGACTGTGTGCTTAATCTTCACTTTAGCTGCACTTAAGGGTTGGCACGTGTCTGGTGTCGACGTCCGATCAGCCTATTTATATGGCTTACTCGATGAAGAAATCTATATGGAACAACCGGAAGCCTTTAAAGTAAAAGGACAAGAGCATAAAGTCGTCCGGCTTCTTCCTGCCCTTTACGGACTCAAACAAGCAGGACTTGCGTGGTGGAAAAGTCTTGATAAGTCCATGGCGGAACTTGGTTTTAAACAAATCATTTCCAACGCCGGAATCTTCATTCACAAACGCTATGACGCCAACAATGATCTTATTGAAAATTCTATCGTTATTGCCGTAGTCTATGTGGATGACGCTCTGTTCTGTGGAGCTAATAAAACCTTAGTCTTACGACTCAAAGGAAACTTTATGAAGAGATGGGAATGTAGGGATCTAGGCAATGCCAAAGAATTCCTTAGGATGAGAATTACCAGGAAAGGCAGCAAGGTCTCTTTAGACCAGTGCGCTTATCTGGATAAAATCCTAGAGACATATGGAATGCAAAACGCAAAAGTTTCTGCTACCCCATTACCCGCTAATTATCACCCTCTTCCTCTTCCAGAAGACGCTCCTGTCAACTATACTCTTCGTCAAAGTTATCAGGAAATAATCGGATCCTTACTCTACTTAATGTTAGGAACACGTCCTGATATCTCCTTTGCTGTCACAAAACTTGCACAATTTGCTGCAAACCCCTCACAAGAACACTACAATAAGGCGAAAGACATTTGCTGTCACCTCGTTGGCACTAGAAAATATGCTCTTGTATACAACGGTCGAGGGGGAGAAGGCTTATCAGCCTATACAGACTCCGATTGGGGATCAGATCCTGGATCTCGCAAATCTCAAACTGGCTTCTTTCTACAATTCGCCCAAGCACCATTTAGCTGGACGTCTAGACAACAAAAGACAGTTGCCCTATCTTCGACTGAAGCTGAATACATGGCACTTAGTGACTGCAGTCGACAAGTATGCTGGTTCAAGACTCTTCTCAGTGAAATTGAATATCCTCTCCACGCTATTCCAATTTACGGTGACAATCAGGGATCAATTTTTATTGCATCAAACCCTGTCACGGATAAGCGAACCAAGCACATTGATATTCGATATCATTTTGTTCGAGAAAAAGTCATTGACGAGACAGTCAAGTTATTCTTCATTGAAGGAAGCAATAACCCTGCAGATCTACTCACTAAAGCTCTAGATCGAGTAAAGTTTGAGAAGTTCAGGAAACAATTAGGACTTCAGTTTTATAATTGAAGAAAGTCCTATAAATCGCATCGAAAATATTGAGGCACTTGATCCCTTTCTTCCATGGCTGCTTACAGCGCCTACCTATGCTTACATGCACTACTGTGCTGCTTAGCAAGGGGGAGTGTTGAATTGGCGCATTCAGTTGCAGCCATCAACGTCATCTATGTAGAACAATAGTAGTAGTTATAAATAGAACAATAAGATTATATAGACAATAGATGTAGTACGACAATAGTGTACGAAACCAGCATTGTACTATCAAGTACAATAGAATCTTATTGTTACTCTAGTATTAGTTTACATGTATTTGTACCTCCTCAAAGGTATATAAGGACTCGTAGATAGTCCTCCAAATAACAAGTTTTATACTTAACTCTCATCGCTCAATAAGCCTCTTACAAGCCTTACAAGCTACTCTCTATCCACAGGTAAGTTGCGTAGTTGCCACTGCGTTTAGTAGTGTACAGGACCGTACCATGCCTGCTTAACACGAGTCTGGACATTCCGGTTGTCGGGAAGGGCAAAGACCAGCTGTGGCAACGAAAAGGGGTGGGAGTTTGAGGTCGTGGTAAAATTTTCGAGGTCGACATAAGTTAACTCGGCCTTTAAGAGGCCTCGTAATTACTTAAAGTATCATCTAAAAATTTTATGAGACTAGTAAAAAGAAAGAGCAAGATTTATAGAGGTCTTACCTTGTTACTCTTTTATATTACTCTTTTATACCCACGCATATCCAAACGTCAGAGTACCTACCTCAACAGTCACGGCTGAGACGGCCTCTTAGGATAACGTCACTGGACTTGAGATGATAAGCGAAAGGTCATCCTTTGGACAGAGGGGAGAGCGGCAATTCCGATTCGTATATGATATACGAAACAAAGCTTCGATGGGGATGTCCATGGTGAGCGTGAGTTGTTAACCTTGGAACCGCCATACAAAAATAAGGGAACTGCATATCAGCACAGTACGGAATTTGCCGATTGAATGGAGGTGCTATCGAGCATAACCACACGCAGAAATGGCCTCGTAACACATATCAGGTCATCTATCCGTCGAGCGGTAATCGCCAGTGTCAGTATTCTCCGTGAATTATGATCAGACTTTGACCGGCACATATACCTCAGTGGTTTTGCGAATTCTCGACCTTGTTAATCGGGATCCGTGGCGAGATGGACACATCATGCCCATCTTCGTTCGAGTTCTCCTGGAGTGAAGAGATCGTCTCGCTGCTTGGGGAGCTCAGGAAGCTGACCGAATCGCAGATGCGAGTAAGCTGAGTGTACGGGTGCGAGTTGGGTGCGAGTCTGCAAGGCAACCAAACACCAAAGGCAACAATCCTCCGTTCCCCAGCTCCTCCATCAAGGCCGCACGGATGACCGTAGTAAAGTATCATGATCGAGGTACCAATCCCTCTAAAGATCACTTCCCGTGTAAAATCTGATGGAAATAAAATAAGATGGTGGTTCAGAAGCCGATTCGAAAGGGTTTGAGCTTTTCGAAAGTACACTGCCTAACGGCAAAATTGATTCTCCCTCCAGTGGTGAGTACCTACTTACCTCCTGAAAATGCCCTGATGGACATAGCGGCTAAGTCACGAAGTTGGAGTCATCTGTAGCCGTTGACCCTCTTTCCCTTCAAAAAATTATTATTAGATTGGAATCGACTGACCTGAAAGTGATATGATGCGGGGGACTCTGATCCGTCTTGGAAGAGGTTATGATGGTAGAAGGAAAAGAGAGTTTGCTGCGGGAGCAGTACCAGTGCAAGGATACGAGGAGCGCACTTTGTTTGAAAGGCGGTGAGAAAGGAGGATTATATACTGCGGACCATGAGACCACGACAGAAGACTCTTGTACAGATGGTCAGTATCTAGAGAATAAATAATATTTGCCATAAATTCATGAGGAGTTCCTACACCTCCTTGGTATCAAGCCAACTCTGATTCTTTAGGTTCCAACACAAATCCCTGTCGGTTATAATTAGCTGTCTCTGTTTTTCGAATCTAAGTTAGAAACAAGCGCGTCAGTACTCGATGGTGGCAATCTGAAAAAGACTCACGTAGATTTCGACTCCGACAACGCTGATAAGCATGCTAATCCAGAGGCACATTCCATGCACAATCCTATCTCCAGAGCTCTTCCCCAAATCACCTTCGTGATCGGACGCGTGTACGGCGACGCTCAGTGGCTGTTTGTTGGATCAGTGCTGTTGGCTACGCACTGAGGAAATAGTTGGGATAAGGATTCCGTGCTCTGGAGGACGTAGAGCACTTCATCACATCGCCAGACTAGAAACATGTAACCTGGGTCTGCAATTCCAGTAAGCACTGAAAATTGATGCCTTACCGACCAATAGCTGCCTATCTTTGTTAGGATTGCTCGAGAGATCAGGATCATTGGACGTGGAAGTAATTGGGACAGCGAAATAGACAACACCTCTACATATGCCTGTAAGCTGAGAGTAATGTGGGAGTGGCTGAACCATACTCAACATCACCGCCTATGTGAGCGAGTCTCCTTCTTGACGTTGGCGAATCCCATTAACAGAGCGAACGTGATCATTATCCTAAGAGATAGTATGCTACCTGCTGGTTGATTTCTCCTCCGAAAGACCGTCGAGCGACGATAGCGCAGCGAATGTTACCGGGGATCAATAGGAGTAGTGAGAGGTAGCCTAGATGAGGACTGGGTTTTAGAGAATAGCAGAAAAGATATTGCCAGCTGCGTACCATTGAGTCGATGAACCAGTATATATTGCTGTTTGTGCTTATCAGAGATAACGTATCTCGAAAATAGAAGTGTGTCCACGCACCCGACGAATTACAGGGAGGAACTGAAGACTAACGATAAGTCCTCCAACTAGAATTGACCTCTCAGAGTGCAGCCACATTCAGGACGGTTGACTCACTGATAGTCGTGTTAGATGTGCCAGAAGTAGGGTATTTTGTCCATTTTTAGATTAAACCAACGGAAGTCGCCTGAAGGAAAGACCAATCTAAGTATTCACTTTGGTAAGATAGGCTAACGATACTTACCTGGAGTCGTCTGCTCTCTCATAATCTTTGGGTTCATCATGAACGCTCGAGCCAAGCAGAATCCAAAGAGTGCACCTCCAAACACAATGACTGCAATTTCCTATCAGATGATGACTGATGCGAGAAAATAGACTGACGTACATAGTAGAAGGCTATACTTCTCCTTGAACCCCAGCGTCCAACTTAGCGAATGATAGAAGGTTCGGGCTGCATTCGCTTCCTGTCTCTGTCTACCACCAGTGATCGGTTTAGAGCCGGATGAGAGGCATGCTCATACACGCTAGGCATACCGCTCTCTGAATCGACTGCTGATTTTGCGAAACCATAGCGATGAGCCTCCCCAGTAGACATCTCGCTGCGCCCTCACTGAGGGATTTAGTTTGGGGCGGGTAGGTTGGTTCCATCCTGGAGGGCTCGGGGTCGGAAGCTGGAATTGGTCTGGAAGGTAAGCAAGAAGATGAAAGCCACATTATATCATTGCACCGGATCCTTTCTATCCGAGTCATTGGGTTCCTTGTCGAGGCCACAGTCCAAGAAAGAAGCGCTGAGTGAGCCCTTCGAGGAAGAGGTTAAAAAAATAATTCCTGATTGGACAGTTAAGCGATCACCTGAAGTATTTTACCACGAGCCTCCCGCTTTTAAACTTGTTCAGGTACCACCACTATGTCCGGTGCTCCTTTTGTTTGCGCAATGTGCTGCCTCTCCTTTTCCCATCATGATACTGATAGAGGAAGTATACAACTGCTACCGTAAGTGTTTTATCCTCTGAAGACCGCTTCCGGTTCCGTTCTCAAATTATCGAGGCCCTTTTAAGGGACTCGTTCTTATAACCTGACGTTCCAGTGTGTGGCTATGCTCGATAGCTCCTCCATTCAGTCGGCAAATTCCATACTGTGCCGATATGCCGTTGCCTTATTTTGGGCCTCGTCATCGTGCCACGCGCCCACATTTCCCTCGTCACATTGTATTAGCGTCAGTCATAGCGTGTACTGAAAGCTCCAAATCCGTTGGTTCCTGACAGCAGACACTGGACCACGTAAGTGGTCATTCTTACCTGTACCTCAACGTCTTGTATCCGACTCCGTCCACCTATTCCAGGAAATGGACCCAGATCCATCATAACAGCAAGAGAGCTCGGCCTTCACGATTCTCTAACACAAGCTTCTCTACTGGGCGGGAGACCGAAGAACCTGGTCAGGACTAATTGGAATGGCAGATTCGTAGGCTCGTGGTAGTAAAGATCTTGTCGGAGGAGGCACAGGAAGATGTACTAATTAGACTTTCTTACGCTTTGGGAGATGAACAAACTCAAGTCTGCGTTAGGCACTGTCCGAGCGTGCTCAGCTCTGGAAGGTTTCTACCCACCAAAACGTTGGCCAAATCTATAGGATATCTTATCCTGCTTGCTCGCCTTCATTTATCGTCCTTCCGTATTACCCGAGAGGCAACCTCGCACACATTTTGGCAAGACATCCTGAGATCGATAGGAAGCAAATGGTACGTGGTACGTTAAACGTGTCCTTGGTCTCATACACGCTTAAACATCCCTACAGACCTTTGATAATGCGATCGAAATGAAATACCTTCAGTCGGTGAGTCAAAGACCAGATTATGGAGTAAGTCATTATCATAATGTGATATCATACACGGAGGTCTTCAACCCAGCAACATAATGATCACCGATGATCTGCAGGCGGTCGATTACGATATTGTCAGGATGCAGTTGAGCAGAAATAATGAGAGCACTATCGCTATTTCAGTCCGGAAGCGTGGATGGAGTACGTGTTTATCATACGCTTTCCACGACGTTTACTTCTGAATTTTTGCGGCTATCCAGCAGACTACACCTTGCCCATTGGATGTCTATGCCTTTGGTATGTTCGCATACGAGGTTGGACCGGTCATTATCTCTGTTAGCTTGAAAAACCCATAGTCATACAGATAATCGCCTCGAAACTTGGGGTCTCTTTCGTTCAAATACATCCACTAGCTCGTGTGCTACTAGGACTCACGGCCTGATCATCTCGAAGCAGCGTCAGGGCTGACA